>JALIGW010000012.1:11195036-11247536 GCA_023053685.1 Diadophis punctatus similis | reverse complement strand
TTTCTGGCCAGGTGCCTTAACCATTGTGATTCTCATCATTCTCTTCTCTTCGCTTGCAGGACAATGGCTTTATCACAAAATTTGAGGATAGAAGCTCCTGGGTATCCTTCTCCACTCTGAAGACAAAGATTTTGGCTGTTTTTTCCATCTTCAATCAATATCACTCATAAATCTGGTCAATGCTTTTCTTAAGGGTGCTACACTGGGATGACTTCCAGAAACATTTCCCTCTCAGTAGAAGACCGAGAACTATTGAGCTCACGAGGGAAAGGGGGAAGAATACTATATTTCAAACTTTATTTATATGTTATTTATAATTTGTTATATGTATTTTGTGGAAATGCTTGCAGATATTAGTGTGCAATAAAACAAACGGTTTAAATACTCAGCATAGAAATTATTTCTGTCAAGATTTCTGAGAATGGTGGGGCTACTCCAGGGGGTACCGTGACACAAGCTGCATAGTGCAGTGCTATGTCAGTGTGTTACACAAGAGTAGCCCAAGAAGGGTCCTTGCTTCGTTCCTGCAGACTGGCTAGCTGCTTTGTGACACAACAGCGGTGAAATCGAGTTACCTTCCCTACTGGTTCGCAAGCGCGCGGTTTGCATTGTACGCGCTTTCTCACCTACGCATGCGCAGAAGGCTTTGTGCATGCACAGAGGGTTAAAAAAAAGAAAATGGCGACGTCCGGGCAGGTGGGCGGAGCCTTGTGTGGCTGCCGCTACCGGTTCTCTGAACCATCGGCGGCAGCCTCTACTGGTATGCTCGAACCGGGCCAAACTGGTAGCATTTCTTCCCTGAGCCAGAGAAGGGTCCTTCTTTCCTGCAGACTGGCTAGCTGCTTTGTGACAGAACCTTTAGTTAGGAAACCTAAGCCAAACTCAGTCCCATAAGCAGTCTGGATAAGAAAATAATCACATGTGGCTTGCATAGTGATGATGATTAAGAGCCCGGAGGCTAAAACATACAAAGAACGGTTGCAGGAATTGGGTATGGCTAGTCTAGAGAAAAGAAGGACTAGGGGGCGACATGATAGCAGTGTTCCAATACCTGAGGGCAGGGGTGAAATCCTCCCGGTTCGCTCTTACCTGTTGGTCGCCGCACAGCCGTACAACCTGGTGGCGTTCGCGATGCGGGGCTTCCCCCGCCCGCTTCCCCCGCCCGCCTGGACGCCGGCATTTGCATTCTTTTGCTCTCTGCGCAAGCAGAACGCTTTGCGCATGCGCAGAGGGCAAAAGAACAAAAACAGCGGCGTCCTGGCGGGCAGGGGAAGCGGGCGGGGGAAGCCCCGTGCTGCGAACACCACCAGGTTGTTCGGCTGTGTGGCGACCAGCAGGTAAGAGCAAACCGGGAGGATTTCACCCCTGCCTGAGGGGCTGCCCCAAAGAAGAGAGGGTCAACCTGTTCTCCAAAGCATCTGAAGGCCAGAAAAGAAACAATGGATGGAAACTAGTTAAGGAAAGAACCAAGCTAAGACTAAGGAAAAACTTCCTAACAGTGAGAACAATTAGCCAGTGCAATGGCTTGCCTTCAGAAATTGTGGGTGTTTAGTCACTGAAGGCTTTTAAGAAGAGACTGGACAGCCACTTGTCTGAAATGGTTTAGGGTCTCCTGCTTGAGCAGGGGGTTGGATTAGAAGACCTCCAAGGTCCCTTCCAACTCTTATTATTCTGTATCCTGAGTTTACCTAATGTGCTGGTATGTGAGAAAGGCCTTGAGAGATAGGTGAAAAAATGCTATTTAGGGAAAGGACAGGTAAGAAGAGACTTGTACTTTCAGACCTGCAAGATTCTCTTAATGTAGCCCAGGGGTCCCCAAACTTGACAACTTTAAGACTTGTGGACTTCAACTCCCAGAATTCTGGGAGTTGAAGTCCACAAGTCTTAAAGTTGCCAAGTTTGAAGACCTCTGATGTAGCCTTACAATGAAATAGAATTAGCTCGTGTTTTCTGTCTGGTCTACCTTAAAAGGCTGACATCAATATTGCAAGTCTGAAATTACAAATCTCCCACCATCTCCTATACAGCCTGAGAAGCTAGGGAGGGTCCTTTTGAGCCTCTCTCTCTCTACCCATTATGCAGCTGAGGGCTAAGCCCTTTCTTTTCTGATTATTCCCTAGGAAGCATTTCTTCACCCTCTCAAGGTCTTTCTCACATACCATTACACCTGACACGGTAAATCATTATTTCTTTAGCCACAAAATAAGTCATGAAGCAAAATGGCCTGACTCACAGGACATGACAAAGTACCAGCAAGCCAATATTACAACTTAAGTGTGTTGCTTAGACCCAGCTTCATTCAACCACAGCTCCTTCAATCTCCACCGTGTGGAGTATGTATGTATGTATGTATGTATGTATGTATGTATGTATGTATGTATGTATGTATTTATTTATTTATTTATTTATTTATTTATTTATTTATTTATTTATTTATTTATTTATTGCTCTTATATGCCGCCCTACTCCCTGGGGACTATAGGCATTTATACTCATTAATGGTAGCCAACCCTACTATTAAACATTGTTTGGGCCTACATATGCTAGGCTATTGTTTGCTTAATTATGGCTAACTGAATACATAATCTTGAATTAGGAGATTAAATCATAACACGGCGATAATTTGTTCAGTAAATAGGGATGCAGAATATAACAGAACTGATTTTATAAAACTAGAAGCTAGGGCTGAGTGAATCTCCTTTCCATCGTCCAGGAGTCTCTTTTGATCATCTTCCAGGACATCATGCAAAACTCTTCATTCTACAAATGGAACATTCTGTATTTTTCTCTGAACAGGGCACTCTGGCCATTCCTGAAAATTTAAAGGAAATCTCCCAGAATAGCAAATTGGTTGCCGTGTTCCTGATGGGAACAGTCTGATCCCCAAGCAACTGGATCACCCTGTTCCGGAGGAAAAATGGAATGTTTTGGAGAAAACAGTATGTTCCATGCCTCAAAGTTTGCACCTCCTTCTCCAACTTTTTTTTTAACACAATTATTTTACCTACCACCACCACCACCACCCACCCCCTCCAAAATCTTATATATAACCTCCAGCTGTGAAAAAGTGGACCACCCTACCATAAACTACGGCTTACAAAGGATGGGTGCACACAATACACTGACTAAGCCAAATCAATTAAACAATCTACAAAAATGGCCCTCTCATACAAATTAAGTGGCATCACCCATCATCGGGTAGGAAGGGAGAATCACGTTATCAGCAGGTTGATGGTTATCACCCAAGAACTGCAGCGAGCTGCCTTCCGCCCACAGTGAAAGCTGCAGAAGAGGGATGCACAAACCGAACCGTTTGTTCCACGCACAGGACGATTCTTGCATCATCTTTGAAATGTTTTCTTTTCTTTCTTTTCCTTTTATTCTTCACATTTAGAACTGCATGTGCGTGCTCTTTTGCGATCTACCCAAATCTGCCTGTTTGTCTGAACGAGGTCATCAACAGATGTCTGCTTAATAAATGCAGGTAGCCTTCGAGTTACGACTACAATTGATCCCCACCCACCCACCCACACATTGATGTTGCTAAGGGAAGCATTTATTAAGTGCCCCATTTTACAACCTTTCTTGTCACGGTTGTTAAATGAATCGCTGCAGTTGTTAAGTTAGTAAGATGGTTGTTAAGTCAATCTGGTTTCCCCATTGACTTGGCTTGTCAGAAGGTCACCCAAAAGGGGATCCGGTGACCCCCAGGGACACGGCATCCGTCATTTATTTATTTATTTATTTTATTAAATTTATATGCCGCCCAACTCCAAAGGACTCTGGGCGGCTTAACAACATAATAAATATTAAAAACATCATTAAACATTAAAACAATTAAAAACCTATGCATATCATTTCATGGCCGGATCTCGCCGATTACAACCGCGAGATCAATGGCCTCAAGCCTGCCGGAAGAGCCAGGTCTTAACTGCTCTTTGGAAGGCCAATAGGGTGGGGGAAGTCCAGATCTCCGGAGGTAGCTGGTTCCAGAGAGTCGGGGCAGCCACAGAGAAGGCCCTCCCCCGTGGGCCTGCCAGCCGGCACTGTTTAGCTGACGGGACCTGGAGGAGACCAACTCTGTGGGATCTCACCGGTCGCTGGGGGCTGTGTGGCAGAAGGCGGTCTTGGAGATAACCTGGCCCTAAGCCATGTAGGGCTTTAAAGGTCATAAACACCAACCACTTGCCAAGCCTCTGAATTTTGATCAGGTGACCATGGAGATCAGGGGTGGGTTTCAAAAAAAAATATTCTCTAGAACTGGTCAGAACCTACTGAAGCCCACCTCTGATGGGGATGCTGCAATGGTCCTAAGTGTGAAAACTCACTTTTTACAGTGCCAGTATAATTTTGAATCACTAAATGCATTGTCGTAAGTCGAGGACTACCTGTATTTTATTTTATTTTAAAAAAAGCCACCCAGCCCGTTCCTACGTGACAAATCAATGGCCGTCTCATCTTTGGACTTCGGAGCTGGCCGTCTCTTTGCTTTGGCACCTCTCCAAACCGTCCCTTTTCTCCCCGCCTACCCGGCGCTCAGGGACCTTGGAGAAAGACCCCCGCCCGAGTCGGCTCAGACCTTCCTCCGGGTTCGGGGCGCCTCCTCGAGGTCGGCCGAGGCGGCGGCTGCTCTGGCAGTCCCATGGAGAGCTCGGAAGAGGAGGGAGGAGGAGCCGCCGCCGCCAGCCCGGCCGACATGGCAGCCCTGCACGCCGCCAAAGGCGCCCTGCGAGCGGAGCTGAAGCGCCGCCTGAAAGGGCTGAGCGAAGGCGAGAAGCTGCGCCAGTCGCGCCTGCTGGCCGGCAAGGTGGGTGGGTGGGTGGGTCGGTGGGAGAGAGGATTGCTGGCTTTCTCCGGACGGTCCCTTCCAGGGGCCTTTGCAGCCCAGCCCGGAGAACGCCAGAAAGTCCCCGGAGGGGGGGCTTGCTCCGCGGACCTCTCCAAACGCGGAAAGCCCGTGCGCCCACGCGCGTCTCCAAGCGGTGCCCGAAGAACTTGGCACAGCCGGGGATTTCCCACTCCCGAGTGAGAATCCTCGCCCCTCTTCCACCGCCCCCCATACACCACTAGGGCCTGGCCCTCCAAAGAAGGGAGGGAGGGTATTCGGAAAAAGGGCAACGGGTGGGCGCAGAGGGGATTTGGCAACGGTGGAAGGGGCAGCCAGCGCTGCGCTCGCGTGTCTGGGGGACGGACTGAAGGCTTTCTGCCTTCTCCCAGAAGCGGAAATCCAGGGCGAAGACCTGGCTCCGGGTCGCGGTTGCCAACTCCTACTCTGGAAGCAAGGCTAGGCTTGGAGCCAACGTGCTTGGCAGCGAAGGGAAAGAATGAAGCCGGAACTGGCTTGGGAAGTCACAGGCTGGAAGTTGGTCGTGAGAATCTGCCTTTCAGGTGGTGTCCCCAACGCCCACGGCACTCTCCTTCAGCAAACCACATTGTAGCTTTGAGCATTGACAGGAATCCAGCATGTGCTGTCACTGTCTGAGTTTTGGGGGAGGGTAAGAAAACACAGCATTGACTGAGTCAAGTGTCACCTCTTTCTGAATGGGGGTTGTGTTCTAGACAAATTGCTTTGCAGAACTCCTAACATGAGCTTCAGGTTGTCTTCTCAACTTCTTTTATAATGGGTCTTTGGGGCCCTAACAGATCAAAGTCAAAGATGATAAGGAATCCGGAGGCTAAATTATATGATTGAGGGAGGGAGGTGCATTTTTCAGGAGGCAACTAGGACTTTTCTGGTTTTTCCTCGAAGACGCTTCGCTTCTTGGAAACTTCTTGGATGAGAAGCGAAACATCTTCAGAGAAAACCCAGAAAGTTCAGTTGCCTCTTGAAAAAGCACCTTTAGAACAACCATGACCTGGATGGCTGAGAATCTCCATAGACATTTAGCCTAGGAGTAATTGGGGGAGCTAGGTGTATTTAGCCTATCAAAGAGAAGGATTAAGGGGGACAGGACACTTGTCTTCCAGTACTTGAAGGGTTGTCACAGAGGGGATTGATTTATTTTCCAAAGCACTAGAGCAGGGGTCTGCAACCTCAAACACTCAAAGAGCCATTTGGACACATTTCCCACAGAAAAGAAAACACAGGGAGCCACAAAACCTGGGTGGATGTGGCCAACTCGACGTCACTCACTCCCACCCAGTCACATGACCCCCCCTAGCCACGCCTACCCAGCCGGTCATTAGGGCAGACAACTGGTTTTTAAAAAACACCGGGAGCCACAAAACCCTTTGACCCCCCCCTCCCTCCCTCTCTCTCCCTCTCCCTCTCCCTCTCCCTCTCTCTCTGTATATCTCTCTCCCTCTCCCCCCCTCTGTATCTCTCTCTCTCTCTGTCTGTCTGTCTCTTTCTCTCTCTCTCTCTCTGTGTGTGTGTGTGTGTGTGTGTGTATCTCCCTCTCATCCCCCGCCGTTGCCCTTACCTTCTCAGGCTAGGCAAGGAGTGACTGGGAAGGGAGGGCAAAGGGCAGGGCCAGTCAGTGATGGGATCACTCGACAGGGAGCCACAGCAGAGGGCCCAAAGAGCCACATGCGGCTCCGGAGCCGCAGGTTGCAGACCCCTGCACTAGAGGGCATGACAAGAAATAATGGATGGAAGACCATTAAAGAGAGACCCAACCTAGAACTAAGGAGAAAATTTCTGACAGTGAGAACAATTATTCAGTGGAACAGCTTGCCTCCTGGAGTCGTGGGTGCTTCAACACTCGAGGTTTTTAAAAAAAGATCGGACAACATTTAACTGGAATGGTATAAAGTCCCCTGCCTTAACTAGACTAGAGTTCAGCAGGACTAGAATTGGACTACAAGGCCTCCATCCTTCCAGCCCTATGATTCTACCGGTATGATTCCGTGTATGGCTGAATTCAGTTTATTTCAAACTTGCCGTGAAATTAGTTTCCTCTGAGAATCCCAAAGGTGCTTTTTTCAGGAGGCAACTGGACTTTCTTGTTTTTTCTTTGATGAGCACCATTCCAAAGATGTGCCTGTGAGCTTCACCAATGGGGATGGGTACTCCAAGCTTGTTTCCAGGTCCTACGAAAAATGCCTGGAAAAAGTAGAAGGAAACTTTGTCAGGCATATCAGAAAAGCATATCAAAAGCATACGTTCAGACAACTGACCTGGGGATAAAAAACAGAAGGGCTTCTGAGAATTGTCCCAAAGGTGCTTTTTCAGGAGGCAACTGGAGTTTCTGGTTTTTTTCTTTTGAAGACGTTTCGCTTCTCATCCAAGAAGCTTCTTCAGCTCTGACAGGATAGTGGGGAATGGAAGGATTTATTTATATTCCTTGCAGACAGCTGGTCCTTTGCATCCTTTTAGAGCAGGTCTTTCAAACTCTTGGCCCACGGGCCAGATGTGTCACGTGCTGGCCACGCTCATGCCCGGTTTAGCGAAGGGGGGAAAAGTCCCGATACATCACGTGACGCTGCCATGATGACGTGAGTTTGACACCCTTGTTTTAGAGCAGCGGTTCTTAACCTTTTTAGTGGTCTTGAATCTGAAAATAAGCTCTTGCACCCCCTTAAAAAATGTGTGTATATTTTTTATTTAAGAAAAAACTTTTATTGCATAAACAAATGCCGTGTTTATTTACAATATATATTACTATATAACTATAACTATAACTATAACTATAACTATAACTATAACTATAACTATAACTATAACTATAACTATATATATATATATACTGTGTGTGTGTGTGTGTATATATATTATACACACTGTATATATTATATATATACTATATATTATATATTATATTATACTGTTTTAGAGGGTCGTTGAAGCACTTGGAGGTTTATCTGTGTCCTCAGGGTCACCTGAGTAGTGCAAATGGTTCCTGTAGTCTGTAATTTTTCCTCTGCAAATCCATTCCTACTCCCACAGCATTCAAAGCAGAGGTGGGTTCCTCCCGGTTCGCACTGGTTCTATAGAACTGGTAGCAAACCGCTGGTGATGTCACAGTGATGTCACAGAACCGATTCTGTCGGTGCTGGTCCTTGGACGCCGCCATCTTTTTTTTGATTTTTTTTTTGATTTTTTTTTGAATTTTTTTTTGAATTTTTTTTGAATTTTTGGCACTGTGCATGCGTGCGCGAAGCGTGCACTTGCTCATGAGGTGCAGCCACGCAGCGCGGAAGGAAGCGAACCGGCGGCGAGGTAAGTTAGAACCCATCCCTGATTCAAAGGGTGTTCGTCCCAAATTGTATAACTAAAAGCCTGCAAGGAATATAAATCCTTCCATTCCCCACTTTCCTGTCAGAGCTGAAGAAACTTCTTGGATGAGAAGTGAAATATCTTCAAAAGAAAAAAACAAGAAAGTCCAGTTGCCTCCTGAAAAAAAGCACCCTTGGGACAACCATGATCTGGATGACTGAGAATCTCTACAGACTTTCATCTGAGAAATGATGCTAAGGGAAAATTTATCCTTCATTCTGAAAATGAAAGTCTGGGAATTTTTTTTCTGTTTTCATTGAGCAACTGACTAAGGGGATATGAAATTGAGAAGCTTCGGCTTTCCTGTAAGACTAGATGTGAAATTGACTAAAATAGGCAAGTGGCAAGCAGATCCTGCTAGTAGGAAGAGCCAGTTCATCCAGCCTATGTTTTTCATGGAAGGAATCACAGCTCAGGAAAGATTGTTCTGCTTCAAACAGCCACAGAAACTGTATAATGTGGGAATGAAGGAACAGAAATCTGAAGTGAATAAATTTGCAAGTAGAAAAATGACATCCCTCCCAAATCAACCACCGATTATATTCCGCAGCTTCACAAAAATCAGAATCAAAAGTGAAATTCCTGAAACAGGCTTGTACACTTACAAACTGTAGCATGCCGACAGCAGGAATTATTTCTATACTGGGTAATTTCTAATTTTAAATTCTGTTTCCTTGAACATCCGGCTTACCCCGCCTGCTAATGATGATAATAATGATAATGAGCCGAGGTGGCACAGCGGTTAGAGATAGTACTGCAGGCCACTTTAGCTGACTGTGATCCGCAGGTCAGCGGTTCAAATCTCACCGGCTCAAGGTTGACTCAGCCTTCCATCCTTCCAAGGTAGGTAAAATGAGGACCCAGATTGTTGGGGGCAATATAAATATACATTGCTTACTAGTGTAAACCGCTTAGAGAGTGCTTGCACTGTGAGGTGGTATATAAATCTCACAAAATAAATAAATAAATAAATAAATAAATAATAAAATGGAATGGCGCACATATAAAGATACATGCAAAGGTACAAATACAGATTAGATGAAACCTGGCTGAAACACAGTAACTGTGAGAGGGATTTTGGAGTCCTAAATACGAGAGAGCCAGCAGTGTGCGGGAGCAGCCAATACAATCCTTGGTTGTATAAACGGAGGCATAGAATCAAAATCACGTGAAGATTGTTAGTACCGCTTTATAAAGCCTTAGTAAGGCCACACCTAGAATACTACATCCAGTTTTGGTCACCATGTTACAAAAAAAAAAGGATGTTGAGACTTTGGAAAAAGTTCAGAGAAGAGCAACTAAGTTGATTAAAGTTCTGGAGACTAAACCATATGAAGAACGGTTGCAGGATTTGGGTTTGGCTAGTCTAGAGAAAAGAAGAACTAGGAGTGACATGATAGCAGTATTCCAATATTTAAGGGGCTGCCACAAAGAAAAGGGGGTCAAATTATTCTCCAGGACAAGAGGCAAATAGAGAGAAGGAGAGAAGCAAACTGGAATTAAGGAGAAACCGTGAGAACAATTAACCCATGGGACAGCTTGCCTTCAGAAGTTATGGTCGGAGATTTTAAAGAAGAGACTGGACAGCCACTTGTTTGAAATAGTATAGGGCAGTCATGGCGAACCTTTTCAGCACCGAGTGCCCAAACCGGAACGCGCGTGTATGTGTGTGCATGTGCGCGCTCCAGAGACCTGGAAACCTGAAGACCAGCTGGCCAGTGCGCGCATGCCTGTTTTTTGGCAGTTTTTGGCCATTTTGGGGGGCATTTTCTGGCTGTTTTTCGGGCCATTTCCAGGCTGTTTTTTGGGCTCAAAAATGGCCTGAAAGCAGCCCAAAAAACGGCCCGAAAAAGCCCTGGAAAACAGCCGGAAAATGGCCCGGAAAACTGTCTGTTTTTTGGGCATTTTTCAGGGCGTTTTCTGGTGCTCCAGCGCCCGTGAAGGCCAGCTAGTTGGAAATCAGAAGAGCAACCACATGCGTATCGGAAACCAGAAAAGCAGCTGGTGACGGTGTGCGTGCCCACAGAGAGGCCTTTGCGTGCCACCTCTGGCTTTGCGTGCCATCATAAGTATAGAGTCTCCTGCTTGTGTAGATGGTTGGACTAGAAGACCTCCTTCCAGCTCTATTCTGATTGATTGATTGATTGATTGATTGAAGATGTGGATATATTCTAATATATTGCCAGTTAAATTGGGTTATTTAGATACAGGATATTCTGTACTCCCTATTATCGCCCTTGCTAAATTATTTAAAAATGCCCTTTTCTATACCACTGAAGCCCTGAAAATCATACTGGAAAGTGTACTAAGATTGTCAAAACTTAAGTACTCTCATCATTCCGGATCAGCAGAATTAACGAATAATCAGAGCATGCAAACAAGTAGGACTTCAGCAACCAAAACAAACATTGATCAAGTAAAAGTAGCCAGTCATTAATTCAACAGCAGCAGGGAAGTCAATCCAGCGTGATTATTCTATTGAATATTAAGATATTTGGCAAATGAATATTTCGAGGAGAAAAACACCAGCAAAATAAATGCTGTCTCTTCTACCTGAACCTTTCAATTTCCTAGCATTTCAGTGGTTGGGTAATTTCCCAGCATATTTTAACCTATTTTATCATAATGATTGATAGCTCTATCGTACATATAAACACCTCTCGGGCATGTTGCAGTGTTGAAGCACCCAATAGAAATGAGAAGGGCCAAGTGCACTCGGAAAATATGGAGCCCTTATAAGAAATCTTATGAACTTTGACGTTGCTCAGAATGAGGTATGGTTTATTTCATTTACTCCCCACTGTCCTGCTCGAACCAGCTTTCAAAGTAGCTCAGGAAATTAAAAACATACCAAAATGTAACAAACTCAATGCCAAGAATTCATGTAAGAAGAATTTAGAGATTTCATGAATGTTAGGGGCTAGATAAAGACCCTACAGACCCTTCCCTGGCAAAACTCCTTATGTAATTGGTTGTTATTGTTGTTTGAAAAAGAATAATACCGGAGTTGGAAGCAGGGGTGAAATGCTACCGGTTCGGCCCGGTTCGGGTGTACTGGTAGTAGCGGATGCCGATGGTTTGGGTGCCGGTTTGGGTGCCGGTAGCAGCGGCAGCGTGAGGCTCCGCCCACCCACCCGGACACCGCCATTTTCTTATTTTAACCCTCTGCGCATGCACAGAGGGTGAAAAAGCACGCGAGCGAATGGAGCGGGGGTGAAAAAGCGTGCGTGCGAAACATGCACTTCCGAACCGGTAGGAAAGGTAAGTAGATTTCATCGCTGGTTGGAAGAGACCTTGGAGGCCTTCTAGTCCAACCCCCTGCTCTGGCAGAAAACCCTAGACCAGTGATGGCAACCTATGGCACGCGTGTCTGCCGGCATGCAAGCCGTTGCCCTAGCTCAGCTCCAGCGCGCATGTGCGCACCAGCCAGCTGATTTTTGGCTCACGCAGAGGCTCTGGGAGGGCATTTTCAGCCTCTGGACGGCCTCCGGGGGGAGGCGTTTTTGCCCTCCCCAGTCTCCAAGAAAGCCTCTGGAGCCTGGGGAGGGCGAAAAACAGGCCTACCGGGCCCACCGGAAGTCGGGAAATGGGGCGTTTCTGGCCTATGGAGGGCCTCCAGGGGTGGGGGAGGCCGTTTTCGCCCTCCCTAGGCTGTAGGGAAGCCTCTGGAGCCTGGGAAGGGTGAAAAATAAAACAGATCTCTGCAGCAGTGGGTTGCTTCCGGTTCGGACCGCTTCTTAGAACCGGTAGCGCCGGTGGCAGGAGGCTCCGCCCACCTACCCGTGATGCCTACTTGGAACTGACTCGCATTTATGATGATTGGAGTGTCCCAGAGTCACATGATTCCCTTTTACGACAAGCAAAGTCAGTGGAGAAGCCAGATTCATTTAACAACTGTGTTATTAACTTAACTGCAGTGATTCACTTATGGTAAGAAAGTTTGTAAAATGGGGCCAAACTCACTTAGCCAATGTCTCATTTAGCAATGGAAATTTTGGGCTCAATTATGGTCGTAAATTGAAACTACCTGTATTTCTTGAGTGTTTTTAACTTGTTCTGGTCTTTGACTGTAATAAACATTGACTTGGCTTGACATTCATTCATAAATCTGATTGCGGATTCTCCTTTTCCCAAAACAGGTGATGGCCCATCCTCGCTACCTCGCTTCCCAGCGCATTGCAGTCTTCCTGAGCATGCCAGACGAGGTCCGGACCAACGAAATCATTAAAGACATTTTTCAAAAAGGCAAAGAATGTTTCATTCCATGGTACAAGCCCCAAAGCAGCCACATGGACATGGTCAAGCTAGCTTCCTACGAAGAAATTGCGTCACTTCCTCTGACGTCCTGGAATATCCATCAACCAGCTGAAGATGATGTGCGGGAAGACGCATTGGCAATGGCGGGTAAGTTTGGAATTGTGACATGGAATTGTGATGCCGGTAGGATGTGGCTTATACCTTGACATAAGAGGGTCAAAAGCAGGCATCAATTTGCATGCACTAAATCTTCACCCTCTTAGGAATACCTCAACTCATTTAGTGACCATTTGAAATTATAATGGCGCTGAACTGTCCCAACGGTGCTTTTTTTTCAAGAGGCAACAGGACTTTCTGGTTTTTCTTTGAAGACGTTTTCGCTTCTCATCCAAGGAGCTTCTTCAGCTCTGACTGGATGGTGGGGAATGGAAGGATTTATATTCCTTGCATTCAGAGCCGAAGAAGCTTCTTGGATGAGAAGCGAAATGTCTTCAAAAAGAAAAAACAGAAAGTCCAGTTGCCTCTTGAAAAAAAAAAGCACCTTTGGGACAACCATGACCTGGATGATTGAGAATCTCCGTAGATAATGGCACTGAAAAAAATGCGATTTATGACCGTTTCTCACATTTACGACCGTTGAAGAATCCTCATGGTCACATGATCAAAATTCAGACGACTGATTCATGATGGTTGCAGTGTCTTAGGATCATGGGATCACTTTTTGCGAACTTCTGACAAACGAAGTCAATGGGGAAACCAGATTCACTTGATAATTGTGTCACTAACTTAACAACTGCCGGGATTCACTTAACAAATGTGGCAAGAACAGTAGTAAAATTCACTTAACCAATGTCTCACTTAGCAACAGAAATTTTGGGTTCCGTTGTGGTTGTTACTGTAAGTCGAGCAGTAGCCGTATAGAATCTGTGCTTTTTAAAATAATAATAATAATAATCAAATGGAGTAGCGTTTAGATCAATTTGATGATTTGTAGATGCTTTGGAGAGTCAAATAGTCCATTTGAATCAATCCAGTGATCCCTAGTGGAGCCAATTTGCCCCTCTGCAATAAACACATGTCGAGTAATCATCCTAATTTAAACTGAACCATGGTTTATTCAATTATCTCTAGTTTCTAGATTCATTTGACACACTGAACTATCAATGAATGGGAGAGACTGGTCTAGTGGTCTGATCCAGCAAGGCACTGCTTATTCTTCTGGGGTTGGACTAGATGACCTACGAGGTCCCTTCCAACTTTCTTAATCTGTTAATGTTATCTTTTTACCAGGCTAAAATGTGATAAGCTACTTAGTGAGTACGGTAATGGATTGTGTGGTTATATCATGGAGATGCTGGCTTGGAGATTAAACTCTGCAAAGTTGGTGGAATATTATGGAATAAATAGCAGAGTAAAATTGGCCAGTTCTTACTGGGACATAGGTAACTTAACGGAGCTCTGCAAACCAGTTGCAGTTCCTCCTCCTTACAGAAATAGTTGAGTAAATGCATCCTATGACCAGCAGATGGCGGGGTAGAATGCATTAAGAAATGAGCCAGAATGACATTTTCTCTCCCCCACCCCCTCCCATTCCTGCCCAGGTATGATACAACCTTCCTTTCTCCCTGTAGAAGAATTTATCTCCGGCCTTGAAAAGCAAGCTGGAGAAGGAGCCATCTCACATTTTAAGAAAAAAAAAAAAACTCCCATGCAACTAAATGTCTTTCAATATTACCTTCTCCTAATGGTATCTTATGGTTACATTACTTTGTTGTTTGTATGTATTGTTGTTGTTAGTTGCGAAGTCGTGTTTGACCTATCGCGACACCATGGACAATGTTCCTCCAGGCCTCTACCATCTTCTGGAGTCCATTTAAGCTCACGCTGACTGCTTCAGTGACTCCATCCATCCACCTCATTCTCTGCTGTCCCCTTCTTCTTTTGCCCTCAATCTTTCCCAGCATTAGGCTCTTCTCCAGTGAGTCCTTCCTTCTCATTAGGTGGCCGAAGTATTTGAGTTTCATCTTCAGGATCTGGCCTTCTAAAGAGCAGTCAGGGTTGATCTCCTCTAGGACTGACCGGTTGGATCATCTTGCAGTCCAAGGGACTCGCAGGAGTCTTCTCCAGCACAATCATTCAAAGGCCTCAATTCTTTGGCGCTCAGCCTTCCTTATGGTCCAATTTTCACAGCCATACGTTGCAACTGGGAAAAACCATAGCCTTGAGTATGCACACTTTTGTTGGCAGGATAATGTCTCTGCTTTTTAGTATGCTGTCTAGATTTGCCATAGCTTTCTTCCTCAGGAGCAAACGTCTTTTAATTTCTTGACTATAGTCTCCATCTGCGGTGATCTTGGATCCCAGGAAAATAAAATCTGTCACTACCTCCATCTCTTCTCCATCTATTTGCCAGGAATTGAGAGGGCTGGATGCCATGTGTGTATACTGAGAGCTTAAGCACCAGAGACAAATTCCTTGTGTGTCCAATCACACTTATTTATTTTATTTATTTAGACGCTCTTATAGGCCGCCCAATCCCGTGGGACTCAGGGCGGCGACTTGACCAATAAACAATATTCTATTCTATTCTATTCTATTCTATTCTATTCTATTCTATTCTATTCTATTCTATTCTATTCTATTCTATTCCATTCCATTCCATTCCATTCCATTCCATTCCATTCTATTGTTCCATTCCATTCCATTCCATTCTATTGTTCCATTCCATTCCATTAATCTATTGTGTTGTTTTTATCCCATCTTGCCTTCTGAAATGAACAAAACTTCGTTATTATTGATATTGCAGGTCAGTCAGTAAAGGCACTTATAGCATAGCATAGCATAGCATAGCATAGCATAGCATAGCATAGCATAGCATAGCATAGCATAGCATAGCATAGCATAGCATAGCATAGCATAGCATAGCATAGCATAGCATAGCATAGGATTTAGACTTATGTACCGCTTCACAGTGCTTTATAGCCCTCTCTAAGCGGTTTGCAGAATCAGCCTATTACCCCCAACAATCTGGGTCCTCATTTTACCCAACTCGGAAGGATGGAAGGCTGAGTCCACCTTGAGAATTGAACTGCCAAATTGCAGTCAGCTGGCAGTCAGCAGAAGTAGCCTGCAGTACTGCATTCTAACTACTGTGCCACCATGGCTCTATGTCTACTGAAGCTTGGGTTTGTCTTTGGACAGGTACCGAAAGCTCAAAGACAGGACCTACCATGAATGCCAGTAAGATGGGCATACAATAGGCATTCATTCATTCATTCATTCATTCATTCATTCATTCATTCATTCATTCATTCATTCATTCATTCATTCAATGCACTGGCCATCCATTTTACCACAGGGTAACTCTGTGATAGTTACAGAGTAAGCTTGCCTAATGTTCTGGAATAAGCATCTGTTTGTAGAAACATTTTGACTTATGGCTTTCTTTTTTTCTTCTGTTCTTGAACCCTGCCAAGTCTCTCTGCAGTTTTCTTGGCATGGTTTTTCAGCAGTAGTTTGCCATTGCCCCCTTCCTAGGGCTGAGAGAAAGTGACTGGCCCAAAATCACCCAGCTGACTTGGTAGCTAAGGCAGAACTAAAACTCACAACTTCCCATTTCTCGCCTGATGCCTTAACCGCAACACCAAACTGGTTCTTAAACATCTCTCTGAATTGGAGAGTTGAAATACAGAATACATGAGACAATTTTCGAGAGGAAGCTGTGCTTTATGATTTGCAAACCTGGAAAAGCTGAGCAGGGATTGTGTGTTTAGTTTGGTTAGCTCCAAATTCCTTTTCCAAAATATTCAGAGAGGTGTTTACTTAAAGCTGTGCTCCCATGTTTATTTAACAGAGGACTCTGTTTAAATCTAGTTTGTCTTGGTAATTATATTTTTGCTTTTGACAGCTGCTCCATATGTACCATGTCACAAAACTGGTATTATTCCTGAAGGGACGGGCACAGGATTTTGCTATTACTTGATTTTAAAAAAGTCATAAGCAGAGCTGGGAAGAAATGGCCTTTTTTGAACATCTCCACCAAAATGACTGCAGAATTTCTTTAAATTTCTCTAGAGAGAAGGGAAAGCCGCTAGTACCTGTACAGTACCTGTACCTCTCTAAGCGGTTTACAGAGTCAGCATATTGCCCCCAACAGTTTAGGTCCTCATTTTACCTACCTCGGAAGGATGGAAGGCTGAGTCAACCTTGAGCCTGGTGAGATTTGAACTGCCAAATTGCCGGCAGTCAGCAGAAGTAGCCTGCAGTACTGCACTCTAACCACTGTGCCACCGTGGCTCATAGGAGCAGGAGAAGTCAGGAAGGTGGTAGATCATCAGAGAGATGATTGCGCAATCAAAGATAGGATACTGAGAGACATTCCGATCAAAGCTGCAAGAACACCACACTTGTATTTGCACTCATGTCGGAAGCACTTCTGGGTTGAAAGAATTAGCTGGTGACATCATCATTACCCAGAGGATGTGCAGTTGGGGGCTCCTTTGATGTCCCAGACAGGAGCTGGATCAAAGGACGGGAACTCAACCTCGCCCCAAGGCAGCATTCAGGTCTCGAACATGGTCTGGCTAACCTCCATCCCACCGCCCTAACCACATGAGCCACCATGCGCTCCCGACCCTGCACTTATCCACGGGAATTCCTCCGAAGGGGCAAAAGACATTTTGAAAATAAATGACATCATAAAAGACATTTTGAAAATAAATGGCTTCACCAAACCGAGGGAGAATCGGTTGGGGGAAAAAAATGCAGGAGCATTTCTCAGCCCTCATTACAGAAACTCATCAAACAAGGCTATCCCCTTGATCAGTTATTATCTATTTATACTCTTTGTAGCTGAAAGTAGGTTGGAGCTCTGTGGAGGAGCTCCTGTGCAAAACGCAGTTTAATCAGAATGCGACACCACACATAATTACCTGGGAATAAGCTCCACTAAACCCAGCGGAGTTTTCCTTAATAGTAACTGCATTGTGTATTAAGTTATTTGCAGGCTACACTCAAAAGGCAGACTTTTGATAAAGGAACAGACACAACTTTCTGATAAAGGAACAGACACCGAGAAGAAGCTACACCCCTGGATACAGTCACCCGTGGTAGCGTACAGTAGTATGCAGCTTGGCCTATAATATAAATTGCATGTTAGGGTGTGTGTAAACCAAACACGATCTGATTTAAATCAATGAATCTAGATTTGCAATCTGATTTGGACTTGAATTGGAATTGAGAGGATCAATCAAGAGGAAGGAAAAAATGTTTCTGCATATGACCTTGGGCACTCAGAGGGTTGGAACAGAAGACCTCCAGGGTCTTTTCCAGCCATATGGCTCTATGATTCTGTGTGCAAAACTCTCCAATTCATCAATCTTATTTGATTCAATAGTTCCAACACTTTGCTGCTTCGATTTGGAAATCTGACTTAATTTCTAGATTCAGTCAAATTGCCTTCAAGTCAAATCTCTGAGTTGAATAGTCAAATGCCTCTATTACAGTGTTTCCCAACCTTGGCAACTTGAAGATGTCTGGACTTCAACTCCCAGAATTCCCCAGCCAGCATTCGAATGCTGGTTGGGGAATTCTGGGAGTTGAAATCCAGACATCTTCAAGTTGCCAAGGTTGGGAAACACTGCTCTATTACATAAAAGACCAGCACCCAACATTTTGGGATGCTTAGTGCCTATTAATCAAAGGAGGAGTGGATTGGCTGTTCTCCTTTTTCTCACAAATAATTCATTTCACCTTTTTTTTTTAAAAAAAAATCAATTCAACAGAACAGCCCTGGCAGAAGCTATGAAAACGCCCTGACAGTAATTACATATAGAGTACTCATCCAAGTGCATTGATACCAATATACAAATAAATTGCAGCTCCCAGCCAGAAACAGAAATAATTGAGAGGAAGCAATTTAGTTCCAGGCTGGAGATGTTAAGCTAAAAAGGTTGCGTAATAAGGAAAGAGATGTGGGTAAAAAAAAAAACTTACGCCCCCTGCTGACTCGTCTTTATGATGGTGTCAAATCATGTGCTGAGTTGATGGAAAGCACATCCAGGGACCACTTCTCATCAATGCGAGCATTAAAAGAAGCCATTCAGGTACAACCATAATTTTTCAGAGTTTTAATCACTTGCACTGAGCTGTTGTATGAATTACTTACCGTGGTTGGCTGGGCATACAGTAGAAATTTGCTATCAATTCCATCTTTGCACCTGCATTCAATAGTAATGGCACTTAGACTTATATACTGTTTCACAGCGCTCTACAGCCCTCTCTAAGCAGTTTACAGAGTCAGCATATTGCCCCCAACAGTCTGGGTCCTCATTTTATCGATCTTGGAAGGCTGAGTCAACCTTGAGCCAGTCGGGATTGAACTCCTGGCAGTGGGCAGAGTCAGCCTGCAATACTGCATTCTAACCACTGTGCTGCCACGGACCTGGTTGTATTAAATAAATACATTTGTATTCCAATATTTAAAGAGTTCCTTTAATTTTTGCAGTCTTGGGCATACTTGGGAGAAAGTATATATTCTTGTTTTGAAATGAAAAAGCAAAAAAAGATACATGGAGGGAAACCACTGAAATCCACAGGAATCTGGATTGTACTAAACTTTAAGGGATGCTACTGCCGAGACCATTACTTTATTTATATTTCAGTTTTCCTATTTTTATAAATATTACTCCATATTTATTTTCAATTCACGCTTTGTTGTTTTATTGGAAACTTCCAAACCAAACTGCAAGATTGGGCTATAAATAAATAAACAGAATCGTTTCTTGCCATTCTGAAGTAGAAAAAGCAAAACAAATACAGCGTATTTCTAAAATAACTTTAACCCAGATTAAACACACACACGTGCGCGCACACACACACAGACACACACAGACACACACACAGACACAAATAGCAAATTCTGCCAATACTTCTTTCAATTTAAAAACACAAGAAAACAGCAAACTCTTCCAATACTTCTTTCAGTAAAGAAAATATCCAACCCTTCTCCTGTGAGTCCACTCCCTCCCTCTCTCCCTCCCAAAAATACGCTCAGGTGATCTTTCTCCCTCATCACCTTCAGACCAGATGGCCAGATCTTTTCCTACATTCTGTATTATTTTTGAAACATTCAGCTTGCATTTCTACCTCCCTGACGGCCATATCGGTTGGACTTTTTCTGTTTTCTGGCTCCAGAAGTTTTCCTTTGCTGCAATTTTTTTTTTAAAAAAAACCCAAGCGAGATGATAAGTTTGTTCCAATGGGCTGTTCTAACTCGTGCTGCCTCATTTGTTTCAAATGTCCCCTTGGCAAATCCTCCTCCGTAGAGAGAGAAAAAAAATCAGACCTACATATAGTTGCTTTTAAAATGCAGCAGAGGCTCAGAATGCCAGCCCATTCCTTCGCTCTTCCTGGCAGAGACAACTGCATCCATTCTGAAAGCAGATGGAACAGCGGCAAAAGCCGGTCCCTTTGAGGTTTGAGGGCAGGATGGCAGAAACATCACCACTGAATTTATTCCAAATTTCTCTTCCCATGAAAGAAGATTCTGGTTTCCTACCTTATTCTCGGGGAGCTAGAGGATTTATTTGAAATTTCACTTGGGTGGGCGAGTTGACCTTTCTTTTTGAAAGTGCTAAGGGGACACGGTGGCTCAGTGGCTAAGACGCTGAGCTTGTCAATCAGAAAGGTCAGCAGTTTGGTGGTTTGAATCCCTAGCGCCGCATAACGGAGTGAGCTTCCATTACTTGCCCCAGCTTCTGCCAACCTAGCAGTTCGAAAGCACGTAAAAATGCAAGTAAAAAAATAGGGACCACCTTTGGTGGGAAGGTAACAGCATTCGTGTGCCTTCGGCATTTATCCATGCCGGCTGCATGACCATGGAGATGTCTTCAGACAGTGCTGGCTCTTCGGCTTAGAAACGGAGATGAGCACTGCCCCCTAGAGTCAGGAACGACTAGCATTATGTGCAAGGGGAACCTTTACCTTTATTGAAAGTGCTGGAGGGGGCTTGATCTAGTGGCAATGTTTAACTGTATAACTGTTGGAAATCAGGAATCCAGGCAGTTCAAATGAAGAACAAGGGCAATAGCAATTAGACTTATTTACCGCTCCATAGTGCTTTACAGCACTCTCTGAGTAGTTTACAGTGTCAGCATATTGCCCCCAGCAATCTTGCTCCTCATTTTACTGACCGTGGAAGTATGGAAGGCTGAATCTATCTTGAGCCGGTCAGAATCGAACTCCTGGCAGTCGGCAGAGTTTGCCTGCAATACTGCATTCTAACCACTGTGCCACCAGTGAATATAGGTTTATTGTGTGCTAATACTCTCTACAAGAATCTGAACTACTAACGGTCAAAGCAAATCGATGGTAGATAAGAGTCAACTGAATTCAAGGTGGGTTGGACTTAGATCTCTTGGGCGCAAAGGGACTCAAGATTTATGACGTGTTTGACCCCTCTCTCGGACTCAGCCTGGTTATCTCCTACACTATCTCTCCAACACTGTGAACTTTCCTCGGCTGCCTAAAATTCCTCTTCCATTGAAGACACCACTCCCTTTAATTTTCCCCCCATTAGTATTAAATGGAAGGAAGTAGAAACCAAGAATATGCAGATTATTGCAGATTAACTTTCACATATGAGCCACGGCGGTGCAGTGGTTAGAGTGCAGCCACTTCTGCTGACTGCCGGCTGCCTGCAATTTGGCAGTTCAAATCTCACCAAGCTCAAGGTTGACTCAGCCTTCCATCCTTCCGAGGTGGGTAAAATGAGGACCCAGATTGTTGGGGGCAATATGCTGACTCTGTAAACTGCTTAGAGAGGGCTGTAAAGCACTGTGGAGTGGTATATAAGTTTAAGTGCTACTGCTATTGCTATACTGTATGTTTTCTGGCCTCCTCATCACTAACTACATACAAAAACAATCTTTTAACAAGCTATCTACTTTCCAGTGTGAAAAGCGAAGAGAAGAAACCACTTCTGCGAGCTGCAAAAAAAAAATAATTCACCAGTTTAAATTGCAATTTCAGAGTTCCATCCAGAAGGCTCTTGATAATACTGACAGGTCCATGCTGAGAACTTGATGGTTCTCAACCAGGGGTTGATCTGCAATTAAATCTTTATTCCATTTTTATCTGACATCCAAAACAAATGCTTCAGTAATTGTAGCTGTTTCCTTTCCCTTTGCCAACCCCCCTCCCTTCCCCCCCCCAGGAAAAAGCAAATATATATTAAGTGCACAAACTGAGATTTTATCTTATGGAACACGCAATAGATCAACTGTGGAATTATTACCGTGAAAAAACTTGGCGGGGGAGATAAATGGCTTGCGGTTGCAGTTATCCTCAGTTAGCCAACTTCTCCCCTTTAAAAAACCCTCAGCATTAGAGATGAGAAACTTATTTAGACCAGGGGTGGGTTCCTCCCGGTTCGGACTGGTTCGCCCGAACTGGTAACGACCTGCTGGTGATGTCACGATGATGTCACCGAACGGGATCGGTCGGTGCCAGTCCGTGGGCGCCGCCATCTTTTTTTTGAATTTTTTTTGAATTTTTTTTGAATTTTTTTTGAATTTTTTTTGAATTTTTTTTGAATTTTTTTTTTAAATTCTCCTTCTGAGCATGTGCAGAAGCCGAGTCCCGGCACTGTGCATGCGGTCGCCATCTTTTTTTGGCTTTGTTTACACCCCCCCCCCGGATTTTTTGTTACTGCACATGCGCGCGCCCATAGGTGCGCCCACACAGTGCGAGAAGGAGCGAACCGGCAGCGAGTTAAGTTGGAACCCACCCCTGATTTAGACGGAATTTTTTAAAAAGTGAAAGCAAGAGGGACATCTTCTTTGTGCAGCGGAGTGCAAAAATCAAAAGACAAAAAAGAACTTAGAGCAAAATGTGGAAAAAAAATAGTTTTACGATGATATTTATCGGTTACTATATGCAAGTCTGCCAGGGGTGTTTAGTTGTTTATGTGCATTTTTTAAAAAAATAATAATCTGTTGGTGTTTGTTTATTGCAGTTATCAGCATGCCTCCTATACAAATACGTCTGCATATATTTAGCCAGTTGCCTTAATAATCTTTGGTATGTGAGTTTTAATATAATAAAAGTAAACGTCAGAAAGTAAAGGAGCTTTTCACAGCTTCCGTTCCTTTTGTAGAAGGTCTTCCCAAAGAAAATGGCTTAGGAGTTTTTCTAATGCCTGCTCAATCTTGCTTTATGGACAGAGGCTTTTTAGCAAAGCTTTCTCAATATACTGAATATTTCCCCCCCAGTCTTACTATGCTTTCTGCTTTTCATATGGCCTCGTGTTAATTTTGCTTTCTATTCTCGAGGGGGCTGTTTAATACACAGGTTGTGCTGCTCCAGGACATTGGAACGATTAGGGTGATAAGAAATGCATTAAATGCTTTGAAATGATAAGGATGGAGAAACGGTTACTACGCACATGAGATCCCATTTGGTGCAGTGGGCTAAGGCCAGGGGTGGGTTCCTTCTGGTTCGGACCAGATTGCCTGAACCGGTAGCGATCCACTGGTGACATCACTGTCGGTGCCATTCCGTGCGCGCCGCTATCTTTTTTTTTTTTTTGCAAATTTTTCCCCTTCCGCGGCTTGAAAAAGGGCCCGCCCGCCCGCCCGCGGGTGAATTCTGACCTTTATTCTTCGCCTGAAGCACAGCTGATGAGCTCCTTAGCTGTGTTTTGGGCTCATTCCTGCTTCTGAGCATGCGCAGAAGCCAAATCGCACGAGGGGACGCACGCGTGAAACGTCGTGATGCGAACCGGTGGCGAAGGTAAGTGGAACCCACCCTTGGCTAAGGCACTGGGCTAGAAATGGGAGGCTGTGAGTTCTAGTCCTGCTTTAGTTACAAAATCACCTGGGTGACCTTGGGCCAGTCACTCTGTCTCAGCCCTAGGGAGGAGGCAATGGCAAACCATTTCTGAAATCTTGTCAAGAAAACTGCAAGGACTGGCCCAAGTAGCTGCAAGGAGTCTACACTAACTCAAAGGCACAAACACACAGACTCATACGCACACCTTTCCATCATGCCCCTGTAAGTCTATGGGAGAGAATGATTGGGCCAAATTGTGATATACAGTATTCTAAAATATTTTTATAGATGGAACAATGATTACCTATTTCATTTGTCTTTTCCTCATCAAGAAGATTTCTGGATGATTTAGGCTAAGGTGAAGGTCAGTAGAGTGAGGCTAACGACTGTGTAGATACCCTGAAACACCACACTCTCTATCTCTCTGTCTCAGAGGTGGGTTCCTCCCGGTTCGGACCGGTTCTATAGAACCAGTAGTAACTTGGGGGCCTGGGTCGCTGGAACTGGCAGCGACCCAGGCCTGCCACGCCCCTGAGCCGGTTCTCTCGGCAGTGCATAGGTGCCGCCATCTTGTTTTTTATAGTACTGCGCACGCACAGAGGGTCATTTCCGGGAAGTGACGCGCGTGTGCAAAATGTGCACTTCCGTCGCAATGCGAGCCGGTGGGGAAGTAAGTAGAACCCACCCCTGCTCTATCTATCAATCTCTGTCTGTCTGTCTGTCTGTCTCTCTCTCTCTCTCTTTCTCTCTCTCCCCCCCTTCTCTATGCCTCCTCCTAGACCAGGGGTGTCAAACTGGTGGCCCTCAGACCGAATGTGTCACGCACAGGCCATGTCCACCCCAGCTCCATGAAGGGAAAAAATGTCGCGATACATCATTTGATGGCAACATGATGCCGCAAGTTTGACACCCACGTCCCAAACCAAAAGAAACTGTCCATGTCCCAACCTTATTCACATGAGTGATACAACCTCACTTGTTTTACATTATCTTCCTTCCTGCCGCTGCAGCTTTTACATCTCCCCACATTATCAAGCACAGCCCCTAGTCTCTGACAGGTTGCATATGAGCCGAGGTGGCGCAGTGGTTAAAAGCAGCACTGCAACCTACTTCAGCTGACTGCTAGTTCAGCAGTTCAGTTGTTCAAATCTCACCAGGCTCAAGGTTGACTCAGCCTTCCATCCTTCTGAGGTGGGTAAAATGAGGACCCAGATTGTTGGGGGCAAGAAGCTGAACTCTGTAAACCGCTTAGAGAGGGCTGTAAAGCTCTATGAAGCGGTATATAAGTCTAAGTGCTATTGCTATTGCTATTGCCATGAGCTGGAAATCCAACTTAACCAGCTTTTTAAACTGGGGAAAAACACACACCCCTCAATTCTTGGACAGATCAGGAAGAAAACGAATTTGAAAAATGAAAACTTCGTTTGATGTCAACTGACCCCAGGCATTTCCTTTCTCTTCCACAGATGGTTTGGATCTCATCCTGATGCCGGGACTTGGTTTTGACAAAAGGGGGAACAGGCTGGGAAGAGGAAAAGGGTATTATGATACCTACCTCCAACGATGCCTACAGCATCCGAAAGGAAAACCGTACACAATTGCCTTAGCTTTCCACGAACAAATGTGCTATAAGGTCCCTGTGTCTGAAACGGATATGAAAGTGGATGAAATCCTCGTTGAAGACTCCAAACAAGAACTTTGATGAGTGACTGATCATTGCTTTTCATGGAATTTCTGGACGGCTTCATTCACACCTATTCAGATAGGGAGGTTCCATGATGAACTTCTGCCAATATCTTTGTTATTTGTTATTATAGAGCCGAGGTGGTGTAGCGGTTAGAGGCAGTACTGCAGGCCACTTTAGCTGACTGTGATCCGCAGGTCAGCGGTTCAAATCTCACCGGCTCAAGGTTGACTCAGCCTTCCATCCTTCCGAGGTCGGTAAAATGAGGACCCAGATTGTTGGGGGCAATATAAAATATACATTGCTTACTGGTGTAAACCGCTTAGAGAGTGATTGCACTGTGAGGCGGTATATAAATCTCACAAATAAAATAGATAATAAAATAAATCTCAACTCCGTAGCTGTGTTGAGGATGGTCCTACTACCAGTTTTTCCTGACTATAAGGATGCAAGAAACCGTGTCTCTAGATTTTGCCCATAGCACATGTGTGGATTACTTATTTATCTTCTCTAAACAATTGGTGTGATTTGGGTAGAGTTTCTTTTGATGGAAACTCATGAGAAATACGTGATCCAGGTGGTGAGTGAACCACCAGCAAGAATGCCAAGAGGTTTTTAAGGAGAAAAAAAGTAATATTCTATAAACACTGTGTAAGTGCTGTTTTAGAAATTCGTTGAGCAAGATGGCTTCAGTTATCCCCAATGGGTTTATCCTCCAGATGTCTGGACTTCTGGAATTCTCCAATAAACATGGCTATTGCTGAAAAAGCTGGAAGTCCAAGACCACACAGGTGCCCAGATTAATGAAGGCTGCCCCTCCCCTGCAAAAAAAGCCCCTTCCTGAAATGTTAGCCAGTGGAATAATAATAATAATAATAATAATAATAATAATAATAATAATAATAATAATAATAATAATAATAATAATAATAATAATAATAATAATAATAATAATAATAATAATAATAATAATAATAATAATAATTAATAATAAATAATAATAATAATAATAATAATAATAATAAATAATAATAATAATAATAATAATAATAATAATAATAATAATAATAATAATAATAATAATAATAATAATAATAATAATAATAATAATAATAATAATAATAATCAAATGATCCACTGGAATTTATGCAAAAATTATAACATCCATACTGCTACAAACTGGTGGGAACACAAGCCTGAAAAAGTCACTGAAAATCAGATGGTCAAGATCTTGTGGGATTTTCGTATACAAACAGACAAGGTACTGGCGCATAATACACCAGACATCACGTTGGTCGAGAACAACAAGGTGACTATAATTGACATTGCAATACCAGGAGATAGCAAGGTCGATGAAAAGGAACACGAAAAAATTGCAAAATACCAGGACTTAAAAATTGAAATCCAACGATTATGGCACAAACCAGCAGTGGTAATTCCAGTAGTGATTGGAACACTGGGTGCTATCCCAAAAGCACTGGAATTACATTTAAAACAGCTCAAAATTGACAAAATCACCATCAGTCAAATGCAGAAAGCCGCACTGCTCGGTTCCGCACATATACTTCGAAAATACATTACGACTTCCTAGGCCCCTGGGTGGGGCTCGACTAGTAATCAATGCCAAATCCGGCGAAACAACTGGCCGCTGTGATACAATTGTATAATAATAATAATAATAATAACAACAACAACAATAACAATAATAACAACAATAATAACAACAATAATAACAACAATAACAGCAGCAGCAGCAACAACAACAACAGAGTTGGGAGGGACCTTGGAGGTCTTCTAGTCCAACCCGCTGCTTAGGCAGGAAACCCTACACCACTTCAGACAAATGGTTATCCAACGTCTTCTTAAAAACTTCCAGTGTTGGAGCATTGACAACTTCTGGAGGCAAGCTGTTCCACTGATTAATTGTTCTAACTGTCAGGAAATTTCTCCTTAGTTCTAAGTTGCTTCTCTCCTTGTTTAGTTTCCACCCATTGCTTCTTGTTCTACCCTCAGGTGCTTAAGAGAATAGGACTTTCTCACCTGAATAGTGCCTTCCTACAGATATTTTGGGCCACTCTTCTAGAGCAGGGGTCTCAAAACTTGGCAATTTTAATACTTGTGGACTTGTTAAACTGCCTGACGAATTCTGGCAGACTTGAAGTCCGCAAGACTTAAAAAATGCTAAGTTTGAAGATCCCTGTTCTAGAGGTTGGATACAAGAAAGAGGAAAGGAAGTCTTAGGATGGTCTTATCTTCAAGATATTACATGTCGGTGTTAACCTAGGTTTTCTTTATTTATGATTTAGTGACAACCTGAACTGGATGAGTTCACACAATATACTAGTTAAGTATGGTTAGCACAATGTGCGAATCCAACTCTTGGGTCAGACCTCTGGTGTTACTTATATAGCCTAAGCTGCAAACTCAGCTTATATGGGTAACTTCTGGATTTCCATGAATGCCTAAGATTCAGTTCAATTGAAATGTAACTTACTCATGGGAGCGCTTCTTTTGAGAACACAGCCAAAACCAACTGCAGCCCTGGTCCTTGATGATCATGGATCCAACCTCTACTCCTCGCTGATTCTTACCCCTCTTCCTACTATTGTCCAGGTGATTAGAGTAAAGCTGGCTGCAGAATAAAACAAATCTTGGCAGTTCTTCAAGGACACAATGAGCCAGATGTCCCCAAAATATAGCAGAGCTGCCACACGCCACATGTTGAAGCAAACCAGTGAATGCTAATATTGTGCCTTTTTAGCAACAGAAGTGTCTGTTTTTCTACTTAATTCTCCGGGGACTTAAGAATGTCTTCTCAATTCTCTTGATGGTGTCTTTGAGCTTCCTTAAACATTGGACAAGGCGGATAGGGCTACTACTGTCACGATTGTTACTTCTTGCCACGTCTCTTACCATCAAGTTGAAGCCTCCTTGGCTTTTCATTCATTCCAATTTAACAAGTCCCATGGTAGGAAACCATAGCTTGACACTTTCCTTTGGGATTTAATAGAAGCACCAGAGGCCACGCAGCTTTAGACTGCTAGAAAGAATAATTTTCCTAGGCTGCCTTATCCCTAAATGAGTGCTCTAACATCCATCTGCTTATGAGAGTTTCATTGAAGTTCTTCTATGGAAAAATAAATCAAAAGCAAATTCTCTTTCATCAGCTTCAATGGGGACCTGGTATGCATGGCACTTTTCTGCCTACCACTTAATAATATGCATTGCCTTCCGAATGAGATTCCTTGTAAGTCTATTAAATCCTGCACCTAAACATTCCACTGAAGGTTCAGCATGCATTATACATTTTAATCTGCTTCTTCCCAGATAGTTATCTTATCAGTTAAT
The DNA here is from genome assembly GCA_023053685.1 of Diadophis punctatus similis. Lineage (NCBI taxonomy): Eukaryota > Metazoa > Chordata > Lepidosauria > Squamata > Dipsadidae > Diadophis > Diadophis punctatus. The sequence goes on along the minus strand of JALIGW010000012.1, from coordinate 11,219,199 downwards.
CAACTGGACAATAGGGAAGAACAAGAAAGTACAAGAAGCAATCTTCAGATTTTCCATTTTTCCTGCCGTTAATTGCAAAATGGCGGAGAAAGAGGCTTGGCTGGGAAGGAAGGGAGGGAGGGAAGGAAGGAAGGAAGGAAGGAAGGAAGGAAGGAAGGAAGGAAGGAAGGAAGGAAGGAAGGAAGGAAGGAAGGAAGGAGCAATGATTATGCTTCTAGGGAAGGAAGGAAGGAGGGAGAGAAGGAAGGAAGGGAAGGAAGGAAAGAAGGAGGGAGGGAGAGGGAAGGAAGGAAGAAGGGAGAGGGAAGGAAGGAAGGAACAATGATTATGCTTCTAGGGAAGGAAGGAAGGAGGGAGAGAAGGAAGGAAGGGAAGGAAGGAAAGAAGGAGGGAGGGAGAGGGAAGGAAGGAGGGAGGGAGAGGGAAGGAAGGAAGGAGGGAGAGGGAAGGAAGGAAGAAGGGAGAGAGGGAAGGAAGGAGGGAGGGAGAGGGAAGGAAGGAAGGAAAGAAGGAAGGAAGGAAGGAACAATGATTATGCTTCTAGGGAAGGAAGGAAGGAGGGATAGAGAGGGGAGGGAGGAAAGGAAGGAAAGGAAGGAAGGAACAATGATTATGCTTCTAGGGAAGGAAGGAGGGAGGGAGGGAGAGGGAAGGAAGGAAGGAAGGAAGGAAGGAAGGAAGGAAGGAAGGAAGGAAGGAAGGAAGGAAGGAAGGAAGGAACAATGATTATACTTCTAGGGAAGGAAGGAAGGAAATGATTTGTATACTTATAAAAGGGAATGGGAGAGGCAAGTGAGCAAAACAAGTAATTTTGTGTCTTCTAACCATTGTCCTGAGACTCTCAAAAAGCAAGAAGTATGTTGATCATTCTTTGGTGCTGGCTTCTAGAAAGGAGGTTTTTCTGAGCCTATTCTAGAAATTGGGTGTGTCTAGTTTAATGAAAAGAAGGACTAGGGTTGACATGATAGCAATTCTCCACTATCTAAAGGGCTGCCACAAAGAAGAAGAGGCCAACCTATTCTCCAAAGTACCTGAAGGCAGAACAAGAAGCAGTGGATGGAGACTAATCAAGAAGAGATCCAACCTAGAACTAAGGAGAATTTTCCTGACAGTTGAAACAATTAATCAGTGGAATGACTTGACTCCAGAATTTGTAGGTGGTCCAACACTGGAGTTTTTAAGAAGAGATTGGACAACCAATGGTGTAGGGCAGTCTCCTGGGAGTTGGGCGGCATACAAATATAAATAAATAAATAAATAAATAAATAAATAAATAAATAAATAAATAAATAAATAAATAAATAAATAAATAAATAAATAAATAAATAAATAAAAAATAAAAAATAAAAAATAAAAAATTAAAAATTAAAAATTAAAAATTAAAAATTAAAAATTAAAAATTAAAAATTAAAAATTAAAAATTAAAAATTAAAAATTAAAAATTAAAAATAATAAATAAATAAATAAACAAACAAACAAACAAATAAATAAAGAAATAAATACACCTTTTTTTTGCTCGAGTGCCAAAAGAATGTGTGCACGCACAATAGTGTGTGTGTGTGCGTGCCATAATGCAATGCCCTCCCCCCGTGCATGCATGCACAACCCCCCCCCGCGCTGCCTCCCCATGCATACGCACAGGCCTCACTGAAGCCTCCGGACTTCTGGTTGGGCCGTTGGGCCGTTTTTTGCCATCCACAGGCTCCGGAGGCTTTCCTGAAACTTGGGGAGTGCAAAAACGGCCTCCCCGGCTCTCTGGAAGGCCAAAAAACAACTGGCCAGCACGCACATGCGTGCTGGAGCTGACATAGGGCAAAGCCTCGCGTGCCCTCACATATGGCTGTGTGTGCCACCTGTGGCACACATGCCATAGAGCAGTGGTTCCCAACCTTTTTGTGATCGAGTACCACTTGGAGGTCCCGTACAGTCGCCGCGTACCACCTGGTTCCAGAGAAACTAAATTTGATCAGATATCACTTTATTTCCATAATTGTACCGTTCCTTTTTTGGCCCCGCGCATCCAGCAACTGGATTCTCGGGCCGCTGGGACCAGGTGGGTGGCGTGTGGCAACAGTTGCAAATCGTTGCCAGATTATCTTGTGTTAGGCAGTAAACATTTTTGTGAAGTAAAAAATAACTAACTAAAAATCGTTCATGACCCCGAAAGTGTTCGCGTACCACCTGGAAGGCCCTCGTGTACCACTAGTGGTACACGTACCACAGGTTGGGAACCACTGCCATAGATTCACCATCACGGGTATAGGGTCTCCTGCTTGAGCAGGGGCTTGGACTAGAAGCCCTCCAAGGCCCCTTCCAACTCTGTTATTCTGCCAGAAGTCAAACATGAAATCTCCTGAAAGCTACACAAAACCATCTGCCCTTAAACTCCCGCCAACATCTTAATGGGGGAGGATCTAGGACATCCCGGAGACTATCCAAGAACGAAAAATGAGACAAAACTGGGAAGCAAGGGAATTCAAGAGCGATACTCACCCAAGCTCCTTGGCTGGGAAGGGAAATCTCAGGATGCCAGTATTTGTGGCTAAAAACATTTCTCCACCAGCGTTAAGTGCACGAAGACAGAAACATTTCCAGGGTTGGAATGCCGGCTATTGTCCCCTACGGTCGAGCACGTTAATCTGCTGCCGACTGACTGCTCATTATTGTTCAACTCCCAAGAAAGGTGTCACTTTGTGTGAAGTGGAACCTGCTAAATAATCTTGACAGATGCATCACAGAGGGCCAGCCCCAGAGCCGCCTCCTCTATTGCCTTTGCCTCTAGTAATTGCTCTGATTAACAGGGGGGTGTTTAGAATGCAGCACCTATTCCAAACAAAGCTTTTTACATTCCTTTCTCATATCTCCTTTATACGATTTGCATTCTTGGAGGGAGGGAGGGAGAGAGAAAGAGAGAGGGGGGAGGGAGGGAGGGGGGAAAGAGAGAGAGGGAGGGAGAGAGGAGAGAGAGGATAGAGAGAAAGAGAGGGGGAGGGAGGGGGGAAAGAGAGAGGGGAGAAAGAGGGAGGGAGGGAGAGAGAGGAGACAGAGAAAGAGAGAGGGGGAGGGAGGGGGGAAAGGGAGAGGGGGGAAAGGGAGGGAGGGAGGGAGAGAGGAGAGAGAGGAGAGAGAGAAAGAGAGAGGAAGGGGGGAAAGGGAGGGAGGGAGAGGGAGGGAGGGGGAAAGAGAGATGGGGAGGGAGGGAGGGGGGAAAGAGAGAGGGAGGGAGGGAGAGGAGAGAGGATAGAGAGAAAGAGAGGGGGAGGGAGGGGGAAGAGAGAGGGAGGGAGAGAGGAGAGAGAGAGGAGAGAGAGAAAGAGAGGAGAGAGAGAAAGAGAGGGAGGGAGGGAGGGAGGGAAGGAGAGAGAGAGAGAGGGAGAGGGAGAGGGAGAGGGAGAGAGGGAGAGGCTGGCTTTATTTTAAAGCAGCCTTAAAATTTGAGGTTCCCCAAGGACACGGATGACAATTAACAGGACTTTGAAGAAACTTCTCAAGAATGAAGTGTAGCTTTCCTTAGACCAGATACATTCTTTTATTAATTAGAAAGGCAATCCGTTAATTAACAGCAGAGCTCAGAAAGCTGTGTACGCATGTCAGATGAAGTGTCAGATCTCAAGTTCTCTCCAGGCTGCTGTTTGTATACGCACATCACATAATTGCTGCACTATCACACAAAACAGAATTATTTTGGTGGGCAAGAACCACCTTTGACATAAGATGGGTGCAAGGGGGCGGGGCATAAAGTAGGAGGAGCTGTACCATCATGCACATTGGCAGAAGCTACATTTTCCATTTGGCCTGACGCAGGGCAGGGGGAAAGTGTTAATTTCTGTTTTCTTTAAAAAAAACCTGTTATGCCTATTTTTAGGATTACACTGCGGTTTCTTTTAACACAGGAAACTTTCACTGATTTCCAGCAATTGGGGTGAGAAAGGGTTCCAGGAGGCAGGGAAATAGGAGTTTGAATTGCAGGTTACCTACCCCTGTTTCAATTTAGGGTTTCAGATAATTGTTCCACTTGAAAGTAAAGGCAGATTTACAACTCGTTCCTCAACAGGAGCTTTCCAATAGAAAAAAAAATAAGAACCCCTACCACTCAAAGACATTGATTAGTTACTTGGGACCTTTAACAATTACTCTACCCTACCAAACAAAGGAGAGCCACAGTTAATACGAGGTGGGTCAGAATAACAAAATAATAGAGTTGGAAGGGACTTTGGAGGTCTTCTAGTCCAACCCCCTGCTCAAGCAGGAGACCTGTGTACCATTCCAGACAAGCGTCTGTCCAGTCTCTTCCTAAAAGCCTCCAGCGATGAAGCTCCCACAACTTCTAAAGGCAAGCCCTTCCACTAATTAATTGTTCTCATTATCAGGGAATTTCTCCTTAGTTCCAGGTTGCTTCTCTCCTTGATTAGTTTCCATCCATTGCTTCTTGTCTGGCCTTCTTGTAACTCATTTATCAGCTGAAAACTGAAGTCAAACCTACGCTAGTGAATTGAATTCTTGGTGTCTTCATGGACTAGTTTTTCCTCCACTAAGATTTCCTCCCCCCTGTCCCCTCCCCCATAGAGGAAAAACCAAATGTTCCTTTTGTGATAATATGGGAGAAATCAATGAGTTCTCAGACAAGTAGTTCTTTTGTACATTTCCCACTGGACCATGTAAAAAGAAACCAGAGATTACATTTTCCATTTCTGTAATGAATTTCGAGCCTCTGGGTTTGCTGTGCCCATTGCTCAAACAAGGCGTATAGAAATAAGTCACTTCCTCCCCCTTTGCACATTTTGGGCTTTTTCGCAAGAGGCATTGTAGGAAGTTAGCACCCATGTCACGATGTGAATATTGCCAGTTGAGCACCTCTGCCATATTTCTAGGTTTACTATATTTTCTAAATCAAGTAGACATGTGATATGTATTACTGCGCATGTGTGCATTCCAGGAGTCTCCTCCTTCCTTCTTCTCCTGTGAGCCTTGCCCGAGGCAGACGTGATTTCTTAGCTGAGACAATGTAACTTAATAACGTTTATATTCTTTTGTTACTTTTGTACTAAAATAAATATTTTGTTAATTAGAATTGAATCTCGGTTTTATTTTCTAAGTAAGGATGACTTCAAGGAAGCAAGATCCTATATCGCCTCGATAGGAATAATTCTTATTCCGTCAACCCACCACTCTCCTAGAAAAATGGAATATCCTACGAAATATTAAAAGGCAGAATATTATATAGAATATCCCTGGAAACATGCTTTTAGGCAGACAAAAGACTCACACTTAGTAGCCCCCACCTTTGTCAATGGGCCATTAAGGACTGGGGCCAGCTCATTCCCCCCACCTAGCCTGGAATAGTCTTCTACATAACAAGCAAATAACCATATTAGGAATTGCCCAAAGCCCTTTCATTACACCACATGGGACCTGAGAAGATTACATCAGTCAAACCTGGGACTCGGGACAGCCCACAAGAGTTGCCCCAGCATGCCCCTGGGAGTCTGACAGCCAATGGGACACATTTCTGTAACAGGAAAAGGAAACTCTTAGGGCGGGGCCCAAGAGAGGGCATAAAAGAAGGTAATTTCAGCATCTCGACCCTTCTTTCTCTGGACCCAACATCTGGAAACATGTGATCCACCTTTTCTGTTCAGGAGCTCATGCCATGTGCTCTCTGTTCTCCATTAAACCTTCTTTCCAAGCAACGTCCATGAATCCAGTGTCTTTTTCCCCACTTGGAACTGAACCCAGAAGGATATTACTTTTAACAGCATAATTAAATATCACCATCCTCTTAAGATTTAAAGCCTCCTACGAAAGCAAAGACCCTGAGAATCGTTTAGCTATCGCGTTAAGCAAATAAGCGGCTTGTCAAAAATGCATGCACGGTCTTCCTTCAGGTACAATATACCCCCAATGGGTTTCATTGCTTTCATCTTGAATCTGAGTCAATCCAGGCAAAATATTTTAAAAGTAGTGCAGAATGAAGCGAAGGGGCGCTGTTTTTGAAAAGCGGCAGTGAAGATTTAAAGCCTTAGGACAATGTGGAGCACAGTAGAGGTGGGTTTCTGCCAGAGCTGCCCGATACGCAGCTCCAGTAGGGAGCGGCGGATTTCACAACCACTCCGGAGCCCTCTCTGCCAGTCCACCCGGCGCGTCGCCATTTTTTCCCCGTGATTTTCGGTGATTTTCAAGCAATTTTGCTTCTGCGCATGCGGACGCGCGCGTGTGTGAGATTTCAGCGAGATTTTGCCTCCGTGCATGCACGTAAGCAAAATCGTGCCAAAATCTTGCGTGCACACGCGTCCCCTCGCAAGATTTTGGTGCAATTTTGCTTCCGCGCATGCACGTAGCGAGTGCGCCCCCCGAAGCGTGGAGATGTGCGCGCATGGCTCCGGCAGCGAGGTAAGTGAGCAACTCGCCCCTGGAGCACAGAGGTATGACTAGATGGCGAATATATGTGTCCTGGGATAATGTTGCAAGATTGAATAGCAATAGCAATAGCACTTAGACTTATATACCGCTTCATAGTGCTTTACAGCCCTCTCTAAGCGGTTTACAGAGTTCAGCATATTGCCCCCAACAATCTGGGTCCTCATTTTACCCACCTCAGAATGATGGAAGGCTGAGTCAACCTTGAGCCTGGTGACTGGTCACCCTATTGAATCTGGGTCGGCCACTGGGACCAGAAGTTTAGTCTTCCAAGCTTTCGGATGCATGCTGAAGCCCATTCTCAGCGAACTTCTCTCTACTGGACTGAATAATGATTGAAACCTGGGAAATGGGCCCCTTGTCAGTCAACCAGAGTGCTGATTTACCACCAGCTTATAAAGTACTTAGGAGGCAAGAGTTTGGCAAGGACAAGGAAAGAACAGCCAACAACTTAATCACTAGCCATCAACACCCCATTCAACAACTGAAAAGCCACACACAACCAGGCACCATATAGCAATAGCACTTGGACTTATATACTGCTTTCACAGTGCTTTACAGGCCCTCTCTAAGCGGTTTACAGAGTTCAGCATATTGCCCCCAACAATCTGGGTCCTCATTTTATCCACCTCGGAAGGCTGGAAGGCTGAGTCAACCTTGAGCTGGTCAACATATTTAGATTTAGATGGTTGAGCGTTCAGTCTGGCAAGATTCTGTCTACAGGTGTGAAAACAATAAGGATCTCAGCTTGGGAGAATCACCACGTCATTCTTGCTTTGGAATCTGACAAGGAATGACCTTGGGGGGACTGGAGGAAGAGCTGCAGCCTAGATAACAGTCTGATAAATGAAATTTGAGTCTGAAGGAAGAAGAGGTAGCAAAAAAATTCATTTATGCAACCTATCAAGATTTTTGGGAGTGGGGCTATAAGTATTCAGATACTTTATAATTCAAGGCTTGTGTACATCCAAAAAGCAACATAACTGGGCATACAAACATCATCTGAACTCAACCATCAAGTCCATATTGGTATGATTTTGGTTTTGTTTATGCACTTGCAGATGCTGCCTCCAAAGGACGTCTAGAATAAATAGCATTCCAGGCAGGGACAAAAAAAAACCAACACACCAGAAAGCAAACCTTGAGAATCGGTTGCCCATTTCATCCCCCTGTTCAGCTGACAGCTTTCTCTCTTTTGTTGAAACCTTCTTTACGGTGTTCATAATATTTTTAGTATGTGCACTGTTCAGTAATGTTGCTTCCAAGTAAGTTCTTTTTCCTTTGATTTTTCTCAGAAAAAAATGGCTTCTCGCTCGGATTGAAAAGTGCTTTCCAGCACATTAATGGAAAGCAAGTTTTCATTCATTCATTTTTATTTCGGCTTTCCACCAGCGCAGAAAGAGATTTTTTTTAGATCTCCAGAATCAATAGAACCTGTCATAAAGATTAAAGAAGGATCCTATGCTCCAGGGGTGGCATCTCAACGGCAGAAGATACGTTGGTTTCTTCTTTCCAAGGCCGGAGGGAGGAAATGGATATCAGATCTCTCTCTCTTAAGCTTAATTGTTGTTTTTTTCATTAAATGCAAAGGGAGCTTTCAAGTTGATGGAGAGAACAATTCAGGTGGCAATGAATAAGGTTGAAGAGTTCCAATTTTGCAATTAGAATTACTCCGTGGTGGTTTTTTTTGCAATAGATAGACAGAGAGACAGAGAGACAGAGACAGAGACAGACAGAGACAGAGACAGAGACAGAGACAGACAGAGACAGACAGAGACAGACAAAACAACTCCAAACCAATGTTTCTCAATCTTGGTAACTTTAAAATAGGTGGACTTTAACTCCCAGGAGGATTTCAACTCCCAGAATCCCCCAACCAGCATTCTGGGAGTTGAAGTCCATCTATCTTAAAGTTGCCAAGGTTGAAAAACACTGCTCCAAACAAAAACGAACACGAAGCCACTAAGCTCGGTTTTACTATCCGTGCCAATTGATTTAGCTCCCCACTCACTCCACTCTGAAGATCGAATTGACTTAATTTGGATTTAGCTCAAGATTTTTTTAGTTATTATCTACTTTGGCTTTCTAGCTTCCAGGGACTCTTCACTTCTTTCAAGGAACAGTGAAAAGAGCAAATTCCTGCTCTTCATTCCCAAAGCTTCCTTGTGCTGGAAAGGAGGAATCACATCAATTTGTATTCCACTCATGCATTCCTAAGATAACAAATCTAAAGGGGAAAGAGGAGATCAATCTCAAATTCGGTCTTTTTCCTTTGTCCTCCCTACAGTTTTGAGCTATGTGGTGACTGCTAACATCAGTTTATTTTGTTGGTGAATTAAATAAGTGTTGAATGCTCACTGGAGTCATTTTATACCTGTGAACATCTGTACAAAGGTGCAGTATATTATCATTTTCTTTTCAGTCACTATTGAAGAGCTTTATAATGGAAGCCACAAATCCATGGCATCAGATAATGGTTTTGAAGACAGATATCCCCCACTGAAGTATAGAGTTTCTTCTACCTACGACCAGTTAGGTCCCACAGAGTTGGTCTCGTCCAGGTCCCTTCAACCAAACAATGTCGGTTGGCGGGACCAAGGGGGAGAGCCTTCTCTGTGGGGGCTCCGGCTCTCTGGAACCAACTACCCCCAGAGATCCGAACTATTCCCATCTTGCTGGCCTTCCGGAAAGCCATTAAGCCATTAAGGAAAGCCTTGGGCGGCTTATAAGAACAATAAATTAAATTAAATTAAATTAAATTCCCTCCCCCCTTTTACAAAAATAATATGAGGGCATGCAACATTTTAGCAATGATAATAATCCATTAACAGAGCAAAAGAGCATGCACAGATGTCAAAATACATTAAGGATCCACTGACTCAACTTATTCCTGTGATGGAATGTAGTCTGGACCTCCAGAACAGAGGAGTTTCTTCCCAAAGGGCAAAGAGGCAACGGAACCTCTGATAGGGCAGAAGAGGGCTAAGAGAGCCCCTCTCTACCAGTTCACAGAGTTTATCTATAGTTATGCAGACAATTGCTTTAGTCTGGCAAGATTCCGTCTGTAGGTGAACAATAATAAAGGGACTGCTCAGAAGTAACTCCACATGTTATTCTTGGTTCTTGGGGGCCTGACATCACCCAGATGTTTCTGTAATTCTAAATCTACTATAATTCTAAATGTACTAAATGTTGATGCAGGCTCAACATCAGCTGGCTATCTAAGAATGTACAGGGGGGAAACACGTCAAACCAAGCTCATCAATGTGCCCCAAACTGTGGTCTTTGCATTTATCTCTTAAATCTTGCAGCATTAGCAATACTTTGCAGACAATGCAGAGACACACATAAGTCTTTTGCATTCTCTGCAGTCTTTTCTCTTACTTACCAAAATGCACCTTTTGCAAGCTACACACAGGAGCAGGAAACCAGGGGTGGGTTCTAACTTACCTCACTGCCGGTTTGCTTCCTCCCGCTCCACGTGGCCGCACCTCATGGGCGCATGTGTAGTGCCGAAAAATCAGAAAAAAAGCCAAAAACAAGATGGCAATGCATGCGCAGTGCTGAAAACTCGGCTTCTGCGCATGCGCAGAAGAAAAAAAACCGAAAAAAAGAATTTAATTTTTTTTTAAAAAAAGATGGCGGTGCCCATGGACCGGCACCGACCAAGCTGGTTCCGTGACATCATTGTAACATCACCAGTGGTTTGCTACCGGTTCAGGCGAACCGATGTGAACCGGGAGGAACCCACCTCTGCAGCAAACCATCCATTGTAATCTTCCTATCAGGGAGGCAGGCATATAGTTACAAATGGTCTTCCTCCATCTACTGAAATGCAATCCCAGAGCCTAGTCCAAAGATACTTCAGACCTAAGCCATGTGCTTGGTGAATGATGCCTTGTGCCAGCACTGCATATCATACTGTCTTTCTCTATCACACTGTCCAGTCCAAATGAGTAGCCACATAGACAGAACTGGTGGCGGCACAGAGGTTAGAATGCAGTATTGCAGGCAGATTCTGCCCACAGCCAAGAGTTTGATCTTTTTATTTTATTTTATTTATTTTATTTTATTTGTCAAACATGTACAAGATAACAGGTATAGCATAAACATAAATATGAACATAGTAAATGGGTACGAAAAAATGGAGACAGTAGGACAGGGACCGTAGGCACGCTGGTGTGCTTATGCACACCCCTTACAGAACTCTCAGGAATGGGGTGAGGTCAACAGTAGACAGTCTAAGGTTAAAGTTATGGGGGTTTGGGAATGTAACAACAGAGTCAGGTAGTGTATTCCAGGCATTGACCACTCTGTTGCTGAAGTTGTATTTTCTGCAATCGAGTTTGGAGCGGTTTACCTTGAGTTTGCATCTATTGTGTGCTCTTGTATTATTGCGGTTGAAGCTGAAGTAGTCATTAACAGGTAGGACATTGTAGCAGATAATTTTGTGTGCTACATTTGACCTTGACCAGTTCAAGGTTGATTTAGCCTTCCCTCCTTCCAAGGTCAGTAAAATGAGGACCCAGATTGTTGGGGGCAATGTGCTGACTCTGTAAACTGCTTAGAGAGTGTTATAAAGCACAACGAAGCGGCATATAAGTTTAAGTGCTATTGCTATTTGTCTCTGTGCCTTGATTGGTTAGGCTGGAAAAGAAATAATGAAACAACCAGTCATAAGCTTCAGAACAGTACCAAACTCTCAAAGAATGCAACTCAAACAGATACTTTGGGAGTTTGAAGCTCTGGACAAAACAACAGCGTTTGTGTTCCAAGCTCAAAAGAAGTCACTCAGAACAAGCTTAGAACACTTAGTACTTTCAGTAGGTCATTTCCTCCTTAGAATGTTAAGCTTTGAAACTAAAAGCTGTACCTATGTGGGGACGAATCTATCATTTCAATTACAGCCCTGTTGATGGCTGGTTCTTTTGACATCTGCCTCTGGTTCAGTGGTCACCAAGCGGTGGTCCACGGACCACTGGTAGTCCGTGAGAAAATGTTGGTGGTCCGCAGAAAAATTATTTGCATTTTTTATATTGCGCTAAATATTTATTTATTTATTAGTGACATTTATATACCGCCTCACAGTGCAAGCACTCTCTAAGCGGTTTACACCAGTAAGCAATGTATATTTACATTGCCCCCAACAATCTGGGTCCTCATTTTACCTACCTCGGAAGGATGGAAGGCTGAGTCAACCTTGAGCCGGTGAGATTTGAACCGCTGACTTGCGGATCACAGTCAGCTAAAGTGGCTTGCAGTACCCCATTCTAACCGCTGCACCACCTCGGCTCTTACAATACTATTTATCTTTTTTAAAAAAATTCATATTAGTGGTCCACAGGATTTAAAATTATGAATTTAGTGGTCCCTGAGATCTGAAAGGCTGGTGACTGCTGCTCTGGTTGGTCTGCTTCTTTTGCAAAACTCCTGGCTAAAGCTAGCCGAAAATGTCAGGCCAGTTTTTAGCACCATCAAAGCAAGAAGCTCAAGTGAAACAATCTTGGTTTCTTTTGTCATCTGCTCCACATTTCAGCAAGCCTGTCTCCCTACCTTTCCACATCAAGAGATCCATAGTATCGATTTCCAGAGATGAAAAATCCATTTAAGGCAGAAAGCTGAGAGAGGGGGCTAGGGAAATCAATATAATTTAAAGTGATTGAATGGAACTCTCCCTTCCAGTGCCAACAGCCAAAGAGGATTATCCCCATCCCATAATGTTTTGATCTCCGAGCCTTTATTTTCATTATATTCGTCACTGACAAAATGTTCTCCTCACACCGACATGGCTAGGAATTAATTTAAAATTAGAAGTACTTTTGAAAGACAGGTTTGTTTTTCTCCCCACCCCCCTGATTCCAAAATGGGACCAGTGTCGCTCTGAACCGGAAGCAACTCAGTAGGGAAAGTTTGGAGTTACCTTCATGATTGACAGAGTGCCTGCCACCGATGCGATTTGCTTTGTATGGAATTTAAAAACAAGATTGTAAATGAACTCTACCCAATGTGGATTGAGCGATTTGATTTCCACTCCGATCCACTAGCAACGCTGTCTTTTCATGATCACAATTCTGCAAAAAGAGTGTCTGAAATTAAAGAGATCTGTCAAGCACCAGGGAAATCAGGAGATCCAAAATGGACACCTAACATCAAAAACGTCATCAAAAAAGCACAACAAATGTTCTTTCTGCACCAACTCAGGAAGCTCAAACTGCCCAAGGAGCTGCTGATGCAGTTCTACAGAGGAATTATTGAGTCTGTCATCTGCACCTCTATAACTGTCTGGTTCGGTTCTGCAACCCAACAAGACAGACACAGACTTCAGAGGATAATCAGAACTGCAGAAAAAACAATTGCTGCCAACCTGCCTTCCATTGAGGACCTGTATACTGCACGAGTCAAAAAGAGGGCTGTGAAAATATTTACAGACCCCTAACATCCTGGACATAAATTGTTTCAACTCCTACCCTCAAAGCGACGCTATAGAGCACTGCACACCAAGACAACTAGACACAAGAACAGTTTTTTCCCGAACACCATCACTCTGCTAAACAAATAATTCCCTCAACAGTGTCAAACTATTCACTAAGTCTGCATTACTATTACTATTAATCTTCTCATCGTTCCTATCACCCATCTCCTCCCACTTATGATTCCATGACTGTAACTTGGTTGCTTGTATCCTTACGATTTATATTTATATTGATTGTTTCCTGATTGCTTATTTGTACCCTATGACTATCATTATGTGTTGTACCTTATGATTCTTGACAAATGTATCTTATCTTTTTATGTACACTGAGAGCATATGCACCAAAGACAAATTCCTTGTGTGTCCAATCACACTTGGCCAATAAAGAATTCTATTCTATTCTATTCTATTCTATTCTATTCTATTCTATTCTATTCTATTCTATTCTATTCTATTCTATTCTATTCTATTCTATTCTGTTCTGTTCTATTCTATTCTGTTCTGTTCAAATTGGTATAAAGATTTAGTGCAAGCTTAAGCTTTCTACAAGAATCTGAACTACTAATTGTCCAAGCAAATTGGCAGTAGATAAGAATCAAAGGAATTCAAAGTGGGTTGGACTTAGATTTCTTGTAGGCATGCAGGGACTTGAGACTGATGACATATTTGACCCCACCCTCAGGTTCAGCCTGGTGACCTCTTACAAGACCCTATTGAAAGTTATGTACAATTGTGGCAATAATCTTTTAAAAGAGAGATTGAAGTTGCATTTTAAAAATACTTGGCTGACCGAGTCTAAACTTGGAAGTTCAGAAGAGTTGGGCTGGGCTAATGTTTGAATGAAAAATGCTTAAAGAATGCCAGGGTTATAGGCTAGCTTGGATTTGGAAAGTGAAAAAAAAAAGTAATCTAGAAGGAAATGTCAAACCCCTATAAAGCTGCCAAGAAAACTGTATCGACGTGTAAATGCAATCATGAGCAGTCAAGCTTGACCCAAAGGATAGGATAATTTAAACATTAGGAAAATTTACATGCCAAAGAATTAAATCTCACCCGCGTTGGAAAGGACAGATCTCTGATCCAAAGAATTTATTACATAAAATTGACACAGGGAAAGTTAGAGAAAGTCAAGACGGGAGAAAAAAGTTATTTTAATCCCTCTGCTCAAGGTTGCCCACAGGCTGAATTCAAGGACATTTAGATGTCTTATCAGGAGTGAAAGTTGGACCATAAGAAAGGCTGAGTGCCAAAGAATTGAGGCCTTTGAACCATGGTGCTGGAGAAGACTCCTGTGAGTCCCTTGGACTGCAAGGTGATCAAACCGGTGAGTCCAGGGGTGGGTTCTAAATTTTTTACTGCCGGTTATGTGGGCGTGGCTTATTTTGTGGACGTGGCTTGATGGTCATGTGACAGTGGGCATGGCTTTGTGATCATGTGACTGGGTTGGAGTGGTTTGGTAGTCATGTGACTGGGTGAGAGTGGCTTTGCGGTCATGTGACTGGGTGGGGGTTGCTGGGTGATCATGTGACTGGGTGATCATGTGACTGGGTGGGCGTGGCCAACTTGACATCACTCACGTCAAGGGTTAGGGTTAGGGTGCCTGGCCTCTCCTCGCCTCAAAGGCCTCAGCAAGATACAATTTCCCTGTGTATTTACTACTACTGAACACTCAAAATATACTATTTAATCCTATGTATGTATGCCATATGTGTACATACATACTGTATTGCACACAGGCACACAAAAAGATACATTATCTACTATATATACTGTATGTGTATGTACACACACACACACACACACACACACACACCCCTTCTAAAACTACACATTCAACCTCACTTACTGCATTTGGAAAAACACACCCAGAGTCCACTTTCTGCCACACATTTAACCATAACTTCTTCTTCCTCTACCTATGCATCGTGTTGCATTCTTGACCTATCTATTATTTTTTAATTCAATTTGCATAACCACTCATCTCAACAAGTGACTCTGGGTTGTGCACAAAAATTTACTTTAATTACAACAATTCAAAAATCAAAGTCCATAGCAGCCAATAGAATATCATGTCTCATAATCACATTATTATCAAGAAATGGATCCCTGCACACACTTGGAGACCTTAATTCAGAGCCAGGACTTTTGGGGCTTACAAAAGGCCAGGTTTGAACCATGCCAATCTCTGGAGGAAGACTATTCCATAGAGCAGGTTGCTACAGATTGAAGTATCTAACTTCCTCTTTTATTTCTGGAACTAAACACAGGGCAAAATTCTACCTAGAGAAGATTACAATCTTGGATCAGGCTATTCAGGTGTTTCAAAGCCAAATAAGATATGGCATTAAGGCTACAGAGATGGAGAGGGATAGATGCATTCGACTGTTGGGTGATACTTTTCTCCTGCAAGCATTTCAATCACTCAAGGGAATAAAAATGTTTTCGGGCTGAGATACAATTCAGGAGAACAGAATCAATCTCTATTCTTTAAGTGCCCTGGTCCTGAACTGAATTTGGTCTCTTAATAGCTGCTAATGAAAATAAATAAATAAATACAAATTGAAATAGAGAACTAGACATAAATCTTTTGATGCCCAGTTTAACATGAGCACCAATAGTTAGGATTGACCCCGACATAGTTTACATAATAGTAAATATGATGATGTTCATCCATCGTATTCGAAGAGGACCATGACATCTATCTGGGAGGGATGTCAAGACTTGCACGTGAATTGGATTAAAGTGAGGGAGATGTGTGCATAATCAGCCTCACTCTCTCTTCCCAGATTCTATCTTGCTCCAAATAGCAGGACAAGAGTCGAGACAGTTGGAGATGGGCTGGGCGCAGTGGTTGACCAGGGCATCTTTTGTGTCTTCCCGTGCTCTTAGCCTACCACATCGCTTGCAGAGACCACCTTCATGACCGTTGTCCTATTCTAGTAGGTTTCATCCGCTCAGTCCACCGGAATCTGACTTCACATGCTCGGGATAGACAAGTCCCTATCTCACCAAAGGTCAATGACCCAACGGCTACTCTCAACCTGGTTTGGTCACTCTGTCGAAGCTGTTGCCCGGGGTGTGGCCGCTGCGCATGCTACAGCTGCTAGGAGCCACAGGTGAGAGCTGAGTGACAGGTGGGGACCAAAGATGAACGAGCTGCCCTAAAAGCTGCCCTAAAATGAGCTGCCATAAAAGGACACGACATGCCCCTACACCAGAGGTGCTACCCCTCCCTGAGCACCCCATACACCCCAATAATAAATATATCATCCTTATGAATGGCTATTTATCTCAGACAAGTTTTTGGTAGCTCATAAAAGAGGAAATTGTAACTTTTAAGTTATAACTTGAACTTCAGCTGAAATTTTTTTGGGGGGAAAAAAACCCTAAACACTGACAGGAAATCCCACCTCATTTGCACTATGCAGTCTCTGCATTTGTGACAGAGATCTGGTACCTTTAGTTGGTTTAGAGATTCAGCAGGTAAAGAAAAAAAGAAAAAAAACATGGAAGATGCAAAGATCCATATGACAACAGGACAGCTTTTATTTTACTTATTAAAAAAAAAAGTTCTAGAGAACCGTTTCTCAGTCTTGGCCGCTTTAAGAAGTGTGGACTTCAACTCCCAGTAATTGGTACCATAGTTGAAGTCCAGTCTTAAAATTGAGATATATGCTGCTTTAGAGAAATCCAACTTTTAATTATACTCTCCCCTATGACCTGTTCAAGAATGTAGAAAATAATTGACCTGTTGAAATTCTCATTGGCAGGAAGGCGTTAATATGAGAGTAACCAGGGTAACAAAAGAAGGGACTATTTTTTTAAAAGAAGGGACTATTTAGCTTAGATTTTTCCTTTCTCTAGTACAGGTAGTCATCAACTTACAACAGTTTGCTTTGTGACCGTTTAAAGTTACAACAGCACTGAGAAAAGGGAAATTATCCAGTAGTGGGATTCAACCGGTTTGTGCCAGTTCGGGCGAACTGGTAGTTAAATGGCTGGCTGGCCCCACCTTGCCCCTTCCAGGAGTCCCAACGTGCCCCATTTTGGCTCCCAGGTAAGTGCAGGGAGGCTTCCTAGGCCCAAAACTGGGCATGGGGGGCACCCTGCATGGCCCGTTTTTGCCAAAGTGACCAGATTTTTTTATTTTTAAGCGGGACGGGGGGGCCGCCTGGGCGCCACCATTTGTTTCGCCCTCTGCGCATGCGCAGAACGCTGCGCATGCGCAGAGGGCAAAACAGCAAATGTCAGCGTCCAGGTGAGGTGGGGGGGAGAGGGGGGGAGGCGGGAGGGCGCTTGGATGCCTGGAGCTCGCGACAGGTAAGCTGCCGGCTGCCTCCTTTCCCCGTCTCCCGCCTCCCGTTCGTTGCTTGCCAGCCCGGCCGAAGGGGAGGCGGGAGGTGAGGAAAGGCCTCACGAAAGGGAGGCGGGCTCCCGAAGGGCTGCCAGCTCCTTTCCTCGCCTCCTGCCTCCCCTTCGGCCGGGCTGGCAAGCAACGAACGGGAGGCGGGAGACGGGGAAAGGAGGCAGCCGGCAGCTTACCTGCTCCAAGCATCCAAGCGCCGCGGTCTCCCGGTCGCCCGCCCGGCCCCAGGGCAACGGCGGCAGCGAGGCGACGGGGGGAAGAAAGGGGAGGGGGACGAGGAAGGGCTGTTTGCGCCACTCGTAAGCTCAAAGCGGCGATGGCTCCTCGTCCCTCACCCCTCCCAACAGCAGCGGTGCCTCCGAGGGCGGGGCTAGGGATGGGGCGGGGGAAGGAGAGGAGGAGCAGCCTCCCTTCCCCCTCCCCCCAGCTTCCAGCCGCCGCCGGAGGAGTCACCAACGCGGGATGCCCACCCGCCGCCAACGCCGCCCACGGCCGGCCCGAGCTGAGAGGCCTGCTGCCTTTCAGGCCGATTTTTTTGAAAGAATGCCCTAGTCGTGCATTCTTTTAAAAAATCGGGACTTTTAAGAGGACGGGCGGGATGCGGGACAAATCATGAAAAAGCGGGTCTGTCCCGCCAAAATCGGGACGTTTGGTCACCTTAGTTTTTGCTCCCAGGAGGCTGCAGGGAGGCCTACTAGGCCCAAAATGGAGTGTGTGGGGTGGCACGTCTCCTCATGGCCCGTTTTTGCTCCCAGGGAGGTGCAGGAGGCCGAGTGCTGCCTGTCACACCCCCTAGCCACGCCCACCATGTCCATGTCCACCCAGCCGGTCATTAGGGCAGAGAACCGGTTGTTAAATTATTTGAATCCCACCACTGCTTATGACCATTTTTCGCACGTCCGTTGCAGCATCCCCATGGTCACATGATCAAAATTCAGACGTTTGGCAACTGACTCATCTTCGTGACGGTTGCAGTTTTCCTGGGGGTCACGTGATCCCCTTTCGTGATCTTCTGGCAAGCAGAGGTCCATGGGGAAGCCAGATTCGCTTAACAACCGTGTTATTAAACTTAACAACTGCAGGGGTTCACTTAACAACGGTGGCAAGAAAAGTCGTAAAATGGGGCGAATTCACTTAACAAATGTTTTGCTTAGCAACAGAAATATTGAGGCTCAATTATGGTCCTAAGCGGACTCCCTGTGCATGTCTAATCAAGGGACTCACATTCTTAACTTTCTCAGATGATTAATAGGTCAGCTAATTAGCTGCTGCGGCAATCTATTCTAAAACTTCAGAAGTGACATAAATTAAAGTACCTGTGGATCTAGAGACATCCCCTTCCCTCTCTAGAGACAGACATCTGTCTTTAGCATTATTTCAAGCATTATTACAAAGGAGTAATAATAAGAATAATAACAGCAGTATTATTACAAAGGAGTAATAATAAGAATAATAACAGCAGTAAGCACGGCTACTCGGCCAAGCTGCATAGGAAACGAAGTAATATGATCGAGCTTAATATTTTGCCAGAGGTATGTCATTAGCTCTGCTTAAAATTAACAGGAATTAATTGCTGTTATAATCGTTTTTATTATAGCATGAATTTTATAAATAACTCCATTAACATTCTTGGTAGTGTGCAAAGTGTTGGCCCTGCATTTCTAGCCAGTTTCCCCACCCCCTCAGCTAAAGGAAGAGAGAGCTATCTACCATCATAGCTGCAGCCTCTTATTTTATCTCCATGTAAGGCAGGATGGTAATATCTCCTTCTTAATAACTTTTTTTTCCTATCATCTTCTTCCTTTGCCTGTAGCCACAAATTCTTTTTAAAAAAATTACCCTTCACAAATTTTTGATGAGGAACAGTTCGGTCCTCTGTCTTCTCTGCATCTTAAGCCCTAGCCCTGGACAGCTAAAGATTGAACAGGAAGCGATGAATGCATATGAAGATTGGACCCGGAGATGGGAACTAGGATTTAGCAGCTATTTGTTCTCCAAGGTGAAGGTGGGCTTCAGATTTCAGCATTCCGTGGCCATGCGGTGGCGTCAAACAAATTGCAGTTGCATCAGAGGAGTTGATTGTGGGCCATTGATTTCATACATGTTGGTGGAGAATGTAATAAGATTTCAATCCATAACACACATAATGTGCAACAGGTCTTCCTGTCCTTAGGGAATCAATCAATCAATCAATCAATCAATCAATCAATCAATCAATCTATCTATCTATCTATCTATCTATCTATCTATCTATCTATCTATCTATCTATCTATCTATCTATCTATCTATCTATCTATCCATCCATCCATCCATCCATCCATCCATCCATCCATCCATCTATCTTCTATCTCTCTATCTCTCTATCTCTCTATCTCTCTATCTCTCTATCTCTCTATCTCTCTCTCTCTCTCTCTATCTATCTATCCATCCATCCATCCATCCATCCATCCATCCATCCATCCATCCATCCATCCATCCATCCATCCATTCATCTAGCTATCTAGCCATCTAGCTAGCCATCTAGCCATCTAGCTATCTATCTAGCATATGACATCTACAGAGGTTATGCACTCACTGATATACAAATTTAGTTTATATAAAAAAAGCAGACAAAAAAGCTCTACAGAGAATAATTATAACTGCCCAGAATATCATTGGGCTCCAGCTACCAGCCCTGGACGATATCTCTGCATCTCGCTGTTCTAGGAAGTTGCACAATATTCTCAGAGACTCTTTTCATCCTGCTTACAATCTTTTTGAACTGTTGCCTTCTGGCAGAAGATACAGAACAATCAAAACTCGGACCACACGCTTTCTGAATAGTTTTTATCCTAGAGCTATAATTGCACTTAATAATGAATTGAAGGATCACCATCAGTGAGCTGTTGGATAGTATTACGTGGTCTGTTGTATGGATGTTTGAGTGATTCAGGGTGGGGAATTCGTGCTGGGTGGGGATTGCTATGTGTGTTGGGACTGGTCTTGAAGCGTTATGTGAATTTTGTTGTATGGGTGTACTGTGTATATACATACAATGACAATAAATATTATTATTATTATTATTATTATTATTATTATTATTATTATTATTATTATTATTATTATTATTATTATTATTATTATTATTATTATTATTATTATTATTATTATTATTATTATTATTATTATTATTATTAAGCATCTATGGATATGGATATGGATATGGATATATGGATGTGTGTGTAAAATGTGTGCATAATACAATACAGGAGATAATAGCAATAGCACTTAGACTTACCCTGTTTCCCCAAAAATAAGACCCTGTCTTATATTTTTTTGAACCCTGAAATAAGCGCTTGGCCTTATTGCCATGCACTCAAAAGCCCGATTGGGCTTATTATCAGAGGATGTCTTATTTTGGGGAAAACAGGGTATATACCGCTTCACAGTGCTTTACAGCCCTCTCTAAGTGGTTTACAGAGTCAGCGTATTGACCCCAGCAATCTGGGTCCTCATTTTAATGACCTCGGAAGGATGGAAGGCTGAGTCAACTTTGAGCCTGGTGAGATTCGAACTGCCAAATTGCAGGCAGCCAGCAGTCAGCAGAAGTAGCCTGCAGTACTGCATCTAACCATTGCACCACCATGGCTCTTTCTAAATGAACTATTTAATAAAATCCCCATACTATGGAGCCACAGAATTGCAATGGGATAGACGTTATAATTCGATACTTAAGGAAGTCAACCATCTCACTGCTTCTGGTTTGGTTGCGGTGAGATCATCCCAGGTGCCTTGAATTTCCTGAGCAGACATTCTTGAACCATATGTCTTATTGTTTGTTCTGGAGTACCACAATCACATTGCGGGCTCTCAGCCCGCTTTGCCTTAATTCTGGCATGGCCTGTCCTGATTCTATTCAGGTGGCTCCATATTTTTCGGGGCAGCCGATAATAATAATAATAATAATAATAATAATAATAATAATAATAATAATAATAATAATAATAATAATAATAATAATAATAATAATAATAATAATAATAATAATAATAATAATAATAATAATAATAATAATAATTTTGGAAACAAATAACATCTTGCCAGTAGAGCAAAAAGGCAACAAAAGAAGGAGCAGGGGCACAAAAGATCAGCTCCTAATTGACAAAATGATACTAGAAAACTGTAAGAACAGAAAAACGAACTTGAATATGGTCTGGATTGATTACAAAAAGGCGTACGACTCACTGCCACACAGCTGGATCATCAAATGCTTAGAAACTATTGGCATCAGCAAAAATATTACATCATTCACTGAAAAAGCGATGAAACAATGGAGAACTGAGTTGGCAGTAGGGAATGAGAACTATGGAATGGTTAATATCAAGAGAGGAATTTTTCAGGGAGATTCACTTTCACCCCTCCTCTTCATCATCGCAATGATCCCACTATCAGTAATCTTAAAAAAAAATGAAACTTGGATACCAAATAGCCAAAGACACCGAAAAAATTTCACATTTATTGTATATGGATGATTTGAAACTGTATGGAAAGTCAGAAATAGAAATCCAATCACTGACCAACACAGTCCTAATATTCAGCACAGATATCTCAATGCAGTTTGGCATGGAAAAATGTGCCATCGTATCTATGAAAAGGGGCAAAATCACTACATGTGACAGAATCGAAATGCCCAATGGCCAATTAATTAAATGCAATCAAAATGAAGCCTATAAATATCTGGGCATTCTGCAGTTGGATAACATCAGACATGGAGAAGTGAAAACGATCATCAGAAGAGAGTACACCAACAGAGTTAGGAAAATTTTGAAATCTAAATTAAATGGTGGAAACACCATCAAGGCCATGAATACCTGGGCAATACCAGTCATAAGATACATGGCTGGTATAATTAACTGGACACAAGCTGATTTGGACATTTTGGACCGAAACACCAGAAAACTAATGACAATGCACTACAGTTTACATCCACGTAGTGACACTGGTAGACTTTACCTGCCCAGAAAATCAGGTGGCAGAGGACTACTACAAGTAAAGCAAACAGTTGAAGAAGAAAAGCATGCATTGGCGGATTATTTAAAAGAAAGTCAAGAACATCTATTAATTGAAGTAAAGAACAAAAATCTACTGAAGGTCCAACAGACGAAACAAGAATACAGAAAAAATGTGATAAAATCAAGAATGGAGAGTTGGCAAAATTACATGGCCAATTTCTGGAAAAAATAAAAAACAAAGTGGACAGTGAAAAAACTTGGTTATGGTTAACATCTGGTACCTTAAAGAAAGAAACAGAATCATTGATCCTGGCCGCACAAGAACAGGCAATTCGTACAAATGCCATAAAGGCCAAAATTGATAAATCCTCAAATGATGCTAAATGCAGATTATGCAAGGAAGCTGATGAAACTGTAGCCCATGTGCTCAGCTGCTGCAAGAAAATCGCGCAGACTGATTACAAATTACGACACAACTCTGTTGCACAAATGATCCACTGGAATTTATGCAAAAATTATAACATCCATACTGCTACAAACTGGTGGGAACACAAGCCTGAAAAAGTCACTGAAAATCAGATGGTCAAGATCTTGTGGGATTTTCGTATACAAACAGACAAGGTACTGGCGCATAATACACCAGACATCACGCTGGTCGAGAAAAACAAGGTGACTATCATTGACATTGCAATACCAGGGGATAGCAAGGTCGATGAAAAGGAACACGAAAAAATCGCAAAATACCAGGATTTAAAAATCGAAATCCAACGATTATGGCACAAACCAGCAGTGGTAATTCCAGTAGTGATTGGAACACTGGGTGCTATCCCAAAAGCACTGGAATTACATTTAAAACAGCTCAAAATTGACAAAATCACCATCAGTCAAATGCAGAAAGCCGCACTGCTCGGTTCCGCACATATACTTCGAAAATACATTACGACGTCCTAGGCCCCTGGGTGGGGCTCGACTAGTAATCAATGCCAAATCCGGCGAAACAACTGGCCGCTGTGATACAATTGTATAATAATAATAATAATAATAATAATAATAATAATAATAATAATAATAATAATAATAATAATAATAATAATAATAATAATAATAATAATAATAATAATAATAATAATAATAATAATAGTATTTGTATGCCGCCCAACTCCCAAAGGACTCTGGGCGGCTAACAACAGTTGCAAATACAAAAGGTATAAAAGCATCAAAACAGATAAAAACAATTATAAAAACTCATACATACCCTTTCATGGCCGGATCTCTCCAATTATAGCTGTGAGATCAATGGCCTTAAGCCTGCCGGAATTCCCAACATCATGAGGGGATGAGATGGACGGACTCAGAGGAATGATATACGTTGGACTCAACAGAAGGCATCCAGCTGCTTGTGGGGACCCTAGGAGAGAAGAAGGTTTATTTTAAAAAGATCTCTTGAACTTTGTCTGAGCTGTCACCCAAGGGCTGGGATAGAACCAAGTTATTGGTCTGGGAGGAATAATTGGAGGAAGGAATGCTGTATATGCCATCTTGGGCTCCTAAACAAAGCTAGAATAAATTAGTGTCATGCTAAAAATGTCTATCTTTCATCACACCCAACATTCAAGCCGATGGAAAATAAACGATGCTTTGTTTTTTTTGCTTTAAAGGTGGAAAAAATGGTAAAAAAAAAAATCTCAAGAATGGAGGAGGAAGGATATTCTTGTAATGACCTTATTAGTTGCATTTGCATTTTATTTATTAGTTGCATTTGTATGCCGCCCACTCCACAGAGACTCTGGGCGGCTCACAACAATAAAAAATCACATGCAACAACAAATATATAAAAAAACAGTAAAAACAGTAAATATTAAAACATTTAAAAACATTAAAAACCACAATTTAAAAACCCATACAATAAATCATGG
>JALIGW010000012.1:11152536-11190036 GCA_023053685.1 Diadophis punctatus similis | reverse complement strand
TCACATGGCCCAGTTCCCCTCTCCCCCTCCCCCGAGCCACCTAGGTGCAAAGGTTGGGGACCGATGGTTTATAACATAACATTAGTCTTTAATAGGTGGACTCACCATTCACACGAAGTTAAAAATAAATCACATTATAGCTTAATAGAGTGAATGAGCTAGACCTCCAGATATTTAGAAGAGAATATTTGTAGCTCAGGGTTGATGTCATGCCCCAACATATAACCTTTATATACTGTTGTTGCTCTCTAACCCCATCTAGTGGCCAGAGGGACAAATATGCCCCAACTTACAATCTTTATATACTGGTGTTGCTCTCTAGCCCCATCTAGTGGCTGGAGAGACAAATACCAAGTATATTGTTTGACGCTGACCCCACCTCATTACCCATCAGCCTGGACTCTCAAAACAAGTGCACGCTGGGAAGCCAGACTCCATTTCCTTTAGCATTTGGAGAAGGCAAAAGCAGAAAGAAGAATCCATCTTAATCTGTGGCACATGGTCATCCAAGGACAAACCCACATCCCACACATAGAGCATTGCTGGTGAGATTTAAATTGCTTGTGTTTATTAATTGTTATGTTCAGCACTAACTCAATACTGTCTGTATCCCTATTTTCCCCAGTTTCACCATATCCTGTTCTTTCAATAAAGCATCCAGATCTACACAAACAGTCTGTTTTATTGGAGGATACGTGGGTTTAGCTGCATGTCGAGCTGCACACAGACTAACGTGTAGTGAGGCCAGAACAGTTGAACTATAGAATCCTTGATGCTAATCTGGGCTTGGCAGTTTTCTTGCAGACGTTTCATCGTCAAACTAAGTAATATCATCAGTGCAATGGACAGATTGGGACTCCACACTAAGATCTTTTCTAATCTGGCGTTCTTCAAATGGATGGCATATTGGTTGGAGGTTCATAGTAATTTTAGCACGGTGTTTCTGAAAACATCTGGTTCTAAGATGTGAATCGAGAGCCCAAACCTCTTGTTTCCAGTTCTTGCATGTTTAATTCCATGAGGCATAATAATAATAATAATAATAATAATAATAATAATAATAATAATAATAATAATAATAATAATAATAATAATAATAATAATAATAATAATAATAATAATAATAATAATAATAATAATAATAATAATAATAGAGTTGGAGTGGATGGAACTCGTCGAATTCTTTTCTTCTCCTTCTTCTTCTGGGGAATTTTGCCACAAATCTGGCTAAAGGAAAACACAGATGGTGAACTCAGCTTGCAAGCTTGCACTTCTCCGAAACAGCTTGCTTGGAAGGATTGATTACTGGGCTCCCCCAAAAGAGGGAAATCAGCAGTTGTTATTGATACGAGGGAGGCATTTATCCACTTGGCACTCTGTTGGGGAGGGAAAAACACACCACACATATCAGCTTTAAACCTAAACATAAAAAAATAAAATAAAAGCCGGAGTTAGACAAATATTTTTAAAAGCTGCGGTTCCTTGAATGACTCTCTCGGATGTTTTGGTTTTGATTTCCAATGCGTATGTCTGCCAAGGAGAGGAGCTTTAATGCTAGCATGGGGTAGCGGTTAGGTATTGAATCTGGACACAGAAAATCCCGGGTTCAAGTCCCCACTCAGCCACAGAAGCTAACTACAGCAAAATACAAGGGCAAATTTATATCTCCTAGCACAAGGGTGTCAAACAGATCTGGCCCGCGGGGTGCTTAGATCTGGCCCGTGGGGCCACCCTGGAAATAGTGAAGGACCAGCCCATGGTGCCTCTGGGCCCCCCGAGGTCCATTTTTGGCTGCGACGGCCTCCTGCAACCTTCTGCCAGTGAAAACGGAGCTCGGGAGGGTCACACGCACTGTTCCCTCTAAGCTGTGCAGCCACGCGGCCGCACACATAACGAGAGAACGCCGCGTGGATGTTTCTAACTTCCGCGCAGCATTTTCTAATGGGAGAGGCTGCGCGCCTGCGCGGCCACACACATGAAAAGAACGCCGTGCCATTTTCTGTTGTTACAGGGAACATTGGTCACATGCGGCCCTCCAGAGCTCCATTTTCACTGGCAGAGTGCTCAGGCCACCACAGGCACCCCTGACATGAGTGTTACGTCGAGCTGGCCATGCCCACCCTGGCCACACCCCACACCCCCAAAGTCAAACAGAACCCTGATGTGTCCCTCAATGAAATCAAGTTTGACGCTGCTTTCTTAGCACATCAAAGTATTTGCTCACTCCTACATTGAAGTCTGTTGGCAAATGCTGGAACATTGTGAGTAACTTCATGGTGGAGAATTCCAAATCCCACCCCTAGCCTGCTTCAAATGAATGAATGGGTTAGCTTTTCCTCAGCGCCTTCATTGTCCACGTCTGCAGAGAGATGCCTTGAGAGATGAAATCTGCATCGTTTTCAGAATGGCCGAAAAGCCGCATTTTCTTGAGGCCATTCTGCTTCTCGCTGCTCTATTTAGCACCAAAATGGAAAAAAGTTGAGCTGGTCTCCAGATGGCCCTGGTGAGAACTTCTTCTGCATTTTAAGACCAAACTGTCATAGAAGGGGAGGGTAGAACTGAAAAACCCAGTAAACAAAGATAAGTTTGCCTCATGTTTTTTTTTTAAAGGCATAATATCCCAGAGCATTTCTCCCCGCTTCTTTCAGGGATATTTGCATTATATTTATTTTATTTATTTATTTATTTTGTGAGATTTATATACCGCCTCACAGTGCAAGCACTTGCTAAGCGGTTTACACCAGTAAGCAATGTATATTTATATTGCCCCCAACAATCTGGGTCCTCATTTTACCTCCCTCGGAAGGATGGAAGGTTGAGTCAACCTTGAGCCGGTGAGATTTGAACCCTGACCTGCGGATCACAGTCAGCTAAAGTGGCCTGCAGTACTGCCTCTAACCACTGCGTCATCTCGGCTCATTTACAGCATCTTTCTAAGTGAAGGCTGCTGTCTTCTGTACCTGGGCCGTATAATTAACAGGGATGGTTTGGTTTGTCCATCAAAATGAACTACATTTTGGACTGTGGAAGTCCAAAATGGAAGTCACAGTTGGAAGTCACAGTTAGGGAGGAGCAAATTCCCATTTCCTAGATGATGGATATCAGAAATAACAGAATAACAGAATTGGATGGGACCTTGGAGGTCTTCTAATCCAACCCCCTGCTCAAGTAGACAAAGAGGAGAATATTTATATTTGTGTAAACTACATTATACCCTGTGTATGTTCTGGGAAGTCTAGGGAGGGGGGATGGGGAGTTGGGGGGGAGGGATGGGGGGATGGGGGAGAAAACAAAAAAAAAGTTTGTACTTTGTACGCATAAAACTTTTTCAATTAAAAAAAGAGGAGAATATACACAGCTCAGGGTTGAACTGTGGAGTCCTTTGTGGTCTCTGATCTTGGTTATTTGCTCGCTGATGTTCTATTATCTGACTAGTTGACATCGTCAGAGCTAGTGAGTGAACCCCACGCTCACTAGCACTGATGATGTCACCTAGCTGGGTAATAAAATGTCTGCAAGCAAGCAAGCAAGCTCAGGGAGCACCAAGGACTCTACGGATGTAAATCATTCTGAAATAGCCGTTGTAAACCACCAAGAGGTCCCA
This sequence comes from Diadophis punctatus similis, assembly GCA_023053685.1. Classification (NCBI taxonomy): domain Eukaryota; kingdom Metazoa; phylum Chordata; class Lepidosauria; order Squamata; family Dipsadidae; genus Diadophis; species Diadophis punctatus. The sequence continues at coordinate 11,186,432 of JALIGW010000012.1, read as the reverse complement.
ATTCCAATTTCTAAGGTGCTGCACATCATAAAGTCTGATAAATACCATAGTCCCAGCTGCTGAGCATTTGAGGTAATGAAAGAGCAGGGCTCCAGGGATTGGTCTCCTGACGTTCATTATACATTCCCCTCCATCCCTGCCTTTTCCAGTAGCAATTGGGAGATTTAGCTACAAAACAGCAGTGGCGCAGCTATTTTCCAATTTGGAATACATGGCTCAAAGCAATACCAAAAGCTGGAAAGTCTTAAAACTAATTACCTTCCTCCCCCCTCTTAGTTTCATTTTATTCTAGAGAGTATTGCAGGATGACACAACCGAATGTTGGTTAGACTTAAATTGTCCATCTAAACAGAAAGCAAATTTAGTTTTTTTTAAAATAAAAAGCGCAAGGATTTAATGACATGCCAGCAGGCAGGCAAGCGCCAATTGCACTTTAGCCACGACAACTTCAGCACCAAAATTCTTTTCTTCCTTCACGACAGTGGTGGGTTGCTGCCGGATCCGACCGGTTCATTAGAACCGTTAGTGGAAATTTCCTGCTGCTCGCCGAACCGGCAGCAATGACCGGCATTCCACGCTCCGGAACTGATCCTCCGGCCACCGCGGATTGCCAAAAAACCTGCGCATGCGCAAACGCTTCTGTGCATGTGCAGAGGGTCATTTCCGGGAAGGAAATGACCTTCCATTGCACGTTACGCATTGCACGTTACCATTGCACGTTACCAGTTCGCATTGCATGTTACGCAAAACGTGCAATGCGAACTGGTAGAGAAGGTAAATCGAACCCACCCCTGCTTCTCGAATACTTTTGAAAGCAAACTCACTGAATCAAACTGAGTGAGAATTCACACAGGGGGAAATGGAATATTCCCCCCGCCCCACTGCTTTGTGCCGCTAATCCCATCTGCAGGCTGAAAAACCAAGCCAGCTCTTTCCTTCCAGCCCAATTTTATTCTCATTTGGCGCTGCACCAGTGCCACATACATAGGCCCGCAAGCCCATTTTCCGTGCCTCACAGCTAGCACAGGGAGCCTTGACCCTGATTGTTTGCTTTGTGGGTTGTTGAATATGAATGTATGTTCTGTACTCTAATACACAATGTGGCAGGGAACCTTCAGATCTGTGCTGAATAAACATGCACTTCATTATCAAAGCCTAAAGCCTTGCAGCTTGGCGTGTTGGCTGGGTTCAGAGAAATTGGCATGCCGGTGTGAACGGGACTTGACAGCAAGGTCAATATTTTCTTGAACTGCCACTGCTGGAACATAACAGTCAGGCTTTTTGGAGAGACCAATAGATTTCTGTACAGCAGCAGGCGCCTTGAAAGCTCCCAGTGAGAGGGCCATAATCTCTAAATTGCCTTGAGAGCGGAGCTGAACGGATGATAGGATCAGCCTTCTTCTGATTCACACTCTTCACAAATGTTTATTCTCCAATTCATCCCATCCTGTTGCCACAGGAAAAAAATGCACCTTTCCCTTGGGGAGGAATAACCCGCTCCCAAATATATCAGCATCTCTCTCTCTCTCTCTCTCTCTCTCTCTCTCTCTCTCTCTCTCTCTCTCTCTCTCTCTCTCTCTCTCTCTCTCTGTGTGTGTGTGTGTGTGTGTCTCTCTCTCTCTCTCTGTCTCTCTCTGTCTCCATTGGAGGCAGGCAAAAATGACTTTTCAAAATTCTCCTCTGAATGTTAAGAATGGGGTGGTTGACCATTCTTTCCAAATTCTCCAGGGAAAGGAGAACTGATCCATTCATTTATCAAGGATTTGATAAGGACACTGAGCTTGTCAGCTGGAAAACTGAGAGCCCAGGTTCGAGACCCCAGCACTGCGGAACGGGGTGAGCTCCCATTACTTGCTCCAGCTCCTGCTCTAGCAGTTTGAAAGCATGCAAATGCGAGTAGATAAATAAGTACCACTTCGGTGGGAAGGTGTTCCATGTGTCTCAGCATATAGTCATGCTGGCCACATGACCCAGGGGTGAAATTCAAAATTTTTCCCTACCGATTCTGTGGGCATGGCTTGGTGGGTGTGGCAGGGGAAGGATACTGCAAAATCCCCATTCCCTCCCCAGTCCTGGGGGAAGGATACTGCAAAATCCCCATTCCCTCCCCAGTCCTGGGGGAAGGATACTGCAAAATCCCCATTCCCTCCCCACTCCTGGGGGAAGGATACTGCAAAATCCCCATTCCCTCCCCACTCCTGGAGGAAGGATACTGCAAAATCCCCATTCCCTCCCCACTCCTGGGGGAAGGATACTGCAAAATCCCCATTCCCTCCCCACTCCTGGGGGGAGGATATTGCAAAATCCCCATTCCCTTCCCACTCCTGGGGGAAAAATACTGCAAAATCCCCATTCCCTCCCCACTCCTGGGGGAAGGATATTGCAAAATCCCCATTCCCACCCCACTCTGGGGCCAGCCAGAGGTGGTATTTGCCGGTTCTCCGAACTACTCAAAATTTCTGCTATGGGTTCTCCAGAACCTGTCAGGACCTGCTGAATTTCACCCCTGACATGACCACAGAAAATGTTTTCAGACAACGCTGGCTCCCTTGGCCAAGAAACGGAGATCAGCACCGCATTCTACAGTCAGACACAACTGGACAGGGAAACCTTTACCTTTGGTGCCAAGGGAATTGCCAGTATGGAAAATGTGGCATGGGGGAAAAAATATTCTTACGTGATCTTCCCTTCAGATTGAATGGAAATATACAAAGCCCTTGGGAAAAGGATTGCATGTTTAGACAGAGAACGGATGCATAATTGCACATAGGCACCTGGACAATCTTATCACTAAGAGTGAAAGAATATTACATTTTATCACAAGAGTGTTCACCGAAATGCTCTTTGCATTTTCAAATGTAGTTTAAATCCTGCAACTTAATGGAAACTTCGGATGGTTTTAGCTCTGGCTTAGGGTAAGAGCCGAGGTGGTTAAAATGCAGCACTGCAGTTCAGCAGTTCAGCTGTTCAAATCTCACCAGGCTCAAGGTTGACTCAGCCTTCCATCCTTCTGAGGTCAGTAAAATGAGGACCCAGATTGTTGGGGGCAATATGCTGAACTCTGTAAACCGCTTAGAGAGGGCTGTGAAGCACTATGAAGCGGTATATAAGTCTAAGTGCTATTGCTGTTGCCCTTCCTTCCTTCCTTCCTTCCTTCCTTCCTTCCTTCCTTCCTTCCTTCCTTCCTTCCTTCCTTCCTTCCTTCCTTCCTTCCTTCCTTCCTTCCTTCCTTCCTTCCTTCCTGTTAGAATGCAGCTACTGCAGGCTACTTCAGCTGACTGCTAGTTCAGCAGTTCAGCTGTTCAAATCTCACCAGGCTCAAGGTTGACTCAGCCTTCCATCCTTCCGAGGTGGGTAAAATGAGGACCCAGATTGTTGGGGGCAAGAGGCTGACTCTGTAAACCGCTTAGAGAGGGCTGTGAAGCACTATGAAGTGAAGGGCTGTGAAGCACTATGAAGCGGTATATAAGTCTAAGTGCTATTGCTATTGCTAGACCTACCAAGTTACTGATCATGGCAAAATTAGCAGTACGTTTTCCTGGAAAAAGAAATATTTCTCCAGAAAGTCTTTCTCCTTGGGAGACTGGGATCGCTGTATAATTACTCTCATTAATCAAGCCCTTTGCGAATCAGAGAAAGATGATCAAAACAAATAGGTAACAATTATACAGAAGGAAGCGAAGGCACGTTGTTCATCATAGACCTGAAATGTCCATAATATTCCATTAAGAAAGGCAGACTCTCCTCCCCTGGTAAGGGCTATTACTCGCTATCTTAATAGGATGACAGCAATACGAGCCAGCTACATTGAAAAGAATTTCATTGATTGTAAGAAAGATGAGCTGAGTTAGAGACGAGATATTTTATTTGGGTTATCTAGTTTTAGAAATTTAGTTATTGAATTTTGATATCGTTGAATTTTGATGTCATGTACCATATATATTTTTGTACGGTTGTTTCTGTACCTGTTTGTTCTGTTTTTCTTTTTTTGAAAAGGCCTGTCACGATGTGAATTATTGCCAGTTGTGCAGATCTACTGTTTCTTGTATTTATGGTCAAGCAGACATGTGGTATGTTCTACTACGCATGCCTGCATTCCAGAAGTCAACTCCTTCCTTCTCTTCCTCCATTTCTGCCAATGGCAGACGTGACTTTTTCATTAGCCGATAAGATGTAGTTTATTAAGGATTCTTTTTATTATTTTTTTCTACTGAAATAAATATTTTGTTAATTAGATTTGAATCTCGGTTTTATTTTCTAATGAGAATGACTTCAAAAAGGAAGCAAAGATCCATCGACCTCCACGGGGGATTGCCCCCCTCTTAACAAGGCCTTCGGGCTATTCAATAAATGTACTGTACTACCATTAAGCATTGTTTCATTTTCCTAACATGACTATATCCCTAGGTGAAAAAAAAATTTTTTTTGCTGTTCTTTCTAGAAACAAGCCAATAAAGAAACCATCAGTACAAAGTTTTCTTGGCAATGGAGCTGCATTAAGAGAATGTCTGGCCAAAGCAGTGACTCATACAGAGTTACAAAAGGAAGCCTCCTTTAAGAATGGCTGCATCAGGTTCACAAGAGCCTTTCCCTTTGTGCTTGTAAGAAAATGTTGTGTTTTTCACACCAGCATAGTCAGACTTTTAGGGAGGTTGAACACACAATTATCAAGATTGGAGGGCTGTCCTAGGCTATTTATTTAACCGTTCGCACTACCGCTGAAACCTGCACTTCACGTGGCAATTTTAAATACAGATTTACAGCTCCTGGCGTGCAAATTTATCATCTTAAATGAGAGGAGTAAGTAGATCAGGCATGCAAATTGCACATCAAAATCATGAAACGGGTTACAAACACAGTTAAACGAAGGCATTCAAAAGCCGAACAAATGGAAAGAACGTAAAAAAACAAATGCTCCTTGCCTTGGGTACAAACAAACAAATGTTCTTTGATGAAGCATTTTTAATGCTGCTTTTCGGCTGAAAAGTTTTCCAGAACAGGTTACAAGCAGGGGTGAAATCCAGCAGGTTCTAACAGGTTCTGGAGAACCGGTAGCGGAAATTTTGAGTAGTTCAGAGGACGGGCAAATACCACCTCTGGCTGGCCCCAGGAGTGGGGTGGGAATGGGGATTTTGCAGTATCCTTCCCCCAGGAGTGGGGAGGGAATGGAGATTTTGCAACATCCTTCCCCTGCCACGCCCACCAAGCCACACCATGCCCATCAAGCAACACCCACAGAACCGGTAGTAAAAAAAATTTGGATTTCACCATTGGTTACATGTGTTAAGAATAAACCATGCCTCTGACCATAAGATATAGCCTAAAGGAAAACACTACATGAGAAAGGGATGGAGAGGGAAAAGGAACTCCTTGGTGGTCTCTGAGCTTGGTTGTTTTCTTGCAGATGTTTCATTATTCAACTAGGTAATATCATCAGTGCTAGAAGGGAGTGGGCTTTGCTCTTATTTTTATATATTCGTGGCTTGCCCTGTCAATGTTGGTGGGAATCTTCTTGCTGGTCCCTTGATTAGACTGTTGGTTATTTATTAGCTTGTCCGTCTGTGATGATAGTTACTTGATTGAGGTATGGTTTACATGATTGTTGATCTACTGTTAATCTTGGTGTTAATCTCTGCTTATATGGAGGGTTGGTTGCTGGTGAGGTGGTGTTTTGGCTTTTGGACTGCCTCTTTTGATCTCTCAAAAGAGACAGTAGGTTTCCTCTAACTCAAGGATGGGCAACCCTAGGTTTCTGAGACCCCTACTCAAGATTTCTTGAAAAGCCAATAACTATAGTTGACAGGGTTGTGGTTTTCTCTTTTTTCCTCTTTATGGAAGATTTGGGATTGCTTTCAGTCTCCAGATGACATGGAATCTCAAAAAAAGAGTTAAAACATGTGCCATCTCACTCCTTCCTCCTCTCTCCCCCAACCTTCCAAATTATGCAAATTGTGGTAAAAGAGGAAAGAAAATTACTTTGATTGGAATACTCTGTAACAGCACCTTGATTTACTGTGAAGTGTTAAAAAGGATGCAGAAGACTATAATAATCTTAACAGCTGGTTGTCTCTCTCTAGATTGTTCAAACCACAACAAAATTCTGTGTGAATGTGTGTGTGTCTATCTATATCTATCTATATCTATCTATATCTATCTATATCTATCTATACATATGTGTGTGTGTGTGTGTGTGTGTGTGTGTATATGTGTGTGTGTGTGTGTGTGTGTATACACACACACACACACACACACACACATACATACATACACACACATAATATATTGTAATATATAAGAGGCTAGATAGAAGAGAGAGAGAGAGGGAGAGGGAGGGAGGGAGAGAGGGAGAGAGAGAGGGAGGGAGGGAGGGAGAGAGAGAGAGAGAGAGAGAGAGGGACGGAGGGAGGAAGGGAGATATTATGTACTATACAAAATGGTACAACCCTACCAATGGGTGAGAGGAATCTTCAATACTTTAATCTGACTTTTTGGGTTTAAGTTTTCCTGGGAAATTGATTGCGTCAGCTTGAATTTTGCAACCTTCCAAAGCTGGGATGTAAAGCCCACAATTTTGTGACTTTACAGGACTTATTTTAGTAGCATACGCTCAAGTTCTGAGCTTCAGACACCTGAAAACCTCAGCAATTTATAGCTGTGAGTTTATTTGCAGACCCAGAGGGATCCGATTTTTTTTTTTTGGTTAAACTTTCTGAAATAATTGTTCTGGCTAGAATCAAAGCTGCCTCATTCCTACTATTGTGATAATTGCAATGTATGACCTATCTTGGGGGGGGGTAGACATTGGGAAATTAAGCAAGTATTTCCTCTTTTACAGTTAAATGGTTTGGAAATTTGCAATGACGTCTCTATTGGAGCTGGCTAAAAAGAGATCTGTCCATTTGGCCTGAGGGCTCGCTTAGAACTCCCATTGAACTAAACATCCATGGCCAAACAACCCTTCAGTCCTGATATGCAAAAAGAAAAAGAAATAGCCATCACTTTCTTAGCCCTTTCCTTTGCAGAATAAACACAGGCATACAGTTTATATGGATAGTTTAAGGAATGACGGTTGGGAGCTGTCCAAGGGAGAAAGTGCTGATACCCGGGGAGTGAGATGTGGGCAAGAAGGGTCAATGACAATTCACCACGGCCAACTCACCATGGCCATCTCGTCACAGGAAAACTCACTGCGGGACAAGAGTTACACTAATATCAAAGAAATGGTGGAAGAGAATCATTAAAGAAAGGATGCAAAAGGAGGGACAGAATGAAATGTGAATAGCAAAAATAAAAACATTTATTTATTTATTTTAAATAGCAATAGCAATAGCACTTAGACTTATATACCGCTTCATAATGCTTTACAGCTCTCTCTAAGCAGTTTACAGAGTCAGCATATTGCCCCCAACAATCTGGGTCCTCATTTTACCGACCTCAGAAGGATGGAAGGCTGAGTCAACCTTGAGCCGGTGAGATTTCAACAGCTGAACTGCTGAACTAGCAGTCAGCTGAAGTAGGTTGCAGTGCTGCACTTTAACCATTGCGCCACCTCGGCTCCTAAATAATGAAATAGAATTGTGAAATTGTCCTGCAGCCAATTGTCCTGCCATGACGAGTTGGCTTGTGGTGAGTTGGCCATGGCGAGTTGGCCGCAGCAGTTGGCTGTGGGAAATGGTCCCATTCCCACTCAAGAAAGCACCTAGTTTTCTGCCAAAATTTTGAGAGCTGGTTGCATTTGCATCTCAATAGTACAATTCTTATACATGGGGGTTTTTTTTGTTTTGAAAGGGGGAGGAACCTCAGAGGTAACAAACTTGTGGACCATTTTTCACCTCCACTGCCAGGTAGTTACGAGTATGTGAAAATTTCATAAGGCAACTCTAGGACTTTGATCTGTCATGAATAGGAGACGGAATAATTAATCCTCCAGGAAGTTTTTCACACTGGATACGTCTGCTTAACACTAAGCAGGATGCAAGGAAAGGAGATTTATTTATTTATTTATTTATTTATTTATTTATTTATTTATTTATTTATTTATTTATTTATTTATTTATTTATTTATTTATTTATTTATTTATTTATTTATTTATTTATTTATTTATTTTTATTTGTATTTGTATTTGTATGCCGCCCAACTCCCAAGGGGACTCTGGGCGGCTAAAATGGAAATGGAGAATGCCCAGACAACAATTTGTCTGAAATGGTACAGTTTTTTTTCCTGAGTCCCTTTCAACTATTCCATTCCATTCCATTCCATTCCATTCCATTCCATTCCATTCCATTCCATTCTACCCTACCGTACCCTACCCTACCCTACAGACTGAAGAGTGGGTGGGATAGATTTATTCAAACTGGCAGTTCAATAAATAGCCCACTCATGTGCCATGGCACACTGAATCACATCCAGAAGCTTGTTGGTAGGCAGTAGTGGTTCAGAGGGTCCTATGTTACATGGAAGTGATATGTTGTAGCTACCTATATCACTGCAAATAATAGAATAGAATTCTTTATTTGCCAAGTGTGATTGGACACAAAATGAATTTGTCTTTGATGTATATGCTCTCAGTGTACAAAAGGAGGAAAAAAATACATTCATCAAGAATAAAAATATACAACACTTAGTGATAGTCAAGGTTACTAATAAACTATCAAATTGTACTAAGAAACAAGTAAAAACAATATAATAATAAGAAAGGATATCTGATCTGGTCTTTTTCTACATTTCTAGGAGGAAGCATGAGGTCTGATTTTCTCCAGGGGAAAACAGTCAAGCAACCCACCCAACCAACCAAACAATTCTACTGCAGGAACTTTGCATCCATTTCATGGTACAGAAAGCTTATGATTTAAACCAACACGACTTCATAAAGCAATTGGGACAGACTTATAAACAGCAAAGGAAATAGAATCTTTTATTAAACACCACAAAAAAAAGGATGAAGGCTAAATAGCAACAACAACACCATTAGGATTTCAATCCGAATTGCCATGCTTGTGACTCTGCTCCATGAGCATTGTCCTCCTTTTCCTATCAAAACAATCATAAATACAGCTTGATAAGGTTGGATCCTTTTGGTATTCTGCTTTTTATGGGTGGCGCCCTTTGCTATAAAGTTGGTTTACCCCTTGCTGTATCTTGATTATTAAAAATAAATAAAGGAAGGCGGTTCAAGCACAGCCAAGGAATTTTGCCCCATGCAATTTTCTTAAGGGACTTCGTTAATCCTATAGCATTTGATTCAACTCTCTAAGCTCCTTTTTGATACATCATTTATGTAGCCAATGGTTACACACAAGCTTCCTCGATGAATTATGTTTTATAGATCAGATCATAAGGAGCCCAAATGCTCGCCTGCTTTTCTTTCTTTCTTTCCCACCCCCTACATTTTTAATGTATAATTTACTATTTGTAACATTAAATAGAGCCTTTTGAATTGGGTTAATAGCACTCAAACTTTGGCTGGAGGAATTAACTAGGCCAGGGGTAGGCAAAGTTGGCTCTTCTATGACTCATGGACTTCAACTCCCAGAATTTCTGAGCCAATCATGGTAGCTCAGGAATTCTGGGAGTTGAAGTCCACGAGTCATAGAAGAGCCAACTTTGCCTACCCCTGAAGTAGGTGATCGTCATAAAGACATCTCCGTTGCCAAGCATCTGCATTTTGATCACGTGACCACGGAGATGCTGCCCCAGTCATAAGTGTGAAAAATGGTCATAAGTCACTTTTTTCAGCCTGTTGTAACTTTGAATGGTTACTGAACGAAGGGTTGTAAGTTGAAAGCTACCTGCCATTTCTTACCACAGTATATAACTGTGATGGCGAACCTATGGCACGCGTGCCCAAAGTGGCACATGAAGCCATGTTGCCCGGCATGCGTGGCCTTGCCTGTTTGTCTTCCGGGTTTCTGGCACGCATGTGAGTACGACAATCAGCTGTCCTTCGAACGCGCAGCAGTGCCGAAAACTGGCATTGGCATGCACGCCAGCCAGCTGATTGTTGGGTGCACATGCGTGCCAGAACCTGGAAGTTTGGCTTTTCCGGAGCATGGTCCGTTCGCATGCACGGCAGTGCTGAAAACCAGTGTGCGCATGCACGCCAGTCAGCTGATTGTCAGGTGCGCATGCATGCCAGAACCCGGAAGTTCAGCTTTTCCAGAGTGCGGCTTTGACGAGCGCACGTGTGCGTGCACCATGTGTGTGCACACGGGCAACATTTCCGCATGACGGTTCACCATCACTGGTATATAAGATCCAGAAGGCTCTTGTTCTTACTGACATCTGCAATTGTTTTCAATTCTTGGCAGACTTCTAGTCTCTCATTCGTCCCCCTAGTTCTGTCTAGTAGACCTCTAAAAATAAAAAAAATGCATCCCACCAAGTTTCCAAGATTAAATTCTGCCTTCTCTCTCTCTCTCTCCCCCTCCCCCTCCCCCTCCCCCTCCCCCTCCCCCTCTCCCTCTCCCTCTCCCTCTCCCTCTCCCTCTCCCTCTCCCTCTCCTCCCTCCCTCCCTCCCTCCCTCCCTCCCTCTCTCTCTCTCTCTCTCTCTCTCTCTCTCTCTCTCTCTCTCCAAAAGAGAGTTTGTCCCCTCCATGCTCTTCCCTCCCAGAGGTGGGATTCACGTACTGTCACAACCGGTTCGCCCAGCACCAGAAATGTGAGTGCGCGTGCATACACTCGCTTCGCTCGTGCCATTCGCGCATGTGTGCGGCGTCACAAAACACATCAATTCGCTCGCTCGCATGTACCATCTGCACATGCGTGCAACATCAAACAACACAGCGATATAGATCGCCACTACCAGTTCACCCGAACCGGTCTGAACCCCTTGAATACCACCCCTGTTCTCTTTCCCTTGTATTTCAATGGCTCACTTGTGATGTAGCGACATAAATCAAGAGCAGAGGTCTTTTCCCCCATTTTAATTTCTCCCTTGCTTTTTCACCAGCTGTTCCCCAGATGTGCCCCCTTGCTTTTCATTTCCCCATCATCTCAAGTTCAAAGATGGAAAGAACTTTCACTCTCCATTGAGATTTCAGGGTCAGCTGTTGGCTTGCAAACCTTTGCTCCCTTCGCTCCCTAGATGCAAGCTGTCAAGGGCACCAACGTAGTTGACAGCCCTGGGTGTTTTCTGACACAAAGTGGAGATAGCAAGGAGCTGCGGTGAATAATAAATGGCCTTTCTTCCACAAAGTAACATCCCCACAGCTCATGATATGCCATGGTGGGCCACGCTCTCCCCCATCCCCAATTCTATTTCTTGATGGAATCAGGGAGGGAGAGTCAGGACCTGGTGTTAATCCTTGAATATCTGGCTCACATGAATTCAGTAAAATGAGAACATTAGCATTTAGAAGGTATGGTGTCTGCGTGCAATGTGCACATTGGATCCACACCAGGGGCGGTTCAAATCCCTAGTATAGGTCTCCTGCGTGAGCAGGGGGTTGGACTAGATGACCTCCAAGGTCCCATCCACCTCTGTTACTGTTGACCTTCGCCATTGGTTCGCATTGTGATGTTTCGTGAGCATGCACTTGCTCCGCTCACGCGTGCGCACACATTCCCCCCCCCGTGCAATTTCACTTTCACACATGCTCAGTAGCAGGATTCAGCCCGAAACACAGCTGAGGAGCTGATCAGCTGTGCTTTGGGCGAAGAAATAAAGGTGAGTATTAACCCGGGGGCGGACGGGAGGGCTCTTTTTCAAGCGGCAGAAGAGGAGAAGCCATCCAAACACGGAAAAATTCACCAAAAATTCCCCAAAAAAGATGGCGGCACCCACGGACCGGCACTGACCGAACCGGATCCATCACACCATCGTTGCGTCAACAGCGGGTCGCTAACGGTTCGGGTGATCTGGTCTGAACCGGGAAGAACCCACCCCTGATCCACACCCCAGTAAAGTACTTTGGCTTTTGCACTAAAGAGTGTACACTATCACTAAGGTATTGTTCCTTCAAGAATGTAGCATCTACATGTAGTTTTACAACTGTTTCTTTAGGGACCATTCAAAGTCACAAAGGCGTTGAAAAAAGCGATTTATCAATGTTTTTGACACTTACAACCGTTGCATGATCACGTGATCAAAATACAGATACTTGGCAACTGACTAATACTTACGACAGTTGCAGTGTCCTGGTATTGTGGGATCCCCTTTTGCGACCTTCTGATGAGCAAAATCAATGGGGAAGCCAGATTCACTTAACCATCGTGTTACTAACTTAACCACTGCAGTGATTCATTTAACAACGGTGGCAAGAAAGGTCGTAAAATGGGGCAAAACTCACTTAACAGCTGTCTTGTTTAGTAACAGGAGGTTTGGGCTCAATTGATTCTCACAATAGCATTCCCTATGCCACCAGGCTTGAAATTTTGTGCTTGGACAACCTGGAACTGCATCGCCTGCAGTCTGATCTAAGCATAGTATACAAAATTGTCTGCTATGACGTCTTACCTGTCAACGACTACTTCAGCTTCAACCGCAATAATACACGGGCAAACAATCGATACAAACTCAAGGTAAACCGCTCCAAACTCAATTGCAGAAAATACGACTTCAGCAACAGAGTGGTCAACACCTGGAATGCTCTACCCAACTCTGTTGTTTCATCCTCTAACCCCCACAGCTTCAACCTTAAACTGTCTACCGTGGACCTCACCCCATTTCTAAGAAATCCGTAAAGGGAGCGTGCATAAGCGCACCAGCGTGCCTACCATCCCTGTCCTACTGTCCCCATTTATTTGTATTCATTTTCTTCAACACATAACAAATAACAAAGTTGGAAGGGACCTTGGAGGTCTTCTAGTCCAACTCCCTGCTTAGGCAGGAAAGTCTACACCACTTCAGACAAATGGCTATCCAATATCATCTTAAAAACTTCCAGTGTTGAAGCATTCACAAGTTCTGCAGGCAAGCTGTTCCACTGATTAATTGTTCTAACAGTCAGGAAATTTCTCCTTAGTTCTAAGTTGCTTCTCTCCTTGATTAGTTTCCACCCATTGCTTCTTGTTCTACCCTCAGGTGCTTTGGAGAATAGTTTGACTCCCTCTTCTTTGTGGCACCCCTGAGATATTGGAAGACTGCTATCATGTCTCCCCTAGATTTCTTCTTTTCATTAAACTAGACATACCCAGTTCCTGCAACTGTTCTTCATATGTTTTAGTCCCCTAATCCAGTCCCCTAATCATTTTTGTTGCTCTTCTCTGCACTCTTTCTAGAGTCTCAGCATCCTTTTTACATCATGGCGACCAAAACTGGATGCAGTATTCCACGTGCAGCCTTACCAAGGGATTATAAAGTGGTATTAACATTTCACGTGATCTTGATTCTGTCCCTCTATTTATGCAGCCTAGAACTGTGTTGGCTTTTTTGGCAGCTGCTGCACACTTCGTTCATGTCCATGTTCATATTCATAACTGCTATCTTGTACATGTGTGATAAAACTAATACATAAATAAAATAAAATAAATTGCAGTTGTTAGTCAAAGACTACCTGTGTTGCTTTTTGTCTGTTTTAATTCCCCACCTTTTTTGTGAATTTCACCTAGTTTTTCTTGGTGGTTTCTCACACATCACCCAACAATAGGCAAAATGCTAGAATGCTGGGATAATCATGGGCCTGCCCACCCCTTGTTACGCTCAAGACTTGGTAAATGCTTGGTGAGTTCATGGCTATTTTTCTACATAAAGCATGAGAGGGCTGCCACTAATTGGGGAGCAGGTGCCTGCCAGGCAATGCCTCTGTGTTTGAACAGAAGCAGCAGGTCATGTTACAATGAACTAGGGGATTACAAACCTTGGCAAACTCCTTAGAAAATACTTGGCAGTGAAAAGCCAAGTAAGAATTCCTCCCTGCAGCAATTCAGCATTCCCTCACAATCAACGCTGGGCTTGTTTCTAGTGTGTTCTAATTTATATATTTATTTGTGAGATTTATATACGTACTGCCTCACAATGCAAGCATTCTCTAAGCGGTTTACACCAGTAAGCAATGTATATTTACATTGCCCCCAACAATCTGGGTCCTCATTTTACCTACCTCGGAAGGATGGAAGGCTGAGTCAACCTTGAGCCGGTGAGATTTGAACCGCTGACCTGCGGATCACAGTCAGCTGAAGTGGCCTGCAATACCCCACTCTAACTGCTGCGCTACCTCAGCTCTTACAAACCTGGGAAAGAATGGGAAAGAAAGAAATCAATATAAATATTTATTTATTTGTTTTACAGAATAGAATAGAATAGAATAGAATAGAATAGAATAGAATAGAATAGAATAGAATAGAATAGAATAGAATAGAATAGAATAGAATAGAATAACAAAGTTGGAAGGGACCTTGGAGGTCTTCTAGTCCAACCCCCTGCTTAGGCAGGAAACCCTACACCACTTCAGACAAATAGTTATCCAACATCTTAAAAACTTCCAGTGTTGGAGCATTCACAACTTCTGGAGGCAAGCTGTTCCACGGATTAATTGTTCTAACTGTCAGGAAATTTCTCCTTAGTTCTAAGTTGCTTCTCTCCTTGATTAGTTTCCACCTGTCCTACCCTCAGGTGCTTTGGAGAATAGTTTGACTCCCTCTTGTTTGTGGCAACCCCTGAGATATTGGAACACTGCTATCATGTCACCCCGAGTCCTTCTTTTCATTAAACTAGACATACCCAGTTCCTGCAACCGTTCTTCATAGATTTTAGCCTCCAGTCCCCTAATCATCTTTGTTGCTCTTCTCTGCACTCTTTCAAGAGTCTCAACATCCTTTTTATATTGTGGTGACCAAAACTGGATGCCATATTCCAAGTGTGGTCTGCAATTGGACATTGGATCTTCTCAAAAGGTCCACTGATTTTTTATTGAATTCCTAGAAAAAAAATTGAAGTAGACTGGGAGGCAGTTTCTCATTGGCTGATAAATAGATAGATACAACACAGCAACAACCTCCGAAACAATGAATGATCCAACAAATTTCCTATCTGCATATGCATATTGAACTGCAGATGGGGACTGCAGCCAAGAAATTAAAAGACGCTTGCTCCTGGGGAGGAAAGCAATGACAAATCTAGACAGCATACTAAAAAGCAGAGACATCACCCTGCCAACAAAAGTGCGTATAGTCAAGGCTGTGGTTTTCCCAGTTGCAATGTATGGCTGTGAAAGTTGGACCATAAGGAAGGCTGAGCGCCAAAGAATTGAGGCCTTTGAACTACGGTGCTGGAAAAGACTCCTGTGAGTCCCTTGGACTGCAAGGCGATCAAACCGGTCAGGCCTAGAGGAGATCAACCCTGACTGCTCTTTAGAAGGCCAGATCCTGAAGATGAAACTCAAATACTTTGGCCACCAAATGAGAAGGAAGGACTCACTGGAGAAGAGCCTAATGCTGGGAAAGATTGAGGGCAAAAGAAGAAGGGGACAGCAGAGAATGAGGTAGCTGGATGGATGGAGTCACTGAAGCAGTCGGCGTCAGCTTAAATGGACTCCAGAGGATGGTAGAGGACAGGAAACCCTGGAGGAACATTGTCCTTGGGGTCGCGATGGGTCGGACATGACTTCACAACTAACAATAATACATACAAACAACAAAGTAATGTAACCATAAGAGCTGAGGTGGAGCAGCCGTTAGGGAGCAGTACTGCAGGCTACTTTAAACTGACTGTGATCATTTGAGTTCAGCTGTTCAAATCTCACCGGCTCAGGGTTGACTCAGCCTTCCATCCTTCCGAGGTAGGTAAAATGAGGACCCAGATTGTTGGGGGCAATGTAAATATATACATTGCTTAATGGTGTAAACCGCTTAGAGAGTACTTAGCTCCCAAGCTGGCATTCACACGAGAAAGAGAAGTTTGAGGATGATGTTTCACTAAACAGAGAAAAAGAAATGGATACCTCTAGCCAGTGATGGCGAACCTTTTTTGGCTCGGGTGCCAAAAGGGTGTGCGTGCATGCGATAGTGTGCATGTGTGTGCCCACACCCATAATGCAATGCCCTCCCCCCGTGCATGCGCACAATCCCCGCACTGCCCCTCATGCATGCGCACAACCCCCTGCACTTCCCCCCTGCGCATGCGCACAGGCCTCACTGAAGCCTTCAGACTTCCGGTAGGCCTGTTGGGCCGTTTTTCACCATCCCCAGGGTTTAGGAGGCTTTCCTGAAGCCTGGGGAGAGAGAAAACGGCTGAAAAGAAGGGCGAAAATCAGCTGACTAGCATGCACACGCATGCTGGAGCTGATATAGGGCAATGCCTCGCGTGCCCTCAGATATGGCTCCACGTGCCACCTGTGGCACCCGTGCCATAGGTTCGCCATCACTGCTCTAGGCACTATGCAAGGACAGAACCTGTCACTTATACTGTAAAATAAAGTCTTCTTAAAAGAATAGAAATCATGTTCTCTATATTTCTGGGACAGGAAATTTGGGAGGTGATAAAAGCTTTGAGAAAGTCAAAGGCCTTAAAGAATATTGGAACAAAAGACAGAAAGTACAGATGAGCGAGATTAAAAAAAAACCTGAAGTTTGTTTACTGGCCAAAAATGGACAGGGAATCATGTTTTCTGATAAATCTGCAGATGCTTCAAGGTTAGAGGACAATATTTTAAACCACTCTTTAAAATCTGCTTTTTTCTTTTTTCTTTTTTTATGTTGCCCTTCCCTAGTTATTAATGCTCTTTAAAAAAAAAAATCTTATTTTAATGGGTTGTTTTTTACTCTGTTTTCACCTGGAGAGAGACGATGGTTACTGAAAACTGCTTTGGGGCTTTTAGTAATGAGAAGTGGAATAGAGGCACTTTTAATACATAAATCAACAACGTGGTTTCAGGTTCCTTAAATGCTTAACGGAACAAAAAAAAAAACTAAAACAAAGTAAACAGACAAGCTTATTAGTCTACTGAAGGAAGAAATCAGAGGAAGAAGAAAAACCCAAACTGGAATCCTCAATGAAGCAACTGAATTATTTTTAGGGAACGTAGCCAGTTTGCTCTCTCACTACACAAAAAGCCCAACTGACATTGTTGATCTATAGTTCCTTTCCCATAAATTTTGCCATTTCTCTAATTCTATGTTATAGCCAAAGTTGTTTTCCCATTGTACCAGAATTTCATTGATTGTAAGAAAGATGAGCTGAGTTAGAGACGAGATATTTATTTGGGTTATCTAGTTTTAGAAATTTAGTTATTGAATTTTGATATCGTTGAATTTTGATGTCATGTACCATATATATTTTTGTACGGTTGTTTCTGTACCTGTTTGTTCTGTTTTTCTTTTTTTTTAAAAGGCCTTCGGGCTATTCAATAAATGTACAATACAACCATTGTACCATTGTGTCTTTTATTTGTTCATCCTCCATTTTTAAATTTAGTAAGAAGTTATATACCTTCTTAATTAGTTTTCCATCAGAGTTCAACTTATCAAAAGGTAGTTGGCCTTGAGAAAAGCCATACTTTTTCATATCTATATCATATCTAGATTGTATTTGCAATTGAGGCCACCATGATAACGTAATGTCCTGTTCTTCAGGCTCTTGTTTCGATTTTAATTTCCCTTCGGTGTCCAAAATGTCTTTATATGTCATCATTTGTTCAAACTTCTACCAGATTTGGGTATGTGAAATCTGTAGGAATCATCCTGTCCTAGTATATATTTAATAAGGGTGAATGAATAACCTCTCATCTACATTGTTGGTTTGGAGCATCAATCAGAGCTTCAAGTGAAATGATAGAAGTGACTCAATTTTGGAAGTGGATTTATGTGAGCGCGCGCGTGCGCGCTGGCACTCACACACACACAAACTAACACACCAACGGTTCTGAATCATCGCATTGATCCAGGAGTATGCAATTCAATAATTTGAACCAAACCAATAATTTGAACCAAGTCAGAGAGTAGACAACATTCAAAGATTTGATTGAATTGCTTCCAAATCAACTCTCCATATTTAGGCTTTGTAACATCGAGAGCTTTGTTCAGAAATGGTATCGTAGACTTCTCCATTATTGGCAGAGAAATGGGGAGGGGGAGGGTCTTTTTATTGGCTATTATGTTTGCTCAGGAGTTCACTGGTTCAGTGGCCAAATAAATCCTCCCTGTCACAAGGCTTATGCAAACATGCTTCAGCAGCGGGGGTTGAGTGACAGCCTGTTGGCTACTTTTGAGGTCCCCATCTTGCCAAAACTCAGCTGTTCCTTTCCTAAAAACAGCCCGACACCTTGACCTCCTTCTGTGCCCTTGCAGAAACCATATTTTGCAGGGCAAGGCAGAATGCAAATGGCAGGTGAATGGATGCCACAGAAAAAAGGGGAGAAAGGCATGCACGAACCCAAGGGAAGGTAAAAAATAAATAAATGGAGAAAAAACCAGAAGGCTATTATGAAGAAATGCTTAGACAAGGCTGTTCTTAAAGATATAAAAAGAACCTGTGATCAGACTGATCTACTACTAATAATAGCAGCTCCAGATTTTGTTTTGCTTAAAAAAAAAGTAGGGGTTTCTAAATCATTTACACACACACACTCGTATTATCCATTGCCAGTTTGCTTGGCCTGTCGCAACTTCACCAGAGCCCCTTTAGCCAGGCCATCTCAGGGTGACCCAGGATGGCCTTCACATCTCTTGTAATGGTCCTGCGGCACAAGGCCATGCCACACTTTGCCCACCAGACAACATGAAAGACACACTACAACAGCATCAAATAACAATGGTTGAGGCTGCTGGAAGAGCCGAGGTGGCGCAGCGGTTAGAGGCAGGTAATGCAGGCCACTTTAGCTGACTGTGATCCGCAGGTCAGCGGTTCAAATCTCACCGGCTCAAGGTTGACTCAGCCTTCCATCCTTCCGAGGTAGGTAAAATGAGGACCCAGATTGTTGGGGGCAATGTAAATATGTCAGAGTTACGCAATAAATCAGAAGCTTCAAAAGATAACTGCATTTTGCTGATTCAAATAACTTCTTTATAAGTAGAATAAAACATTAACAATACCACACTTTGTTTCAGATCACATGTTGAGATGTTTTCACAGCAAGCTTTAATGGTGGACAGACTAAACCACACCCTTCTTCTTGCTAAGTTTCTGGACATGCTCAATTAACACTTCAGCCGGATTGGCTGACTCAATCACATGGCTCTCCCAGTCATGAATATTCCAACACTCCTCCCTTCATTACTGGGAGAGACATCAGACCTATTGGATTTAAACATTTCCTATAATGGACACCACCCAATGGTTTGGTCATCATGTCTGCTAAATTATCCTCTGAAGAACAATGATGTAAACGTATCAATTTTTCTTTTACAGCTTCCCTGACATTACAATACTTAATGTCCACATGTTTACTTCTGTTCTTCACTCTGTCACCTGTTGCCATTTTTATACAAGCAGCATTATCTTCATAAACAGTTACAGCTTCATTTACATTTACATTTAAATCTTGTAACAACTGTACATACCAAACTACTTCAGAACATAACTCAGACAATGCAATAAACTCTGCTTCCGCAGTTGAAATAGCAACCGTTGTTTGTTTTCTGGACTTCCAACCAATTAAAGCCCCTCCAAACAATATTACAATTCCAGAATTAGACTTTCTGGTTTTTACATCATTTGCATAATCACTATCAACGTAACATTTCAATTTTAATTCTTCAGTGACCTGTATTTGAAGACCTAAATTCACAGTTCCCTTCAAATACCTGAGAATTCTTTTCACACCCATCCAATGCAACTTTGTAGGTGTAGCAGTAAAGCGACTTAGAATGCTCACTGCACAAGCTATGTCTGGTCTGGACCACTGTGACAGATATAACAAACTCCCTATTGCAGAGTGATATATCTCTTGATCACAGGCTTCACTTTTGTCCTCACCCAAACTATTGTAAAAATCTGTGCTCATAGGTGTAGGAGCAATATTACAATCTTTCATGTTATACTTCTCTAATAATTGTTCAATTTTTCTCCTTTGACTGAGAATATAACCCTTTTCAGTTTTTTGTATCTCTACACCGAGATAATTCTTTATTTCTCCCAAATTCTTTAATTCAAATTTCTTTTCTAACTTATTAGCAAATTCTTTAACTTGTGATACATCCTTTGCAATGAAACAAAGATCATCCACAAATGCTAATAGTAGACAATTCCCACCTTGTAACTTTCCAGTGTATATGCAACCATCAGCTTTGCAACTCTTGAACCCAAGACCTTTCAATGCAGTATCAAGACAGATATTCCAATTTCTGGCTGACTGCTTCAGCCCATAAATGGCCTTGTTCAATTTATACACCATGTTAGGTTTTTTATTTTCATACCCTGGCGCTTGAACCATATAAATTTCTTCCTCTAATTCAGCATTGAGAAATGCAGTGGTTATATCAAAATGCCAAATTCTATGCTTGTATGCTGATGCTAATGCCAGTGCTAGTCTTATGCTCTCACCTTTTACAGTTGGCGCAAACACCTCATCATAGTGCACATTCTTTAATTGAGAAAAACCTTGTGCCACCAACCTTGCCTTATACTGTACTTCATTATTGGGTAATACCTTTTTCTTATATACCCACTTACATCCTACAGCTTTCGTACCCTGTGGCAAAGTCACAGATGTGAACACTTCATGATCTCCCATGGATTTCATCTCTTTATCCATGGCTTCCTTCCACTTTTCTTGTTCAACTTTTGGTAATGCCAATACTTCCTTATAGTTTCTTGGCTCATACCACACATTACAAACTTTAACTTTACTGGCAGAATACCTGTCTGGCGGAACCCCTCTGTTCCTACGCTCTGACCTACGTGGCATTGCCTGTACTTGTGTTTCAAGCTTTTCTGGCTTCATATCTTGTTCAGACTCTCCTCCCTGAACATTGACACCTTCAGTAAATGATTCACCATCATTACATGAGTTATTGTCACTAAGTGGATCACCGTCGCTAAGTGGATCACCGTCACTAAGTGAGACATTTTCAGAATTTGCATCAATTCTGTTCCAATTTTGTTCTGCAAAACTAGCAGACCTTGAAATCACTATCCTTTTACTTCCATCGCTAAAGCGATACCCTTTTGAGCCTGGCTCATAGCCCACAAATCTGAGCTTTCTAGCCTTTTGTTGTCCCTTTCTTCTGATTGCCTTTGGAATATGTACCCATGCAGTACTTCCAAATATTTTTAAATGTGCTAGAGAAGGCTTTCTCCCATATAGCATTGCATATGGAGTATTATTGATGGATGAACTCCACAGCCTATTAACTAAATAATTGGCAGTCAGTATGGCTTCACCCCAATATGACCTGCTCATACCAGAATCCTCCAGTAATGAGTCTTTCATTGTTTGCAAAACACCATTCCTCCTTTCAGCCACTCCGTTCTCCCCCGGTGTGTAAGGATTTGTGCGCCTGTGTCTTATTCCCAATTGTCTCAACCATTGTTGAAAATTTGTTGACATAAATTCAGAACCTCTGTCAGTTTGCAACTGACATACCTGTTGTTTGTACCTTCTCTCTACAAAACTTAACCATTGCTTAAATTGCTGTAGCACCTCTGTTTTACTCTTAAGTAAGTAGCAAAACCCAAACCTGCTGTAGTCATCCACAATGACCAGCGCATACTTTGCTCCTCCCAAACTGGCTTGCATAGGCCCAATTAAATCAGCATGCACCAGTTCTAGAGCTTTTGTGGTTTGTCTTGTGCTAAACTTGCTAACTGGGAATGCTTTGGATTTCGATGCTTTGCATACTACACAATCCAAATATGCCTTACATCCCTTCAAATCTAATCCTTCTGCAAATTCTTTCATTTGTTGAACAACCTTAAAATTAGCATGACCAAGTCGTCTGTGCAGAAGATGAACACATGAATTGTGTTCTGCTACATTTTTAAATGTCTGGGAACAATGTGGGACCTTTTGTCCCTGCAATACATAAAGATTATCCTCTTTTATGCCCTGTGCACAAACATTCCCATTTCTTTGGATGATACACTTCCCATTAACAAATATGGTTTCATAACCTTGCTTGTCTAAACTAGACACACTTAACAAATTATGCTCCATTTCAGGTACACATAACACATCAGTAAACCTGGAGTCCAAATATGGAATTTGCACATCGCCTCTTCCAATGATTTTAGCCTTTTGACCATTGGCTAAGGCCACTTCTTCATGGTTTCCTGGAAAAAATCTGGAAAATAAGTCAGAATTATTAACAATTGTTTGACTAGCCCCACTGTCAATCAACCATTTGTCTCTATTGTTATTATAACAAACTTTTGCAACTGCAATCTGTCCTTGCAAATAATGTCTCTTGTCTTGCATATTTCTTCTCTGTGCACAGCTTTTCTGCAGATGATTGGTTTCTCCACAAATGAAACACGCTTTCTTATTTTGCTTGCAGAATTGTTGCTGTGTAACTTGATCTCTCCTGCCTCTGCTCTCCTCTTGTCTGCAGACACCTCGGCTGTTGCTAGAGATAGGCAGCCTGTGGAAAATTTTGCTGGAGACTTGCTGTAAGTTTCCACTGTACTCCTTGTTGAGCCCCCACCTGTGGAATTTTCCATCAGCATGGCTGAAAAGCCTTTTCTCATATTCATTCAATAAACACGATTTCAAAGCCTCCAAATTCAAATCTGCTTCTGGCTTACTTTCAAAAATAGCTGATACAGTCTCCCAGCTCTGATCCAAACTGTTTAACACTAATAAAACTTTCTGGGACTCTGGAAACTTTACTCCACGTTGCTCCAATTCTAGAAAATTAGACTGCATTTTCATTAAATGATCTTCCATAGAATCTCCTGGCTGCATAATGGCTCTGAAAAGCTTTCTCGAAAGTTGGACCACATTACACGCAGAAACATTGACATGTACTGCTTTCAATTTCTGCCATATTTCTTTTGCAGACTTTAATTCAGCTACATTTAAGAATTGATCATCCCCCAGACTTAAAAGAAGATAAGCCATAGCTTTGTCATGAGCCTTTTGATCTGCTGCTCCAAGCACACCTTGTGGGGGGTCTGCTACGATGTCCCATAATTCTTTTGCTTTCAAAAAACATTCCATTTTTGCAGCCCAAATTAAATAAATTTTCTTCCCCAATTTGGGTATTGGACTGTCTTTAAATTCCATAGCAGCAGCCATCCTGCTTTATTTTTCTTCTCTGCCTGTTCCTTTAACAACACAGACAGCTTCTTATCAGCTTTAAATTACAATGCAGTTTTTAACTTTACTTCTTGAGCGATTTCTGGGCCCATAACCTGTCAGAGTTACGCAATAAATCAGAAGCTTCAAAAGATAACTGCATTTTGCTGATTCAAATAACTTCTTTATAAGTAGAATAAAACATTAACAATACCACACTTTGTTTCAGATCACATGTTGAGATGTTTTCACAGCAAGCTTTAATGGTGGACAGACTAAACCACACCCTTCTTCTTGCTAAGTTTCTGGACATGCTCAATTAACACTTCAGCCGGATTGGCTGACTCAATCACATGGCTCTCCCAGTCATGAATATTCCAACAAAATATACATTGCTTACTGATGTAAACCGCTTAGAGAGTGCTTGCACTGTGAGGCGGTATATAAATCTCACAAATAAATAAATAAATAATAAATAAATAAAGAGCAACAACCAGAACTGTGTATTTCGACAGTGGCGAATAAGGATAAGGATAGGGATAGGGAAAGGGAGAAGTGGTTAAAAGGGCTAAATGCCTTGGGGAGCAGAGCTTGAGGTTCTTCTTCTACCTGCTTTGCAGAAATCAGATCTCCAAAAAGCATTCTGTTTCAGGAACTGCCACCATACCTCCCTTCTAAGTCCCTGCCCCAGCTAACATTGCTTTTAAGACATTAAAATATTTAACCACATTTAAAGTGATCTTAATTAAAGAGGGTAAACAGGAAGTTGACATGAAAAGCTGAGTGCTGGCTTCTTGCACTGTTTTTTTTTTACTTTTACTTCCAAGCATGCTTCTGTAACTCTCATCGGCATTCTTCTATCATAAAAGTCAGAGGATCAGAGCCCAGAGCTTTCTCTTAGAGCATCTATCCTGCACAGATGAGGTACAAAGCCACATAGGGAGCTCCAAGGGACTGTGGCACACAAATTTCCCGCACCGCCTTTGGCTTTTGTTGAGCGTTCTGTGACCGGCTGTGGCCATTGTGGCAGATACTGATGTATAGATAAGCTCCCTACCATGACAGCTGTTCAGCGAGAGCTTTCGCCACACGCGCTCCACGTTTCTGATGCATTCACTGAACCAAACATTTTGCTACCCTCACCATGTTTGAGAGGCTGCTTAAGAGGAATTCATCTTAAATAGGAAGAACCAGGAAAAAGGAAAAATAGTCCCTTTCCAGAGGTGGGTTCCTTCCGGTTTGCACCGGTTCGCCCGAACTGGTAGCAAACCACTGGTGATGTCACAATGACTTCACGGAACGTGGGCGCCACCATCTTTTTTGGGGGGGGGTTTCTGGGTTTTTTTCTTCTGCGCATGCGCAGAAGCCAAGTTTCCGGCACTGCGCATGCATCGCCATCTTGTTTTCGGCTCTCTTTTTGGGGGGGATTTTTTTTGGATTTTTCAGCAGTGTGCATCATCCTCACAGCATGATTTTAGAAATGTGGTTTGGGGCAATGTGCAAATCCATCCATTGAAACAAAGACATATTTAACAGTAGGAAGTTTCAGGTGCATCTCCAATAGCTTTCTCTTTAGTTTTTCCTCTTTTCTCTGCCAGACTGATCACCCATCAGTTCGGGGATGTGGAGAACCTAAAACTGTACTTCTACCCTGCCAAAAGTAAATCTTGGACTCCAGAAATATCAGACAAGAAGCTACTGGCCTAGTAAGCCAGGTTCACCCATCACACTAAGCTTGGATGAACAAAAGTTCACAAGAGACATAAAATTAAAATTAGAACTATAATAGCAATTAATGTGTGTGGTTAATAAATGGAATGAATGGGCGGTTACAGGAACTGGGCATGGCTAGTCTAGTGAAGAGAAGGACCAGGGGAGACAATGTTCCAATATTTGAGGGGCTGCCACAGAGAGAAGGGGATCAATCTATTTTCCAAAGCACCCAAAGGCCAGACAAGGAATAATGGATGGAAACTGACCAAGGAGAGATTCAACCTGGAAATAAGGAGAAATTTTCTGACAGTTAGAACAATCAACCCATGGAACAGCTTTGCCTTCAGAAGTTGTGAGAGCTTCATCACTGGAAGCTTTCAAGAAGAGACTGGGCTGCCATCTATCAGAAATGGTAAAAGCCTAGACTACATGGACTAGATAACATACAAGGTCTCTTCGAACTCTTGTCATTCTATTTTATTTGAAACTAAACCATTGACTGTCATAAAACCAGTGCCATAAACTATGAAACATTCACTTTAGTTAGCTTCACTGGAAATTGTTTAAAGAGCCCTGGTGGCACAGAATGCTTAGAATGCAGTATTGCAGGTTAACTCTGCCCACAGTCTGAAGTTCGATCTTGATGGGCTCATGGTTGACCCTTCCTTCCAAGATTGGTAAAATGACTCCCATTGTTGGGGGCAATATGCAAATAATGCTGACATTCTAAACATCTATAAAGCACTATGGAGTAATATTTACTGGTAAGTGGTAAAGGGGTCTCCATGCAGGCATTTGGGGGGGGGGGTGCAGGAGGCTGGACCTCATGGGCTCCCTGGCGCCTTTTTTGATGGCAAAAAAAAGACTGGTTCTTATTTTCTGGGAAACATGATTTTTATGAACTTAATATCACTTCCATTTGGCTTTCAGCAGAGCAATTGCCAAACGAAAGGTAAAAATCTAAGGGCATCAAAATGTCAACTGAATAATCCTAAAAAGTGGAATTGAAAAATAAACTTTTGGCAGTAGAAGAGCTGTGTACTGTTGGGAAAATGGGATTATTTAATACTGGAGTAGGTGTTGATTGCAGCAAAAGGCAGAAGCAAGAATCGTTTTGTCTGCTGACATTTTGCTGGGCTGCCAAGAAAGTGTATTAGCAAGAGGCGTTACTTAGTAAAGCTTGTGCAGCATGGCCAATGGTGAGTGAAGGCTTTATGGAAACAAGTTGAAGGATCAGTAAATTTAGATGTCTTTGTCAAAGCTCCTGACAGAGCATCAGCTATCACATCATCCAGAGCTCTGTAGCTGTCACAACTAAGACGTGAGATACACCCAATGTTCCTTAGTTGGCAGGCTTAGGTGTTCAGCCTTCAATCATGTAACAGGTGCAGATTCATGTAGAGGCTCTTGTGCCCATTTGAGAAGGGGGTGGGTTCATATCTTCTCATCCAAGGCCAAGAATTTTGAAGAGTCCACAATACGCCCTCTTGGTTTCTCCCTTTCTTCGCAAAACAAAGCAAGAACCAGAAAAGAAGGCCCTACTCTAAGGATGCCCAGGGAGTGCATTGAAAAAAAAAGACACCTTACAATCGAGGAGCAACAATCTAATTTCATTCACAAGGTCTACAATGGAATGCATTGGGGACAAACAAGGTCTGGAGCTCAAAGCTCTCAACCCATGTGAGCTCACATATTGGATCGACATGAATGGCTCTTGGAAACTGCAGATGTGCATAACAGGTACACCCCAAGCTCTGCATGCATTCCGTCTAGATAGAAAACATCATCTTCTTTTAATGATCTCATAATCCCTTGCAGGGTGGAGTCTGGGCAACTGAATGGAGCTAGCAGAGTGTTTTAGTGGCCAGATGCCTTTCCTGTCGCCAATGCAGAGTTTTGTCCAGCAGATATATTCTCATTGTGCCCAGAGAGCGAGAAATATCTGCCTCTACCTAGGATCGAACTCACAGCCTCCTGATTGTGAGGCGAGAGCTCCACCTCTAGGCCACCGCACCACTCCCCCCATCTAGATAGAAATGTCATAAACGATTTCCTCTGCTGAGGTTTGACTGTGTTATACAGTTCAACATGGGCTATTTTCAAGGCAGATAATCTCTGAATATCTATCCCAGCGTTTCCAGTGAAAGCAATACATTAGAAGCCACTGTCATTGTTAAACGCACTGAGGAATCCGATAAGAAAATATCTCTGAAATGATGAGTCACGGGGCACAGGTTGTCTAGTTGTAATTAAAAAATAATAGGTTCAAGCAATTAATAGGAATTTATGTTAAGACTTTTTCATACAACACAACAAAAATGCAAAATGAAATCCAGAGGAGACAGATGAAAATAATAACCAGAGAGATTAAATAAGTGATCCAAATGTTACAATATACAATATTAATATTAATGCCAAGACCCTGGGAGGGAAATCTTCATTAATGGACTGCAAATGAGAACTGTTACGTTTCCTAGGCAAGTCAGCTTATTTTACTCTCTTTTTTGGTTTGTGTGTGGGTGGATATGTGTGTCCAGCAAAACTGTGAGCTCCTGCTGAGCAAGCCAGAAGGTGAGAGACTGGTGGGAAGATGCTACAAGCAATTAGCAAGTGTGTCACGTCAGATCAGCGGAAATGGGCTTAAGCAGTACTTTGGACAGTTCCAAGTATAATTTCCCAGGAGAGATGGCTGTGACTTCAACAATAATCTAATTGCAACCAAGTCCTTAAATAAGGTCTAAAACAAGGCTAGGCAACGTTGTGCTCCTAGGCAACAATCCATCTAGGGATCCCACTCTTGGAGTTGGCCAGCTTCCTGCCCCACTAATCAATCAATCTATCTATCTATCTATCTATCTATCTATCTATCTATCTATCTATCTATCTATCTATCTATCTATCTATCTATCTATCTATCTATCTATCTATCTATCTATCTATCTATCATCTATCATCTATCTATCATCTATCTATCTAATCATCTATCTATCTATCAAATCTATCTATCTATCTATCTATCTATCTATCTATCTATCTATCTATCTATCTATCTATCTATCATCTATCATCTATCTATCTAATCATCTATCTATCTATCTATCAAATCTATCTATCTATCTATCTATCTATCTATCTATCTATCTATCTATCTATCTATCTATCTATCTATCTATCTATCTATCATTATCTATCACTATCATCTATCTATCTATCTATCTATCTATCTATCTATCTATCTATCTATCTATCTATCTATCTATCTATCATCTATCATTTATCTAACTATCATTTATCTATCTATCTATCATCTATCTATCTATCATCTATCTATCTATCATCTATCTATCATCTATCTATCTATCATTTATCTATCTTTCATTTATCTATCTATCTATCATTTATCTATCTATCTATCTATCTATCTATCTATCTATCTATCTATCTATCTATCTATCTATCTATCTATCTATCTAATCATCTATCTATCTATCATCTATCTATCTATCATTTATCTATCTATCATTTATCTATCTATCTATCTATCTATCTATCTATCTATCTATCTATCTATCTATCTATCTATCTATCTATCTATCTATCTATCTATCTATCTATCTATCTATCTATCTATCTATCTATCATCTATCTATTCTAAAAATACAAGTTCCAGGTATATTTGTAAAGAAATTTTAGTTCCACCCTCCTAGAAGAATGAAATATTTTGAGGAATATTTAAAAAGGCAGAATATTATATTTCTATATTTCCCTAAATGAGAAATGGTGAAACATGTTTTTTTAGCAGCAGGAAGCAGCCCCAGTCTCCCTGCCCCCAAGCAGGCAGCTTTTAGAAATGCAGATTTTCATAATCCATTCAAGATAGGATATTTTGAAACAAAGGCAGAATGGTAGGATTAGAACAAGCAGCCCCCTCACTCAAGATCCAAAACAGCACAAAAGCCATTAAGTCACAATAGGAATTGCCCAACACCCTTTCAGAACACAAGCCCCTTCACTGCACCATCCCAGAGCAATCCAAACTTCAAACCTGGGAGCTCAGATAAACAATAAACCAGAGCCTGACCAGATTACCTCAGACAAGTACCTAGGATTTGCATTTCCTCTTTTGCCTATAGAGCCAGCTATGACCCCTACATAACCCCTACATGACCCCATAGGAATCTGACAACAGCCAATAGAATACATATTCTTGCACCAGAACAGGAAGCTCAGATACAAAGCCCAAAGAAGGTATAAAAAACCCCCACTCTCAACTCCATTTTGTCAGCTGCCCAAAACCACATGTGGTTCTGCTTCATCAATCAACTATCTTTCCAATCAGCCTCCATGTTTCCAGTGTCTTTCTCCCAGCTTGGAACTGAAATAGAAGGATATTTCTTCTAACATATATATTTTCAATAATAAATTACTTTTCATTTTTAAAGGCAGGTCTAGCATCATCTTTATAATCATTCTACTAGGCCGTGGGTCTTCAAACTTGGCCACTTTAAGACTTGTGGACTTCAACTCCCAGAATTCCCCAGCCAGCATGATACCCATGGAGGAATTCTGGGAGTTGAAGTCCACAAGTGTTAAATTGGCCAAGGTTGGAGTTTCCTGCACTAGGCCCACAGCAGTACAATGGGAGCCTTAGAAATCAAACGGTTATTTTTCTGATACGGCTTACGAAAAGTTTGTCAAGGAGGAAGTCTAACAATAACATTGAGAAGGAAACATGGCAATAGGTTTTCCACATGAAAGAAGTTCTTTGTCAGTGTTTATTTGAAACTGAAATACTCTTCAACTAGAAGTTTTGTGGAAAAAAATACTGAGTAGAAGGAAGCCTTTATAGTGAAAAGGGTGTAATTTTGTTGTTAACATGGAGACACATTCAAAAATTCAATTATTTCCATGTACTCTGACATGATTGAAAACATTGGGAAAACATTTGGAGTGAGTCAAAACATAATGCCATTTTCTTTATTTCAGGTAAAGTTTTTGATAAAAATACCCGAAATTTTCCCCAGTTATAAATGATTATATCATTTACGTTCTGAAATATATTATTTCTTACTTTTCAGGTTTGTAGACTCACAAGGAAAATTCAAAATGGCTGCCCCCTTAGAGTTGCGTCAAAAAAAAAGAGCAGTGATTGAATTCCTTGTTGCTGAGGGGGAAACCCCTGTGAACATTCACAGACGATTACAAAATGTGTTTGAGGACAATACTTTAGATTATAGCAATGTATGCAGGTGGGTTCGGCCCCATGAAAGGGGGTTTGAGAGGCAAACATTATTCCAATGACGAGGAAGTGAAAACTGCAGTGAAGAAGTGGCTCAAAGAACAGTCAACAAAATTTTACGAGGCAGGGATACATGCTCTCATTCGAAGGTGGAACATTGCTATTGAGAGAAACGGTGACTATGTTGAGAAGTAGGGATGCGATCCACAGAGGACCAGCTTCATTTTGATGTATGCTACATGTTCCTGTGTTGGTAATTATACCTGTCCTAAAGAAAATGGAATTACTTTTTGACTCACCCTCGGTAGGAGTAAGAGCAATTGAATTTAGAATCACTACTTGTTAACGACAAAAGGACAGCTACAACACCCTTTTCCCTACCTTCCTACTACTCAGTGTTTCTTTTCACAAAAGTTATCTTCTAGTTGGAGAGTATTTCAGTGTCAGATAAATACTGACAAAGAACTTCTTTCATGTGGAATACGGGTGGTCCTCAACTTACAACAGTTCATTTAGTGACCGTTCAAAGTTACAACGGCACTGAAAAAAGTGGCCAATGACCATTTTTCACACTTACGACCTTTGTAGCATCCCCACAAACATGTGATGAAAATTCAGATGCTTGCCTATTGATTCATACTTATGACCGTTGCTGTGTTCCAAGGTCATGGGATCATCTTTTGCAATCTTTTGACAAACAAAATCAATGGGGAAGTCAGATTCACTTAACAAACATGTTACTAACATATCAACTGCAGTGATTCACTTAACAACTGTAGCAAAAAAAGGTTGTAAAATGGGGCAATACTCACTCAACAAATGTCTCACTTAACAACAGAAATTTTGGGCTCAATTGTGGTCGTAAGTCAAGGATCTACCTGTACCTATGGGAGCTGTGGTGGCATAGTGGTTAGAAACTGCATTCTAACCATTGCAGGCTGACTCTGCTCACTGCCAGGAATTCGATCCTGACTGGCTCAAGGTTGTCTTCACTTTCCATCCTTCCAAGGTTGGTAAAATGAGGACCCAGATTGTTGGGGGCAATAGGCTGACTCTGTAAACTGCTTATGTTAAGATATTCATGAACTGGGAGAGCCATGTTAACAAGGTTAGCCAATGAATAAGCATAGCAACTAAGTCAGCCAATAGGAGCTAACCACTTCTGAGTCTATGCAGAGAATCGAAACTGGAACTTAAGCTTAAGGCTGGGCTCCAGTCTCCACTCTGTACTCTTCCACTCTGAACTCGGCTGAAATGAAACTAACTCTCCTGCTTGTGTTTACTTGAAGAAATAATCTGCTAAATGGTATTGTAAATTCATGTTATTATGTTTATAAAGAAGTTATTGAATCCAGCTGAATCGGTCATCTATGTGTGCTTCTGGTTTTGATTTTGCAACAAACTGTAATAACTTAGAAAGGGTGAAGTGGTATATAAGTCTAAGTGCTATTGCTACTCAAGGAAGGTGGTTTTCTCTTCACTGGATGCATCCAAGCATGTTGGGGTGAGAATAAATCTCATAGAGGCGATTTGGATCTTTACTTGGAATTCAGGCAGTTAGAAATAAAGCCGAGATTAAAAGTCTAATAGAAATATTTATTTCGGTACAAAAACAATAAATCCTGAATAATTACATCTTTGCTAAAAACGCGACCGTTCCGGTCAAGGGCCAAGTCAAAAGTGATTAATGGTGGATCAGGAAAGTGGACATACGTACAAGATCATATCACGTGTTCTGCTTGTATTGGAATATATCATAATATTAGAATAGGGGTGCATCACCCTGCATAGACATACAACTGACAATATTCACACCGTGACAAAGCATTAGTTGGAAACCCTTATAATGTTTTAATCTCACTCCTTCACTGAGCTGTTGAATGGATGTAATGTCCTACAACTCTCATTTCAAATGATACCACTTGAATGCTTAAACTGAGCTGGAGATTGGATTAAATTGATTGAAATGACTCATTTTACAAAAATAGCAGTATTCATAAAATACTACTAATCAGGTCAAGTTAAAAAAAAGAGCAGTCACATACAATGATCAGAATGGTTCATATTAAAACTCTTTTTTCTCCTATATTTTAGTACATTCAGCTAGTTGATGACTCAATGGATTGTGGCACTCCAGAAAACGGGGAATTCAGCAAACAGGTTAAGTTGTTTTGTGTGAATAAACACAAGGATTCTACGTCCTCATGAGAAGGACAAATTAGAAAATGATAAAAATAAGAGGTGACCCAGACAGTAGCTAAAATAACAAACATGCATTTGCTATTTTTGTCATTAAATGCTTGTACTGTCCTTCAGTTCGTAGTTATAACTTGTTGTGACCTGCTCATGTTTTTTTTTGAACTGGTGGACTACAAAAACATGTAAAATAAGTTAATAGATAACACTTATTCAGCACTGCATTCCAAGAGTGGAAGATTGGGAGGGGAGGTGAAAGAATGAGGCAATATGACATTAGGTTAGGTTTGTTAGAGTAATCTCGAAATGAGAATGAGAATGGAAGAGTACTCTTTTTCTAGAGCTTGTTGTTGTTGTTGTTGTTGTTGTTGTTATTCTTCTTCTTCTTCTTCTTCATCATCATCATCATCATCATCATCACCATCATCATCATCATCATCACAACAACAACAACCACAACCACAACCACAACCACAACCACAACCACAACAACAACAGAGTTGGAAGGGACCTTGGAGGTCTTCTAGTCCAACCCCCTGCTTAGGCAGGAAACCCTACACTACTTCAGACAAATGGTTGTCCAATATCTTCTTAAAAACTTCCAGTGTTGGAGCATTCACAACTTCTGGAGGCAAGCTGTTCCACTGGTTCATTGTTCTAACTGTCAGGAAATTTCTCTTTAGTTCTAAGTTACTTCTCTCCTTGATTAGTTTCCACCCATTGCTTCTTGTCCTGCCCTCAGGTGCTTTGGAGAATAGCTTGACTCCCTCTTCTTTGGGGCAGCCCCTGAGATATTGGAACACTGCTATCATGTCTCCCCTAGTCCTTCTTTTCATTAAACTAGACATACTCAGTTCCTGCAACCGTTCTTCATATGTTTTAGCCTCCAGTCCCCTAATCATCTTTGTTGCTCTTCTCTGCACTCTTTGTAGAATCTCAACATTTTTTTACATCCTTTCTTCTTCTTCTTCTTCTTCTTCTTCTTCTTCTTCTTCTTCTTCTTCTTCTTCTTCTTCTTCTTCTTCTTCTTCTTCTTCTTCTTCTTCTTCTTCTTCTTCTTCTTCTCCTCCTCCTCCTCCTCCTCCTCCTCCTCCTCCTCCTCCTCCTCCTCTTCCTCCTCCTACTCCTCTCTTCCTTTCCCTTTCCCATTCCTTTTCTCTCCCAGCCTACAGTTGTTCAACTACCATTTTTCCTGCCCAGGAAATCATAGATGAGTTGGATGCAGAAGACAGAAAAGATAAAACCAATGGAACGCTGCAGGGGAGCTTGAAGAAAGTTTGACACAGAGTCCTTAGTGCTCCCTAAGCTTGGCTGTTTTCTTGCAGACGTCTCATTACCCAGCTTGGTTACATCAGCCCTCCAAAGCCCAATCCCATTGGAAAAGCCATCCTGCATTTCACGCTCTATAAGATTCAAGGATCTGCCTGATAATTCCTTACCTGATGTTTTTTTAATGTACAGTGGTTGGTATCAGATCGGTGTGATTTAGTCTCTTTGAACACAGCAAAAAAAATTTTTTTTCACCGTTTGTAAAATTAGGCAGACAAACAATTGTCCACCAGTGAATCCTCCATCAATTGTAATGTTTTATTTTGTTTTCCTTTGACTTTATTTTTATTTTTAACATGTTTCGGCTGA
>JALIGW010000012.1:11060036-11147536 GCA_023053685.1 Diadophis punctatus similis | reverse complement strand
GAGAAAGAACAGACACTGAATCTCAAGCACGTGCAATCCTTCTTGTAGGAAACTGTTTAATACCTATGCCAGAGGTGGGATTCAGCAGGTTCTGACCAGTTCTGGAGAACCGGTAGGGGAAATTTTGAGTAGTTCGGAGAACCGGTAAATACCACCTCTGACTGGCCCCGCCCCCATCTATTCTCTGCCTCCTGAATCCCAGCTGAATTGGAGGAAATGGAGATTTTACAGTATCGTTTCCCCTGCTATGCCCACCAAGCCACGCCACACCCCAAGCCACGCCCACAGAACCGGTAGTAAAAAAACTTTTGAATCCCACCACTGTGTCTATCTATTTCTATTTCTATTTCCAGTGAATCAAACCATGTCACTATGATAACATGTTCACAAACCTAAAGAGCCGAGGTGGCGCAGCGGTTAGAGAGCAGTACTGCAGGCTACTGATCATTTGAGTTCAGCTGTTCAAATCTCACCGGCTCAGGGTTGACTCAGCCTTCCATCCTTCCGAGGTAGGTAAAATGAGGACCCAGATTGTTGGGGGCAATGTAAATATATACATTGCTTAATGGTGTAAACCGCTTAGAGAGTGCTTGCACTATGAGGTGGTATATAAATATAACTAATAAATAAATAAATAAATAAATTTCTGAAGTAAAAAAAAGAACATGCAAGAAGGAAGGAAGGAAGGAAGGAAGGAAGGAAGGAAGGAAAGAAAGAAAGAAAGAAAGAAAGAAAGAAAGAAAGAAAGAAAGAAAGAAAGAAAGAAAAAGAAAGAAAGAAAGGAGAGAAAATAGAAGAACTATCCAAAATGTAGCCTCCATGCAATAAACAGCTGAGCAAAGCAAAAGACAAAGTAGTTTCTATAATGTCAAGAACCTGGATATTAATTGGAAACACCTGCATACAGGTATACGATTAAAGCCCAGTCCTTGGTTGGCTCACCGGGGACCATTCCATCAGAAATGATTATGAGCCCAATACATTTATTATGTCAGTAGCTGAGCTGTGGTTTGTATCCACAGCTGTGAGCTGTGGAAAGTATTCAAACCCTGGAATCTGGGTGACTGAGAAGGGTAGTTTTGTGTGTTTCTACCGTATATGAGTGGCGGCACAATGGCTCAGCTATTAAGAAGCTGGGTTTGAGACCCAAGCGCTTATATGATGGGGTGAGACCCTCTTCTTTGAATAGTTTGAAACATGCTCATGTGAGTAGATAAATAGGTACTTCAGTGGGAAAAGTAACAGCGTTCTGTGTTTTGCCACACGCTCTGGGCTGTGGTGTGATATTATGCTGGCCACATGACCACAAAAATGTCTTCGGACAATGCTGGCTCCCTTGGCTAAGAAACAAAGGTGAGCACCGGCCTCTTAATTCAGACATGACTGGATAGGGAAAACATTTACCTTTTTCTATACTGTATATGAGACAAAGACTCAAAATACACTAGGAGGGGTGCACTGGTTCTTTTGCAATGAGTAAATCATTGCTGAAATAAATAGAAATAATTCCAAGTGCCTTTGTGGTTCCCAAAATGTGATTACAAAACTAACAATTAATATGCCCATTTTCAGAACTTGACAATGGGAGTTACAGTAATGTCCAGGTGTCCAGGATTGGCCTTAGTCTAATAAGTGAATGATGATATATGGCTGAGTTGATTTTATCCATTTAGAGGTAATGGGTAAGGACAGGTAATCATCTATGGTGAATGGAGCTCCCATAAGAGCTTTTAGATGTAGGAGGACTGCACCTTGGAGAGTGTAAATATTGAGCGATTCCTCAACCGTTAGTGTAGATCACCCTCGTGGTTAATTCATGAAGCATTACTCTAATATTCAACTGATTTATTTACTACAACTGAGATAATCACACAGGCAAATCTCATATCCTTCAAATTGCATACAGTCTTTGATATCCCTATGGACCAACTTTCTCCAGCCTGATACCTTCCACTATGCTGAGGCTCCAATTCCAATAATCCCTGTAGGAGACAAGCAGGCAGAGCTGGAGGGGCGGAGTTAAACACGTCATCAGTTTAGAATCTTTGCATTGCCACAATAAATCAAGTCCAGACCCCTTTGAATTCCATTGTCTTTTACATAGTGCCAATTTAGTGCTGGATATTAGTTGACCAAATTCTCGTTTATAGACTTCAATAAACCATTTATGCTGCAATGTGTATGAATGATCTTCTTTCTTCTGGACAATCCCTAGCTGATTAACTGAAGAGCTGTAGTCTAGCATATCTGAAGGAAACCTAGTTCAAACATCTACTGGAAGAATGACTGATTCTAGATCCCATGACCTGAACCAGGGAAGCATCTGAACGCTGTTCAAATGAAGAGTTGAGATAACTTAAAACATTAAAGAAAGAGGGCCATTGTGTTAGTTTTTAATGTCATGCATTTGATATATTTGAGAATGATTTCTTTTGGCCTATCCATTTATATTTCGACCAAGAGATTCCTGGATAACTCTGGAAACCAACGGTCTTAAAATAATCAGTCTACTGAAATATTCTCATGCTGTTCAGCAGCCTCTCCAGGAGCTTTGAATCCCTTGCAAGCACCTATTATTATAAATTCATCTTCCATCAGCTTCAGCTTTCTTATTATCTCCTTGACGCAAGTCCCATTAAAAAAAACCCTGCCAAGTCAAGGCAGAGTATGCCTTTATCCAACCTCCCTACCATTCACACCTGCAGCTTTGTGTCTTGATGCCCCTGGAAACATTATCAGGTGACAGGGTGATAAATGACTGTTTCTGTTTCATTAGGCGGACTTCAAAGGACGCATACAGTTCTTCAAGTTTATTTGATACTGTATTTTTCATGAACTGAAAGGCCACGTTGTACAGTAGCTTTATAAAACAAAGGCATCGTTGCATCTGACAAGTAACCAGATGCCCCAGTCCAACAAACAAACAAACAAACAAACAAAATAATTTCAAACTGCGGGGGTGGGGTGGGGGAATCAACGTATTCCTGTTTCCTGGCTATCACAAGCAAAGTGAACAAATGGACCCAGCGAGACTTTGGTGCAATTGTCCCATTGAAAGAAATGAACATAGGTGATTGCAATGTGTTTTCCACTGAACTTCACTGGGTTTACAGTACATGCATCAATTGCAACTCTGACCATAGAGGAGGTTCTTATACAGTATGTCAGCCTTTCACAGCTTGGACTTCAAATTCCACAATGCCCAGTCACCGAAGTTAATGCCAGCTGGGATAATGGGCATCCACCATATTTCCAAAAGTGGCACTGGTCCCAATTTTTTGATATGACTTGATTAACTTTTCATGTTACCCTTTTATTCTGTGTTTTATTCATAAGGCATATATACAAAAATATTAATATGCTTGGCATTATTGTCTTGAGTAATATTGTCTACTACATTTTTTTTCAATTACACTATGGATTATAAAGTATCTATAGCTTTATTATTACTGTTGTTGCTGATATTATTGTTATTCACGCCATACAAAAGTCTATTTATAGAAATTATATATATATATTATAATACATTATATTATAATGTGTGTGTGTGTATGTATGTATGTATGTATGTATGTATGTATGTATGTATGTATGTATGTATGTAACATTTTTGCTGATAAATGAAAATAAAGGGAGACCATTATAGATCTATTTCAAGCTCTCATCAGATAGCCATACCCTTAGTGGGATTTGAACCTGGGCAGTCTGCCTGTAAGGCAGCAGCTTTAACCTCTAGGCCACAGTCTCTCTTCCCTTATCATAACATAATATATATAATATAATATATAATAACATAAATGGTACACAATACTAAACACAATGTATGAAAGGCACGTTACTGCTGCCAGATACTTTTACTATGCAAAAATCAAAATTAAAAAAAAATCAAGATCCACCTTTCCTGAATTTGAAATCTTGGTGGGAAGGTGAATTTTTATACATCCTATGTTGCCACCTTGATCCAGCAAGGGTGATCAGCCTGGGCACATGGCATTCACACCTTTAATAAGCTGTAGGTAGACATTCCCTATGGAATGCTTTGTGTCTGGATGTGGCCCAATGCAAGGGTCATCATTTTAGATGAATTGTCCAAAGGTATATCGACTGAGTAGGATGGACTGAGTAGGACAGCTTCTCCAAACTAAGAACATTTCTAAAAGTTGTTGAGATGACAAGAATAGGGATTTGCTGGGAATTGTGGAAAACCTGAAAGTAATCAGGTCAATCTGAAAGTATCCCCACAGAGTTGTGGTACCCCTTTTTTTAGATGTCATGACATCGCACACCTCCCAAACAGGCAGAGTTTATGGTGCGACAGCACCCTGTTGCTTTGGACATTTTGATAAAAGCATTAGGAATTCACAGGTAGCAATGTTTTCTTCTCTTTAGAAGAGGCAAAGGAAAATAACTCTTTTAAAAAAATAACACTCGGCGAGGACTAATAACATGCAGATCTTTCCTGCGCAGCATTAATTCCTAATGAAGTGTGTACCGCATGAATATCAACATTTCCCATTTGTGCTTGAAACTTGGGTCGTTAATATAAGCACCCAGCAACTTATGCATTTCTGGTGGAACACATAGCAGAAATAAAAACACTTAGCAGAATGAGCAGGCCGTGTGTGCAACAACGGTGGAATAAAAGCAAATCTCCTTGAAAGCAAATCTCTCCTTCCCTGTTAACCTCTTCAGCTTCCTAGAGCAGAGGTCTTCAAACTTGGCAACTTTAAGACTTGTGGACTTCAACTCCCAGAATTCTCCAGCCAGCTGGAATGGAACCAAAAAATGATGGCTAGACTGCAGGCAATGTTGTTCTCTGGCATAGCTGTACCCGAGAAATGTAACATGATAAATCCACATGTGCAAACTTTTCCACGCTATCGCCACCATGCCTGGGATGAAAATGGGCTGGATAGTTAGCTGCATTTCCACAACTTAAACCTAGCTTGCTAACAATGACTTTCCAAAGCACCAGAAGGCAAGGCAAGAAACAATAGAGGGAAACTAAACAAGGAGAGAAGCAACCTGGAATTAAGGGGAAATTTCCTAACAATGAGAACAACGAACCAATGGAACAGCTTGCTTTCAGATGTTGTGGGTGCTCCATCACTGGAGGCTTTTAAGAAGAGATTGGACAGGCACTTGTCTGGAATGGTATAGTTTCTTCTGCTTGAGCAGGGGGGTTGGACTAGAAGACCTCTAAGGTCCCTTCCAGCTCTATACTGATTGATTGATATTGAATGAATTACAGCTGGTTGACGTCTCCCCAAAACACTAAGCCATGAATCATGGTTTTTGAGCCACCTCCAGTTTGCACAAGACTCTAAGGCCAAAGTAAACAAATGTGCTTCCCATATCAGAGAAACTCAGCCATTAGTGGGAAGGGATACACACTGCACATAAGAAGAGCTTGATAGCAACTACAGCACGTTTTAAACATTTCAGCTGGACTTCGAAGAATCAGGATTAAAAAAAATTAAAGGGAAATTTTGAATTAAGAAACACGGTGCATGATCTCCAATCCTGGTTCTGACCCCTGCGCATTCACATGGGAGGTGGGGACGACAACACATGCAGCTGTTGCCCCTTTGATGTCATCACAGCTGTTCTCATTGGTGCCCTCAAGCATGTTTGGAATCTACAACCAAATGAAAACATTGGTACTGCACACCGGTGCAATCACAAAAGAAACAAACAATGAATAACCAAGAGGGCAGAAACTGTGGTCCACCAATTTGAGTTCATTTAGGAACAACCTAAATGGGGAACATCGTATTTGGATACTGTTGAGGTCCACTGAGCATTTGGTTGGTTTATTCTTGGTTTATTATACATAGTTCTTGAACTAATATACAGCGGCCTCTGGAATCAGGCTTTCAATATTTTGACAAGGAACCATATGAACAACAACAAAAATATATCGCTTGGCAGAAATTTCCTAATATTTCAGACTAAAAATTCTCTTTGGAGATCCTGGGGAAAAATGTACCACTGTTCCAAGCTTTCTTCTGCACAACTGCAAAGCCGTCCATTACAAATTTCATTGCCAGCTAGCAGAGAACACAGACTCCATCATAACAGCTATAGATTAAAGTTACCTCTACTGCTTCCATTGAGGGTGGTCATGTTCTTAAGCCTTTCCTAAGTGTTAAAAGAAATGGGCACAAGCATCAAGAAAACTTCTAGGTGACAATAGCCATTTCTGTATCTCTCTGCTGTGGTTTAGAGTTTGTCTGGGTTTTTGCAGCTAGATCTGGTGGTCTTGGCCTGACCAATAGCCCGGGCTAATGGAACACTGGGCGGTTCCTGGAGAAAATGGTTGGGGACTCTATTCCCAGATGATGGGTTTGGATCCAGTTACTGTGATTGCTGCAAGAATTATACTATCCATCAAGTGTTTTGACTTGGTCAAATATATGGTGTGAACACTGCCAGTAAGAAGGACAATCTTCCATGAATTGGATGTTGACATGCATTCTAATTCACTTTATTCCCTTTGGTTACCATTTCCATCGGCATCTCTAAGAAGAGGTAGTAGATGACACTATATGTATTATGACATCATGCTGCGAAGTAGGTCTTTTGCATAATGATGTGGCTAACACACATGACATAATTTGCGTGGTTGGTTGATGACTCCATAATGCGCACAATGTCTTTATGGTTTCTATCACGCCTCCGTGCAACCTGAACAATTTGCACAACCAGCAGGCTACAATGGTTCGCGTTGCTCCACTCTGAACCTGGTTCAGGGTTTCAGAGTGAGCTAAAAGCTAGCCTTGCCTCAATTCCTAATGGAAACAATAGAACTTCTCGTTCCTAATTTAGCTTGGGTGGAGCAAGGAAAAAGTTGAGAACTAGGGAACGAGTGAGTATGAACGCCTTCTGTTAACACACTGAAGACAGCAGTTGTATTGGCCAGATTTCCATTGATCCATAACTAAGTAGGCTGAACTGGCAGTCACTTCACAAATTGTTTGGAATTAATCCTGGTTGGCCATCAAGTTTACAATCAACAAATTTTTTTTGCAAAGAATCTAACAAGCATTTCTCTGCAGATTCATCTTCCCAAAGTAAATTGTCTCCTAAGGTGCACATTTAAAAAAACACAAATTCATCTATGGGATATGTATAAAGAATACAAAATATACTCGTTGGCTCCCAAGGAAGTCATATTGCTAATCTGATCCTGGCCTGCATTTGGTTAACATGCTTAACCTGGTGACTGGCTTAACCCATTTTTGGGACTGACCTTAGCCAGTTTGGTTAAGGTGAACTTGGTTAGCTGTGTTGTGTCAATACCCAAGTTTTGTTTTTTGTTCTTTTAAATGAAAATCTGGTGGCCAAATGCACGCAGACACCACTACTATCCTACTGGTTCACATTTCGAAAGGCACAAGATGTTTCTTACAGAAAAGGGATTTCAAATGAACATGTTCAAAAAATGCATTGGAGAAGCACCGCTTTATGCCCAGCTGCAGAATACCTTGCCAACCTATGCATAGCCAGGTGTTATACATATCTGAATCAGAGCTTAATATACATATTGCCAAAAATGGTCCAAAATGAGCGTCGTATAGAAAGACTCTTGCGACAGATGACCTGCTCCTCTGTACTAATGTGTGAATTATGACTGTTCGTTTCCATTGTGTACATCCACAATGATGCTACAGGATTCAATCTGGGTCGGTCATCGGGACCACAGGTTTTGTCTTCCAAACTTTTGGACTCATGCTGGAGCCCATCCTCAGAGAACTTCTCTCTAGCAGAGTGTGCGCTGCAGTGGTGGGTTGCTGCTGGTTCAGACCGGTTCGCCCGAACTGGTGGTGGGAATTTGCCCCCGCTCGCCGAACTGGCAGCAATGTCCGCCACACCCCCAAACCGGTCCTCCGGTCACTGCTTCTTGAAAGTGGCTGGCAAAAAACCCTTTGTGCCACTATGTGAATTATTGTCAGTTTGTGCATCTCTATGTTTTACTGTTTCTTGTATTTATGGTCAAGCAGACATATGATATATTCTATTACGCATGTCTGCATTCCAAAGGTTTCCTCCTTCCTTTCTCATCGCCCTTTCTACCAAGGTAGAAGTGATTTATTTCCTTAGCCGATACAATGTAGCCTTAATAAGAATTCTTTATTATTTTTCTACTGAAATAAATATTTTGTTAATTAGATTTGAATCTCGGGTTTTATTTTCTAAGTAAGTAAGTATGTTTTCAAAGAAGCCACGATCCATCGACCTCCGGAGTAATTCTTATCTTAACACTCTGTGCGTGCATAGGTCAGTTACATGATATAGGCGTGTGCACAAGCGAAGCACACTTCTGTTGCAATGTGAACTGGTAGGGAAGGTAAGTGGAACCCACCCCTGGTGCGCTGGTCTCTCTGCTAGAGGGAAGTGCCCCGAGGATGGGCTCCAGCACAAGTCCGACTCAGAAGACAAAGCCTCTGGTCCCGGTGACTGACCCAGACTGATCCTGCAACATTATCCCGGTGCAGCACATATATGCACCTTTACGATGGTGCTACTTTAAATGGCCTCTTTCAACACGTAAAAGGAGTGAGGGTGGGTTTTTGTAACATTTTCACTGTCTTGCTTGTAGTTCCAGGAATGTATCAAAGCCAAGAAAGCCCTTCTTGGAAGCCATTCGATTTCAGATGGCCAAAGCAGGATGAAAGGAAGACATTTAGGTACCATTTGTGGAGGTGAAAAAAAAAAGTCAAAGGATTGCGGAACACATGCCAGGTTCTTTTGGAAATGTGACATTTATGCAAATGTTCCCTTTCAGAAAGGGCTTGTTCAACGCAACCTTTTTTGGTCTACAGCAGATGGCACTTGACCTCCATACCCTGGGACGATCTCAAAGGAACTTGTAGGGCGAGACCAGATTACGAACAGCCCTTATTAATTCCAAGGGTAGGAACACACAATCTTTCCAAGGTCACACAATCTGTTTTCAAAACTTAACCCATAAGGAACAAAATGGGATACACAATACATTCAGATAGTTTACATTTCGGGAAACGCTAAGGGTTGCTCTCTGTCTGGTAAATGCATATTGTACAAGAATTAATAGCCATCTATATATAATTCAGTATAAAAGTACAGGAAGGGGGGAAAAACCACCACTTTTTGCTCTTCATCCATTTCCAGTTACAGGGAGATATTTTCTCTTGTCTTCAGGGGGTGTGGGGAAAATCCACTTGTAAAAATTTAAGCCGAGGTGCCTTTATGTCTGCTAGGCATGTTGCTGGTTTAAAAGGATGTTGTACTTTTTTTCTTTAAAATAAATACATTTTTTTTAAAAAAAACACCTAAAATTCTTTGCATGCTTGCTTGTTGGGATCGTCCGACGTATCCTTCCCAACTATGGGAACATCTTTTAAATTTTTTTTGTCATATGGTGGTATGTTAAACATTGATGGGATATCCAAAGTTCTGTACAAGGCAGGTGTCGATTCGACCATCATGGGATTCACGATTTCATAGTACATATTGGAACCACAATGACCAAAATAACTGTACAGGCAGCTGCTGCAATTAGAGCAGATATTTTACAAACTTTGGCTCTTCGAAATTCAGCCTCCTTACGTTTTATTAACGAATCGTATCCTGGTGTATAGATATCCTCCATCCAATATTCTAAATTGTTGGGATTCAAAGATTCTTGAGTCTGAAATTAAAAACAAACAAAAAGGAGAGGAGCATTAAAAAGATAGTTTCTCCATCTGTTAGATTTCCTCCTGTCTCTCCATAAATCATTCACTGCATATACATCATTAGCCGGCTGAGCAAAATATGCTAACTTCACAATCTGGATAGATCTGATCCAGCATACTAGGCTAAAATATAGTTTGCGTCAGAGATCTTCAAACTTGG
The DNA here is from genome assembly GCA_023053685.1 of Diadophis punctatus similis. NCBI lineage: Eukaryota > Metazoa > Chordata > Lepidosauria > Squamata > Dipsadidae > Diadophis > Diadophis punctatus. Next base: position 11,137,657 of record JALIGW010000012.1, on the reverse strand, counting down.
CAACATTTAAGACTTGTGGACAACTCCCAGAATTAAGCTATGCTGGCTGGAGAATTCTGGGAGTTGAAGTCCACAAGTCTTAAAGTTGCCAAGTTTGGGGACCCCTGGTTTGAGTGGTCCTTGGTGCTCTCTGAGCTTGGTTGTTTCTTTTTCTTTCTTTCTTTCTTTCTTTCTTTTTTTAAAAAAATAATCTTTATTGAATTTTCCATTAAAAATAAGACATAAAAAATATATACAAAACAGAAACAAACCAAAGAAAACATATAACATAAAACCAACTATAAACATATACAATAGACATAACTTACAAGTAAAACAAATACAAACCTTAAAAACAAATTCGTTTTCCTTTAACAGCCTATTACTATTACTTTCTTACATATTTACAGTTTGATTATTGTAAAGTTGATATTTCTTATAAATTGAATCTATTGAGTCACCTATTTCTATTTCAACAACTATTTCATTCATTTTACGAGCTTAATTAATCATATTATATTACTCAATATACAAAAAGTGAAACAGTATAATACATAATATAGTATAGTATGTTGCAGTTTATTATAGTATTGCAAGAAGTTATATTATAGCTTTCTTTCTTTTTTTCATTACCCAACTAGGTAACATCATCATTTCCTGACAGTTAGAACAATTAATCAGTGGAACAACTTGCCTCTAGAAGTTGTGAATGCTCCAACACTGAAAGTTTTTAAGGACAACCATTTGTCTGAAATGGTTTTTCTTGCCTAAGCAGGGAGTTGGACTAGAAGACCTCCAAGGTCCCTTCCAACTCTGTTATTCTATCACTGCTGGAAGGGAGTGGCTGTCACTAAATAGAAATGATCCTTGGCTCCATATTGAGAAAGTATAATTTTATTAGAATAAAAGTATATTGCAGTAATCCATAGCCAGAACTGAGAATCATGCAGCAAAATCCCTAAGTTCAACTTTTCCCTCCTTTAACTGCCTCCAATCACTGACCCCCCCCCCTTGACCAACCAAGTTCAAGCAAGATGTTTTCAGAACTGGACATTTCAGACATAGTATGTGTCATGATGTGAATAATTGCCAGTTGTGCAACTCTACTGTTTTCTAGGTTTACTGTAATTTCTAATCAAGCAGACATGTGATATGTTTTACTACGCATGCATGCATTCCAGGAGTTTTGTCTACTCCCACTTCCCTTCTTCTTCGATGCCTGGCCGAAGGCAGACGTGAATCCATTAGCTGAGAAGATGTAGCTTATTAAGGGTTTATTTTTGTTACTTTTGTACCAAAATAAATATTTTGTTAATTAGATTTGAATCTCGGTTTTATTTTCTAAGTACGAATGACTTCAAGGAAGCAAAATCCTAAGATCGCCTCCGGTAGGAAAATTCCTATCTGACAGTATGTGTGCAGCTGCATTCTTCTCCCAGTTGGGTGACCTTGAAGCAGCATCTCAGGGAGATACAGCAGTTACTACTTTCGCTTTCCCCCAAGCATTCTCCCCTCCGCAGAGTTCAGGGCAGACTGTCATCTCATGGTAGTGAAGCCCACAAGCAAGTGTAAGGTGGCAGTTGACAGGGATGTTTCCTGATGAAGTTACCTAGTTGGATAATGAAACATCTGCACAAAAGCAACCACACTCAGAGAGCACCAAAGACACCATAGTTCAACTCTAAGCTACACATATTCTCTTGTGTGTGTTTTTTTACTGGTTGTTGGTTTGTTGGTTTTTTTTCTTTTGTTGTTAAAATGTTATTGTTTCTTTTCTTTTGTTATTAATTTATTGCATGTCATCTAGAATTGTTTGGCAGTTGAGGTGGCTTATACCTGAATTAAATAAACAGCATTTGTAAGAGACCAGATTTTCCCATTTCTCTTTGGTCTCCTTGCCACTAAATAAGTGGAAAGATATCACAGTCTCCAAAATTCCTCTTTACTGAAAGAAGAATAAAAACATATTTATTTTCATCCAGTTGCAATGAGATGCGTGTGTGTGTGTGGAGGCGGAGAGAAATAGGGTTATTTATTTATTTATTTATTTATTTATTTATTTATTTATTTATTTATTTATTTATTATTCATTCATCCATCCATCCATCCATCCATCCATTCATTCATTCATTCATTCAGTTTTTAAAGCCACCCATTTTCCAAGCAATTCTAACCAACTAGGGTTAAAAGTATCAAATTGCAAAATAAGATATCAATAAAAACACATAGCACCAGAGACAATTAACTCCCAAAGTGCAGATGTAGTTCAGGTAGCATCCTGGCTCAGTGCCTGGGAGAAAATAGGACTTCAAAGCCTCCCTACAAAAGTGAAAATAATTTATTCTGCACAATGTTGTTGTGTTCTGGTAATCAAAGGACTGTGATTTTTTAAAAAAAAAAAACCCCATCAGAGGGAATGAAGATCTGTCTATCTTATTGCCCTCTATTTCCAGAGATTCCCAGCATATAATTCCAATAAAGTAAAATTCAGTTATAATTAATCTGACTTACAATCGTAGGCAGCATGAGCTTATTGTATTCGTCCCCAATTTTAAACATTTGGTGCAATTTTAACTTTAAATATTAAATGTTCGGTTTTCTTTTCCTTTTAAGATACATCTATAAGAGGCATAACGTGCCTGTATTGTTTTATTTTCAACCCCAAATGGACAGAATTCTGGAAAAATCAAAAGCGGCTGATGGGTCACCACAGATCTGAAGCAGAGGTGGGTTCCTCCCGGTTCGGACCAGGTCTATAGAACCGGTAGTAACTTGGCGGCCTGGGTCGCTAGAACCAGCAGCAACCCAGGCCTGCCACGCCCCTGAGCCGGTTCTCCCGGTGGTGGCGTAGGTGCCGCCATCTTGTTTTTTGCTCCTGCGCATGTGCAGAAGCTTTTTTAAAGTACTGTCCATGTGTGCGTGCGCAAAGCACGTGCACGGCGCGTCCCTGAGCGAACCGGCAGCGGGAGAATCCAGAATACCACCCCTGATCTGAAGGCTATTATACTATTGTGATATTGATACCAGCACCATGGGCCAGTCCCGAGGGAAGGATGACAGTTAACAGGATGGAAAGGAGAAGGATTACCATATTTTTCGGGGTATAAGACGCACCGGAGTATAAGACGCACCTTAGTTTTTGGGGAGGAAAATAGGGGAAAACAATCTGCCTACCAGGTATTCATCTGGCTAGCGTCCTTAGTCTGGTCAGCTTCAGCACATTATTTTATCCCCTGGTTAGGACTTAAAAAAACCTTCTTCTGAGAGAATAACAATGAAAGAACCTGCAAGCCAGTAAGAGCTGGGAAGATAGTTAGCACCTGGTTAGGGCTAGAAAAAAACTTATTCGGAGCAAGTAGAGCAATGAAAAAAAACCCTGCAAAGACTTAGGGCTGGAAAAACATTCTTTGGAGAGAGTAACAATGAAAAAGCCTGCAAGGTAAGAGCTGGGAAGAACTGTTAGCACCTAGTTAGGGCTGGAAAAAAAAGCTACATTCGAAGTATAAGACGCACCCGAATTTTCAGCCACTTTTAGGGAGGAAAAAGGTGCGTCTTACACTCCGAAAAATACGGTATATTTGACAGCTTTCTGATTTATTCAGAAGAGAAAGAAAAACTCAGGCTGGCTCTGGCAGCACAGAGGTAGGTAGCTCTACCATGACAGTTCCCTTGACTCTCCGGCCCCCAAATTTACCAAGGCAGGCAGATAAGCTCCTTCTGAAGCTGCAATCTCACACTCCCTTGTTGCAATGCTTCTTTGCTTTCTAATTGGGCAGCCTTGCTAAAAACAGCGGACAAGATGCCCTCGAGTCAAATCAGAGCAACACCTCGTGACTGAACCTTTCCACCACTCAAGTCTGTTGGGGCTCCAAGTGGCTGATTAATTCCGAATCTTGACACCTGAGCAACAGAAGCTGCGAGAAGTATCTTGTCTATAGGGAGATCAGAAGGAAGATAACTGCAGTTTCAAAAAATAAAAAAAATGCCCTCTGGAATTTGGGATGACAGCAAACAGGTACAACTGGCAAGCCACCAAATGCAATCCAGTTCATCAGCTGTAGGTGGTAGTAAGGCCCACCGTCAGTCCATGGAAGCTTAGGTAGCCTCCAGAGGGCAGGTGGCTAGGAGTAGCCATTTTAAATCCCCACAAGATCCAAGAGAAAAGCTACATTGTGGGAAAGGTAGACTGAGGCCAGTACTGATTCTACCATCACCAGGTCCCATCAAGGCTCTGCATCCTGACATCTGAAGGCGGTTCTCATGGTTATTCATCAAGAGCCCAAATCAAAACATGGGCCAAATTTGGGCTTTAAAAAATGAATAGGGGTGGCACAAATTTATTAAAATAGCAATAGCACTTAAAAGACTTATATGCCGCTTCATATTGCTTTACAGCCCCCTCTAAGCAGTTTACAGAGTCAGCCTATCGCCCCCAACAATCTGGGTCCTCATTTTACCGACCTCGGAAGGATGGAAGGCTGAGTCAACCTTGAGCCGGTCAGGATTGAACTCCTGGCAGTGGGCAGAGTTAGCTTGCAATACTGCATTTTAGCCACTGCACCACCATGGCTCCAAAAAAAAAGTGCCAAGAAATAAATATGTGTCATGTTTAATAAGCAAGGTGGAGTTCTTCCATAAGATCAGGGCTGAAAGGGGCCACCAAGGCTATGCAGTCGAATTCTGTGCTCAGTGGAGAAGTCCAAATCGAAGCGTACACACCCCTATCAAAAAAGATGCCTCTCACTCTTTCTTTGGATGCAAGCTAAGAAAGAGAATCTGTCACTTCTGTTTAATATTGGCTCTATGGTTTTATCTGCTCTTATTCTTTCTGGTTGGGAATTGCCTTTTTGGAGCAACCATAACAAGACCATTCTTCTAGGACAGGTGTCAGCAACCTGTGGCTCCAGAGCTGCATGTGGCTCTTTGGGCCCTCTGCTGTGGCTCCCTGTCGGGTGATCCCACCACTGGTTGGCCCCGCCCTTCGCATTCCCCTCCTAGTCACTCCTCGCCTGGCCTGAGAAGGTAAGGGGGGCAGTGGGGGATGGAGAAACAGCCAGGGCAGAGACAGAGAGATACAGAGAGAGGGGGAGAGGGAGGGAGGGAGGGAGAGAGAGAGAGAGAGAGAGGGAGGGAGGGAGGGAGGGAGGGAGGGAGGGAGAGAGAGAGACAGACAGACAGACAGACAGACAGACAGACAGACATAGAGAGGGGGGAGAGAGTGAGTAAGAGTGAGAGAGAGATGTCAAAAGGGTTGTGTGGTTCTCAGTGTTTTTTAACAACCGGTTCTCTGCCCTAATGACCAGCTCGGTAGGCGTGGCTTGGGGGTCATGTGACTGGTGGAAGTGAGTGACGTTGAATTGGCCACACCCACCCAGGCTTTGTGGGTCCCGGTGTTTTCTTTTCTGTGGGAAACAGGTCCAAATGCCTCTTTGAGTGTTTAAGGTTGCCGGCCCCCGTTCTAGGATGATAGAAGAGGCCATAGACTTCTTCTGTGTGACGCTCTTTTGATGCTTGAAGAGTGCCACTGTGTCACCTCTTCTGAAGGCGAAACACTTTCTGTTCTTTCCGATTCTCTTCATCAGGCTTAGCTTCCACTCCAGCAATCATCCTATTTGTCCTCCTGTGAACCTGTTTCTGTTTGTTGACCCTTTTTCAAGAGGGTGAAGCTCTGAAGTTGGTTCTCATTAATGTAGCATAGAATAGAAATATTGCTGTGTTTGGGTAGCCCCGTTGCACTGGGTGACACCTCTTAGTAGCATAGCAATGGAGGACAAGGTTCAAAGCAGTTAGAGAAATGTAATACCCAGCCCTCAATTGTTTACTGCTCGTGTATAGTTACACCTCATTTTCAATAGGGACTGCCTAGGCCTGGGGTCCCCAACCCTAACCCTTACTCCAACCCCTGGTCTGTGGACTGGCACTGGTGCGCGGCATGCCATAAATCGGTCCGTGCAAACAAGCAACCTGTTGTGATCCACCAGCAGCCTGTGCAGCTGATAGTGGATCCCGTTCGAGAGGAGACCGACTTAGTGATGCGCCAGCGGCCCATCCAGCTGGCACCCGAGTTGGACAATGAGGAGGCTGGGGAGGACTCGGTGCCAGAGGCAGAGGTTCAGCCAGGGCCTTCGGAACCTCCAGCACCTCATAGCAGTGATGAGGAAGAAGAGGCTTCTCCTCTTCTTAATGCAGGGGCACACAGAACTGCCAAAAGGCAGGTATAGTTACTCCAGAGGAGGTCTCCTCGGGAGTAAGACTTGGGGCTAATTGGCCACTCCCCTAGTCTACTTAAAGAACGCAGAGGCAGCTGAATCTCTGCAGGAAACAACGTTTGAGATTCATGTGTTTGTCGTGTGTGCCTCATGTCTGGAAAATCTCTGCTCTGCTTATCTGCTTCGGCTTGCTTATTGAGGACGACTTCTAGGCATTTTGCCAAGCTTCATGAGCTATCAAAGACTAATTGCTATTATATGATTTAAGACTTTCTGAACTTATGCCAGCTGTTAATGACGACTAATTAACAGTTGGGCTTTTGCAAGAAAAGACTACTTTTAGGTTTGTGTGTGTGTGTGACCTCTACTAAGATAGTTATTAGTAGTCAGTTATTGATTAAAATAAGTTCGAACAAACTGTGTGTTTGCTACGTTCTTAGCTGGGGCAGAACACAACCCTGCTGTCGACTCTGAAGTGAACCTGGCTGAAGCCATCTTGTGCTGCCTCAAAGTTGCCATGAAGCCTGAGAAGGGGAAGGGAGGGGGGGAAGTAGATAGCCCAGCTCCAGTCAAAACAAAAAGTTTTCCTGTGGGAACCAAGGTCATTGAAACAGGTGGCTGTTGAAAGAGGAAAGGAGTCTGCCTTCCATCTTCATTGGACAATGTGACCGGTGACACCTGGGAAGGGGTAGTTTTATTCTTTTAATTAGGAGAAAACCGTGGGAACTGTCAGAGTTGGTTTTCACCGGCTGTGCCAATATGATGTATCCAATAAACATGTCCTTTGAGGAATCTACCCACCTCGGAGTTCTGCTTTCAATGGTTGCATTACTCGGAACGCAGACACCCCCATCCACAGGATGCAGGCAGCACGTGAAATCACACCGCCTCCGGTCCATGGAAAAACCTTTCTCCATAGAATCGGTCCCTGGTGCCCAAAAGGTTGGGGACCGCTGTCCTAGGCAGAAGCGGATCCCCAAGAAGAGGAAAGAAATGTCTCACCTGTAGGTCCAAAGAAGCCAGCTTCCCTTTCTCTCCCGAATTCCTTGTGTATTCCTCAACAGTCCACGAAGGCTGGACTCGTTTCACTTCAGCCAGCTCTGTCAAGCGCATGTCTGTGTAAAGAGGGTTGGTCTTCATATGGGATTTGAGTGATGCTGGATAAGGGTGAGGGCTAAAGACTTGCTCTATCAGGAAACCGTCTTTGGGTGGTTTGGAATGGCGATATGGCTGAGGGATTTCATACTGCCGATCGGCCTGCAACAAGGTGTGAAAGTTGGGTGGGTATCCTTAGAAGGCCTAAAGTGGATTCTGATCAGACAACAATGGAAAACACGCATGCATGCTGGTTCTGAAGGGGTTTAGCATTAAGGGTTTGCTGTGCAGAGGAGAGCTTGCATATACTTTCACACTTTTTCACATTTTTAAACGTGCCCATTTATACCCAAAGAGTTTGGCGCAGCGGTTAAGGCATCAGGCTACAAACAGGAGACTGTGAGTTCCAATTCTCCTTTATGCACAAACCCAGCTGGGTGATCTTTGGCCAGTCTTTCTCAGTCCTGGGAAGGAGACAATGGCAAACCACTTCCAAAATGTTGCCAAGGAAACTACAGTGTCTAGTCCAGGTAGCTGCCAGGAGTCAAAACTGGCAAACATATACCAAAATTATACCCAACCTTTCATTGTTTTAAATGTCTGCTTCATTAAACAGACATCATCATCATCATCATCATCATCATCATCATCATCATCATCATCATCATCATCATAATACTTGGTTGATACCTAGGACGCTGGCAGCAACCCGTATCAACCATTAGCACCAGTCAGTGGTATTTGTGACACTTTTTTAAATGTTCAATTGACTGAGTTTCATGTTTAATGAATAAATGAGATGATAATGATAATGATAATGATAATGATAATGATAATGATAATGATAATAATTTCATGTTTAATGAATAAAAGAGATAATAATAATAATAATAATAATAATAATAATAATAATAATAATAATAATAATAATAATAATAATAATAATAATAATAATAATAATAATAATAATAATAATAATAATAATAATAATAATAATAATAATACTTGGTTGATACCTAGGATGCTGGCAGCAACCCGTATCAACCATTAGCACCAACGAGTGGTTTTTGTGACACTTTTTTAAATGTTCAGTTGACTGAGTTTCATGTTTAATAAATAAAAGAGATAATAATAATAATAATAATAATAATAATAATAATAATAATAATAATAATAATAATAATAATAATAATAATAATAATAATAATAATAATAATAACAACAACAACAACAACAACAACAACAATAATAATAAAAAGGAGTAATCCCATTATCTAGAAAAGCGTTTGAGACCTGCTGCTGGAGGGAGGGAGGGAGGGAGCTCTCGTCACACACTCCAGCTCCTACCAAGCCAACAGTTCGAAAGTGGGCAACCACAAGTAGATAAATGGGCACCATTTTGGTGGGTACCTTCATGGAGATGTGAAAGGAGCCCCCAACTGGACGTTGGTGATGTCATTGACAAATCCTTTCACCTCTTTGTTGCTTCAGACACAGGAAGTATTAGTATTGGGAGCTTATGGGAACATCTCAACTCTACTTCTATGCAAAAGCATGAATATATTACTGATTGAAACTGGGAGGGGGAAAAGGAATTACCTCTTTGGATTTCCGGTGCCAGTCTTTGTTTTCATTCCCACTTCGGTCTTTCATCTCTTCCTCTGTGATGCCAGCTTGGCTGGCATAGGTGATTGCACGCCAGTCTCTCGGAGAGTTGGAAATGCTTGCAATCTTAGATTCGGTGGCACTATTTTCCTCGGTTAAAGATCGTGAGGATCTCCTCGTGAACAAGCTCTTTTTCAAGGCTTTGACACGGAGGCTTTCGCTGTTACTGCCGCTGGCATCGGAGCAGCACCAGTCGGGGTTATTCTCCAGTTTGCCCCCGTGTGACGAATTGTGACATGAGAAAATCCTAGGGGAGGTGCTGTCTTCTGACGGCATCTCACTGGTCAAGGAATTCAGATCAAGCTGGACACTCACGTTCTCTGGCTGCTGGATCTTTTGGTCCAATTTGTTTAGCTTCCCCAGAACCTGAGAAATTTCATCCCTGACACCGGAGAGGGATTCCAGTTTCTTTTCAATTTCCCCAATCCTTAGGACTAGTTTGCAGACGCTGGTTTTCAGCTCGTCGTCTGTGCTGCTGATCTCCAACCGGGCTGCTTTGTCTAGGTTGCTGCCAGCGTTTCCGTTGGACATTTTCGCTAAATGTTGTTCGGGGGAGCTTTCACAGTCCGATCTGTGGATCTGAGAAAGTGAGCCAGTGCTGTTATAACAAGAAGATTGGATCACCCCTGTAGACCCAGAGACGCTCATATCATCCAGAAATCTGAAAATGTCGCTAATGTCATCGCTGACAATTTCGGAGTCATCATCTGATTGCTTCAAGGAGTGTCTTTCACCATACTTATATTGGTTTGGGTGGGCCATCTCCTTGAATTTTTTGTGTTCCAGTCCCTGCCGATCTGTCTGCGTCCCAACACTGCTGGTTTTATCAATGCTTTGAACAGCACTGCAACTAATACTTTTGTCTTTAAATATTTTGATGGGCTCATGCTTGTCGACTTCTAAGATGGAGGGGATGTCTTTGGATTTATGCCCATTTGATTTGATCCCATAATTGGGCTGCATCATGGATTGCTGTTCTTTAGAGCTGAGATATTGTTGATGCCTCTCAGAAGCAGAAAAATTGGCTGGCTGGCTCTTTGAACTTTGATATTGCATCTTCTCTTCTGGCTGTTTCCTGTTAAAAAAGGATCTTTCAAAATCAGGCACTTCCTCTGTGTTCAAACTCCAACTCTTGACTGGCCAGGGAGTCGATTTGCTTGGCTTTCCCAACCATCGTTTCGTCTCTTGAGGCCCAAGAACAGTTGTTGGACCAAAATACGTAGAAGCTTGGAGATCGTCTAAGCTTTCATGCTTGGCTCGTCTCTTCTCCGGAACGGGAGAATAAATTGGGTTCAAATAGTGGTTACTGTAAGGTATTTCAAAGCTGTGGTTGAAAAACGTCTGCTTGGAGGTTTCTTTTTGGCTTGGGGGTTCCCCAAGCTCATCATCCACTTTGCCTGGCGGCGACATCAAGCTGGGCGAGATGGTGATGAGGTTATGGAAGTCTTCCTTGAAGATGTTGCGCTTCTGCATGCATGACTGCATCAAAAAGGGCTCGTCGCTTGGCATGAATGATTCCTTTAGGCTCGAGCTGGGAGGCAGCGATTCCTGGTCTGAGATGGAGTCCGTTTCAATGTTCATGGGGAAGTAAGTGCTCTGCATTTCACAGGGGGGAGAACTGGCAATGGTGTAAGTTGCCAAAGCTTGCAACCGATCAAGAGAAGCTGTTCGGCCTTTGACATCTTTATTCACCCCCAGCAAAATGTTCATCTCCGAAGTGGGCACAAATGGTGGGCAGTCTTCGCAATCCCCCTTTCTGCATTTGGAAGCCCTCTTGCTGGAATAACCCCTGCTGAATTCTCCGTCTTGCAACTCACAGTTAGCCACACAGTCCACCATGTTACACGCCTCGTTGTCTGATCGGCAGGAGTCCAGCGACTCTTTTTTTCTTACTTTCTCGCGGGCGGTGGGCAGCTTCTCCTTAGCCATGCCCCCATTCATCTGTATGAGGTTGAAGATCGTCACAATATCAGCTGCGACCATGATCTTCTTGGACTGCTGATTGTTGACATTGCATCTCATTTTGTCCTTGAACAAAGTGGCTGGGAAATTGGGATCCAGGCAAGCCGTATAGAAAAGCATGCTCCTTAGCTTGGCCAGCTGGGACAAGTCAAATCGAGCACATAATGATTTGCAAAGGTCCTGGTAGGAGACGGAGTTCTGCTTAGTATCCAGTTCCTCCAAGATGTTCACCAGGAACACAGAAGCCTCCTGATGGGCCTCCATGGTAGGTAGGAGGTGCTGCAGTTCACTTGGAATGTTTTGCTCTGGTTCTGTACTAATTTATAAAACAAAACAAAACAAAAATGTAGTTATCACAAGCCATTGCATCTCAATGATCTACTAGTGGCTGACGAAGAGAGGGTGTTGCAGGTAGGAAAGCTACAGTACCTCTTCCAAACTTTGGTCTAAAAGACCAAACAAAGTTTTGTCTTTTAGCATGAAGGGGTTCCGAAGGATGATTAGGCAAACAAATCAGAATAGAATTTAATATGTCTCTTCTATGTCTCTTCAGAAGGGTTTAGAGTAATATCTATAGTTCTCTCTTTCTCCCTCCCTCCCTCCCACCATCTATCCATCCATCCATCTCTCTCTATTTATCTCTCCAACCATCTCTCTATCCATCTCTTCATCCATCCATCCATCCATCCATCCATCCATCCATCATCTCCCAGAATGTATCCTGGGATCACAAGGCTAGCTTTTCACAAGGCTACCACGTCATTTTTAAATTTTTTTTAATTAAATCACAAGGCTACCACATCATTTTTTTAATTTTTTAATTTAAACAATTCTTTTGAGCATGGCTGCTAGCAAGGCCAGAGCTAGGGGTCTTCTTCACTCAAGGTCATTTTAATGGCAACCCTTTCCAAGGGGTAGAGCTCAACTTAAGGATCTGCCTTCTGACAACTTGGTCTTTTGTTAATAGACACAATCTATTATGGTAGCCATTTTGTGAGTGTTTTTTTCTCTCTCACACAAATTACTCCCAATCTCTTATTGGGCCAGGCTACAAATTTATGTAAATTCATTATTTCAACCCTCCAAATATGTCCTGTTGATTATGTCTCAGATTCCCCACCAGGAAATAATAAATAAAACAACCTTGCCATTCATAAGAGGGCTGCAAAAATCCAGACCACTAGATGGTAGACAAGAGACACAGAAAGCCAGCTCTTTGCTGCCACCTAGGAGCCATCTCAATTTAGGCAGCCCAGGAGATGGTAACCCTACCTTAGGGTTAAGCATTAATCACATTTTACTTTGCAAGGTTATATTCACAATGAAATTAATTTGCTTGCAGTTACCCTTTGAAAGAGGAAAAGAAATAAAAACAAATATCTAACTCCCCTTCCAAAACAGACCAAGCAATATTTGGTCAATGTGCGTAATGTGTTCCAATCACAGAATTAAAGATTAATTGAAACAATTGCAGAATTGCAAAGTATAAAATGGGACACAGAAGAGAGAAGCAGCTCCTAAAAACATTTGTTATGAATTTGATCCAAACTTGTTGGGACAGTCATGTTTCAAACCTGTTCTCATAAGCCTACACATTCCCCACTCTCTGAGAGTAAGCCCCACTCTCTGAGGGTAAGAATTTAGCAAGCCTTACTTCTTTTATAAAATTGCCTGCTGACATATATGTGGAAAAAGTAACTTGACCATATGTAAACAAAACCACCAGATTTTGCTACTGAATTTGTCAAAGGAGAAGTCCCGGTTTCCCTAGATTCATAATTTACGTACTTTACTATCAGTATTACTACTACCAATGCTACAATTCAGCACCTTATGCTTTCAAACACTTTATCCCCATGCTCTGTAATTCAATGTTATAAATTAGATTCTATATTTTTGACTAAGGTTTTTTTTTCCCCCCAGGCAGGGGTGGGAAAAAGAATAGCTTGCTATCCGTCCTTATTGGACATGATTGAAACTGTATTTGTTGTCATGGTTGGGGTTACAACAGGGCAAAGATTAGTGGTGCAGTTTTCAACACGTTTGCTAAGAAGCAATGCTCATACCACACACACACACACACACACACACACACACACACACACACACACACACACCAAAGCTACACAGAATTCAACTGAGCAAGCTAAATATGAATTCTTTTGTGGGCCAGTCCATGCTATGCCTAATCCATAAGTGGTCTCCTGCTAGAAACACACATATATACAGGTACGCAGGAAAAAAAAACCCCAATATAACAGTAAGGAAGTCTCTCCCATTCTAACTGTACCATTCTGCCTCACTGTTTACATTCCCCTCCTTACCACTGCAACCAATGTAGATCTTTTAGCTAACTATACTGAATGCTCTGTGGCTGTCACCACACATGTACAGGAGTCATATTAGCCTTTTAAGTAATAACAAGAAATACCCCTCTGTCCTTCTGCCATCCTCCCTAAGGCAGTGAAAACGGCTTCTACGTCCTGGCTCAAAACTGTTCCACGAAAACTGATACGAACACTTGAGCAAGCTCATTCCTAAAATGGGGCTGAAAGCCCGTTCTCAGATAAACATGCTTTGCTTTGCTTGTCTGGAGATGGAGGAAGGAGAAAGAACATACATACATACATACATACATACATACATACATACATACATACATACATACATACATACATACATACATAATGTGTGTGTGTCTATATCTATCTATCTATCATCTCTCTCTCTCTCTCTCTCTCTCTCTATTATCTATCTATCTATCTATCTATCTATCTATCTATCTATCTATCTATCTATCTATCTATCTATCTATCTATCTATCTATCTATCTATCTATCTATCTATCTATCTATCATCTGTCTGTCTAATTCAGATTAAAATGTAGATCAACCAGAAAATAGACATTTTCTTGGGGGGACGGGAATGTTGTACAGTACCCAAACTGGCTTTTCTAAGGACTCCTCCTCTTCTTCCTCCTCTGATCTTACAGGATGGGAGTGGAGAGAAACTGGAGTTTAGGTTCCTACCAGTGTGTTTCACAAAGACGCAAATACTTGGTGTTTTTTTCTACATTTCTATAAATCCCAGGGCAGGTATAAGATCTACTGCTGGCAGCCGTCTTAATGTGATTTTTATTCACTCTTCTCAAGCCATTGGGGAACGGAAGGGAGGGGGCCCAACATAATTTGCTAGGGGCTTACTCCTCAGCTCAAGTCAAGCATTTAATGCAAGCCTGCAATTCCCTGCATTTTGGGGTGGGGGGGGCGGGGAAAGAACCCTTAGGAAGCGATCTTGGCACAGGCATCATGTCTTCTCCAAGCAACAGCAACAAATCCAAAGGTTGATTCATGGGTGGTGGTGGTGGGGAGGAATGGTGGCAGAAGTTGCTTCTTTAGTTTAGAATGTGTGGCTAGTAAACTTAATCTAGACCTCTCTTTCCAGAAGGGAAAGATTAGGCCTGGCCACACACCAGCTTGCACACACCTAGGATACCCAATTTTCAAGGAGCTTTCCACCTAGACCATATTGGCTCACCGTTGAGTTTCAGCCAAGTTTCCAAGACATTCATGGTTGGCCATCATCATAACACTTCCCCTTGGCAAACCACCACATTCACGGAACACCTTGGGTAATCCTTATCATGCAATCGGAGCATCAGGTAAGGAGGGGTGAAGGAGGGAAAAATATTGGGTGGGAAGAAGGAACCCAAAATGATAAAGGGCCAACAAAAAAGAGAGAGGAAGCGAGAAGCATCCAGATTTATGACTGCAGCACACATGCTTGCAACTATCCATCCAAGATTACTGGCAGAGCGGTTGGGGGGGGCGCGGGAGAACCAAACACAGCTTCACAACAGAACAGGTTTGCAGGTCCTCCAGATATTAAAACATGCCCACCTTGTGGTTCATAAAAATGGAGGACCTTTTGCAGGGAACGAATGCGAAAAAAAACTCAAGAGCCCTTTGGATGCCAAAGGATGCCAAAGATCGCTTCTCCCTCTCAGGCGCCTGCTGCTATGGGTCTGCTTCGCAGGGCAAAGCAAAACCCGAGGACTTGGTCCCGAGGAATTGTGGATTTTATTCCGCACAGTTTCTTTGAAAGAAATTCTGAACGGGGGTCTGCGAGATTGGCTCTCCGCTTCTGTCTTTTCCAAATTCTGAGGAGCTACATACACCACACACACACACACACACACACACACACACACACACACACACACACACACACACACCTCTATCTATTCTCCTAAAAACAAAAAGCAAAGAAACAGCAGGCTATAAGCAGTTTTCCCCCTCTCTGCCATCAATTTATCACTGGTTCCCATGGGGGCTAAGAGAGTACAAGCAGACCCAAACCTCTCTTCATTGCAATCAATCTGTTCTATCCAGTGTGCCTCTCTCTCTCTCCCTCCCTCCCTCTTTCTCTCCCCTCAAGGAAACAAGGAAAAAAAGGTGGAAGCCAAATTCAGTGCTACTGGGTGGTAAGAAATCCAGGGGAGGGGGCTAGAGGCAAGATAGGACTGACTCCTTCTCTCTCTCCCTCTCTTCTCCACCTCCCTCCCTCCCTCCCTCCCTCCCTCCCTCCCTCCCTCCCTCCCTCTCTCTCTCTCTCTCTCTCTCTCTCTCTCTCTCTCTCTCTCTCTCTCTCTCTCTCTCTCACACACACACACACACACACACACACACACCATGATTTACAGCTATGCCTTATGGTCCCCCACTTCCAGTTTCATTCATATAAAATCAGGCTGGTTCCTGCACCATGCTGTTGCCCAAAGATATGACTACGCTTTGAAGAAATCCAAAAGAGCGGCTAGCCTGGAGGATTTGGGGTGGGGGGGGAGAAAAAAAAAACCCACCACCACCCAGAATCCATACTTTGCTAGGACAAACCCGGGCAGCTTCCTCCTTCACACAAGCAGCATCCCCAGCCAACCTGGCCAAATTCTGCCAACTCCTTAACTTGGGTTTTCCTAGAAAGAGATGACTCGTTTGGACTGGCTTTCTTTTCTCTTTCTTTGCCAAGATTTTCCGGGAGGAACAGAGGGAGGGAGAGTCAGTCCCAAGACGCCTTTGATGGAAAAGCCAACGCGGATCGCCCCGATCCTAAGCCCATCCAGCCCAGTCCCTCTTACCTCCAACTTTCCTTTAAAAGGAGAAGGGAGGAAACGAAGGGCGCCTGCAGATCTGGGGTTGGTGGGCTGTTGTTGTTGAGGGTTTTTTTTTCTCTTCTTCCCCGTTTTGCGGGCTCCTTTCGGCTTCCTCTTGACCCTCACGTCAGGCTCTTCTCCCGCCACTGCTTATCCTGCAGCCGGGACTTTGCCAACAGGAAGAAGAGAAAGCAGCAGAAGAAGATCTCCCAGTACCGTCTCCCCATGGCGCCAAGATTTGATTTGCAAGAAAAAGAGAGGAGGAGGAGGAAGAGGAAGAGGAAGAAGTAAAGGGCGGCGGGAGGAAGAAGCCACCGGGAAGGAAACCAGATGCAAACGGGATGCCCAAATCCGCTAACCCAGCACACTGCGGAGGTGGCTGGGGATGGTTTGCGCCGATCCAACCGCTCAGCCCCTCGCCTTCCTTCGGGAGCATCCCTCGGGGGGCCCGCGGAGACGTCAGCGGCTCAGCTCCGGACCCTCCTCGGGCGAGGCGATGGGTGAGCCGGGGACGCTTCTCTGCCCAGGCTCGGAAGGAAACATAGCCAAGCTCCAGGGAGCGCGCGCGCGCGCGCGTTCTCGCTGCCAAGGCCCCTTCCCCTCTCCCTCTCCCCTCCGAAGCGCCTGCTCGTCCATCATTGGCCCAGCTTGGCTTTCGGGGAGGAGAGAGAGAGAGAGAGAGAGACCGGGGCAGGCTTTCTCCAAAGCCGACCGGCCGCTCGAGCCCCGAGGATGGGGAGCCTGGTTTATCTATTCCGATCCTAAAACCCAGCAAGTGGGAACTGCAGAATGGCCGATTCCTTCTGGGCGTCTTAAGGATGCTCCCTTCTCGGCGCCTCCTTTGCTTCCTCCTTTTCTCCAGTTCGCAAGAAGGGATAAAAACAGCCTTGGTACGGATCCGATCCTAAAGCCGCGCAAGTGGAAAGCGCTGCGAATTAATTTTAACGGATTTAATCCCAGCGGTTCGATGCCTCTCTTTTCTCCTCCCAAATACAAGATAGGGATTCTTGTTAAATCCTAAAGCAGCGCAGATAGGAAATAATTCGTTTTGATTGATTTCACGCCTCTCTCTCTCTCTCTCTCTCTCTCTCTCTCTCTCTCTCTCTCTCTCTCTCTCTCTCTCTCTCTCTCTCTCTCTCTCTCTCTCTCTCACACACACACACACACACACACACACACACACACACACACACACACACACACACACTCTTCTCAATCTCCAAGGTGGGAGAATTTGCATCTAACAGCAGCTTCTCTTGTAGGGTAAGGGTTGAACTGAGCATATTATGAAGCTGGGAGAAAAAAATGCCCTAAATATATGCTTCTTGCTTTCTCTAGAAGTGGGAAGAGGGTGAGTGGGAAGATTAAAAAGTGGTACTTACGACTAATCCTCGCACTAATGGCCATCACTGTAGGCCCCATGGTCATGTGATCAAAATTCAGAACCTTGGCAACTGGCATGTGTTTCCAACAGTTGTAGAGCTCTGGGATCACCTGATCACCATTTACGTCCTTCCCTGTCGAAGCAAAATGAACAGGGGAAACCAGATTTGCTTAACAACGGCATGTTTCACAGAACAAGTGCAGTGATTCACTTAACAGCCACGGCATAAAAGATTGTAAAATTGGGCTGCTTAGTTATGGAAATTCTGGCCCCAATTGCGACTGTAACTTGAGGGTTACTTATAAGTTCCTGGATAGCGATAGCATTTGGACTTATATGCCGCTTCACAGTGCTTTACAGCCCTCTCTAACTGGTTTACAGAGTCAGCCTACCTGTGTTTCCCCAAAAATAAGACCCTGTCTTATATTTTTTGAACCCCAAAATAAGAGCTTGGCCTTATTATTTTGGGGTGTGTGGAGCAAGACGGGGCTCCTTTTGCCGCCTTACCTGATTTCCATCTCTGTCTCCCGGACCCTAACCAGAGGAAATGGTGGGGACTGGCTCCGCATGCATTTAAATATTTTCGGGGAGTGATTATTTGGGGGGGGGATTATTTTCAAGGGGGGTTATTTTAACACATGCGCTCAAAAGCCCAAGTGGGCTTATTATCCAGGGAAGTCTTATTTTCGGGGAAATAGGGTATTGCCCCCAACAATCTGGGTCCTCATTTTACCCACCTCGGAAGGATAGAAGGCCGAGTCAACCTTGAGCTGGTGAGAATCGAACTTCTGGCAGTAGACAGAGTTAGCCTGCAATAGCAATAGGACTTAGACTTATTTACCACTTCATACTGCTTAACAGCCTTCTCTAAGTGGTTTACAGAGTCAGTATATTGCCCCCAACAATCTCATTTTACCAACCTCGAAAGGATGGAAGGCGGAGTCAACCTTGAGCCTGTCGGAATCGAACTCCAGACTGTGGGCAGAATTAGCCTGCAATATTGCATTCTAACCACTGCGCCACTAGGGCTCTGGGTTCATAGACTGGGTTCATACACCTTGCCAAGCCATGCTCCCTGGATTAAGCCACAGTTGTGTGGGCTCATATAACATGTTCATGATTTTCAATTCAGCGCCTGGGTTCAGGCATCATGTTTAGTCAAAGTCAGACAAAGCACATGCTAAATTAGCGCACACATGAACCCAAGCAGTTCAGTTTGTCAAGGATCTCTCACAAATCATCCTCAGCGTACTATTCCAGTGTTGATTGCCAAACTAGATAATTCATATTTGGGAAATTGTTGGGGATTCAATAAACAGGTTGGATTATCCACACTGGACGGCAGTGTTATAAAGCTCAACAATTCTGGAAGATTATTCATCGCAGAATAAAATAAAATGAAAATAAGTGGTGCGGTGGCCTAGAGGTGGAGCTCTCGCCTCACAATCAGGAGGCTGTGAGTTCAATCCTAGGTAGAGGCAGATATTTCTCTCTCTCTGGGCACCCTGAGAATATATCTGCTGAAAAATACTCCGCATTGGTGACAGGAAGAGCATCCAGCCAGTAAACACTCAGCTTCATCCAGTTGCCCAGACTCCACCCCGCAAGGGATTATGGGGTCGTTAAAAGAGGATGAATAAAATAAAATGTAAAGATATGCTTTCTTTTCTTGCCAGTTCTTTTGGCTTGTTTATTAAACCTTAACTAAGCCTTATATTCCTACAGAAATATGCAGAATCAGCATTGTATATGATAACAGCTGCTAGAACATGTTAAGATTACTGAAATTACGCATCATTCTTTCTTGAGAAGAATGAAAACTGCGCTATTTGGAGTTTGGATCCATATCAGCAATATGCTCGCATCAGTCTGATACTGTAATATAACTTGGAAACAAGTTTTGTGGATTATAATCCTGCACATTGCTTTGAACCACATCTAAACTCAGGTTCCTTTTGACATAGACTTTAAAATATTAACGTTCTGGCAAATTTGTTTGTTTGATTTGTTATCGTAAGGATAGACTTTCTCAGATCACATAGAAACTTCTAATTTATTCTGCCTGGTTTTTTTTTTTAACCATACTGGCTACTTTGTTAATTACTGAATATTGATTTTCATAATGGATTTAAAGTCAACATTGATGTAAGATCGCTTTCATACGCAGTACTAACGTAATGTTGCTTTGAAAATTCTCAGTCAATTTTACGCAGCTTTACAAATTCTTTCTTTCCTAGCTATGCTTTTTCTAACAGCAAGGGAAAAAAGGAAGCTCTCCTTTAGTCTTCCTATTTTGTCTTGTCTCCTGGGACAACTCTTCAAGGATTTGAAGGATTTATAGTATTTTCTTCTCTGGGCTAAATATCTCCAATTATCTTCGACTTTCCCTGCAGGACTTTCTCTGAGGGTATGCAGAGAACTGTGTTCTGACACCCAGAGGTGATATTTCTAGCCGGTTCGGACCGGTTCAGGCAAACCGGTAGTAGTGACTTGCCCCGGCGCTATGCCGCCTATCTAGGCACATTTTGAAGCGGTGCGCATGCATGCAAGCAGTGTCCATGCATGCAAGCAGCGTGCGTGAGTAAAGTGCATGCGCGGAAGGGCATACTCATGCGTGGAAGGAGCGCGTGCACTCACATTTGCGAACTGGTAGGGAAAGTAAGTGAATACCACATCTGCTGACACCTATTTATTCACTGCATTTATATTCCACCCCAATTGTATACAGACTGTCAGTAGAGAGCATTTAGTTAGCTGATGTAGCTAGTGGTGGTTGGGTTCACACAGCACGCTAGCCTAAAATGTACTGGTTTAGCTTATGCTTCCAAGCTATATATACCCAGCCAATAGTTTTTCTCAGGGTGGTTAGTTTAGCATTCAATGGCTGAGTTCATAGAACTTATTTAAACCCCTACCCGAGTGAACAAAACACAACGTTTTGTCTTCACAAAACACAACCTACCCAAAGAAATATGTCATGTGGCTTAACATGATGACCTGGTTCTCACAGCATGCCAAGAAAGTGACTAATTAATTCATGAGCCACGAGCCAAACTTCAAAAGAAATATAGCCATTTATTAGGAGCGACATTTCGGCGATACTCCAATGCAGTAAGAACTGAGGTCACGTAGGTTACGTGCCCTCATGACCCTGTTTCCTCCCTCCTCACTGGACATGTCATAAATCACATTCTCCAATGAACCACATTGGTGGGCTGTGAACCCCATGCCCCTCCTTCTGACTCCGGTAACCTAGGACACAATCAGTAAAAGAAGCGTTTGTGGAATGTAGTTTCAGTTAGTACAATCAGCAACTCCATCAGCTCTCCCCCCTCCTGTTTATGGCAACTTGAAAGCTTCGGAAGTTGACACCCATAATCCTCAACCAGTAGGCCAACAGGTTGGTAGCTGATGCGAAAAGCTGAACTTCTTTCATGCAACACGTTAAGCCACCTGGTGTATTTGTTTTTGATTTAATGGGTTTCTGCAAATCCAGCCACAGTTGGATTGTATTGATTTAGTGTGACCTGTGAACCCTGTCTTGTTATCTCTACTATCTGGAGGATTTGAGGATTTGTAGGAGACGGTAACCTGGAAATAATGGCAGTTGGAGTGAACCACTTTGCAGAAAACTATCTCAGAATGTATGTGTTCAAGGGACTAGCTCCAAATTGACCAATGGATTTCCATGGAAAAGAAAGAAAGGAGTTGAACCTAGTCCAACAAAATGGCCATTTTTTTCTCTGTAACGGCAACTTCAGAATATTCAGATTTCAACATGTATTTACCATCCCTGCCTCACTGTGATGGAATGTAGTGGGGAGATTGCTTTCCAGGAGGGAGGGGGTGTATTTCAGGGGAATAAGAGGCAACTCGGTTTGGATATTATGTGTGGGAGAATGAGGGTGAGGACAGCCCCTCCCTAATTGTTTACAGAGTATAGAATAGAATAGAATAGAATAGAATAGAATAGAATAGAATAGAATAACAGAGTTGGAAGGGACCTTGGAGGTCTTCTAGTCCAACCCCCTGCCTAGGCAGGAAACCCTACACCACGTCAGACAAATGGTTATCCAACATCTTCTTAAAAACTTCCAGTGTTGGAGCATTCACAACTTCTGGAGGCAAGTTGTTCCACTGATTAATTGTTCTAACTGTCAGGAAATTTCTCCTTAGTTCTAGGTTGCTTCTCTTCTTGATTAGTTTCCACCCATTGCTTCTTGTTCTACCCTCAGGTGCTTTGGAGAATAGCTTGACTTCTTCTTTGTGGAACACTGCTATCATGTCACCCCCTAGTCCTTATTTTCATTAAACTAGACATACCCAATTCCTGCAACCATTCTTTATATGTTTTAGCCTCCAGTCCCCTAATCATCTTTGTTGCTCTTCTCTGCACTCTTTCTAGAGTCTCCACATCCTTTTTACATCGTGTTGACCAAAACTGAATGCAGTATTCCAAGTGTGACCTTACCAAGGCCTTATAAAGTGTTATTAACACTTCACGTGGTCTTGATTCTATCCCTCTGTTTATGCAGCCTAGAACTGTGTTGGCTTTTTTGGCAGCTGCTGCACACTGCTGGCTCATATTTAAATGGTTGTCCACTAGGACTCCAAGATCCCTCTCACAGTTACTACTGTTGAGCAAGGTACCACATATACTGTACCTGTGCATTTTGTTTTTCTTGCCTAAATGTAGAACCTTCCTTTTTTCACCATTGAATTTCATTTTGTTTGATAGCGCCCAATGTTCAAGTCTGTCAAGATCCTTCTGTATCTTGAGCCTATCTTCTGGAGTGTTGGCTATTCCTGCCAGTTTGGTGTCATCTGCAAATTTGATGAGTTCCCCATCTATCCCCTAGTCCAAGTCATTGATGAAGATGTTGAAGAGTACTGGGCCTAAAACAGAGCCTTGGGGTATATTGTAGATCCACCTAGTAGAGCCCTCAATCTGGCAAGATTTTGTCTATAGGTGTGAAACAATAGAGATCTCAGCTTGGGAGAATCATTGTGTGCCATTCTTGGTTTAGGGCCTGATCCCCACACCATTGGCTGTTGCTAGCAGAGATTACACAGTTCACACCAATTTGCATATCCTACAAAGTCATGGTAGGTTTGAACATAGCAGGTTTTTCCATGATGTTCTGCAACTTTTGTTTATGTGTCTGATAATAGGGGTAACCCAGGTGTAATCAACCCTTATTCAAACAAACCACGCTTTAACACAATATCTAGACCAACATAGCACCATAATTCACAAACATGCAAGGTACAGTATGGAGCAAGAGAGAGAAACTATTGACAAAGGATTTCCATTTGGGGCCTCAGGTCATGTTCTTGACATTTATTGTGAATTTCTAATGCCAAGATGGGACAACCCACCATGGCCAATTCGCCATGGCCAACTCACCAGGGCCAGCCAGCTCACCACGGGATAACTTGCCATGGCCCATTTCCTACAGGACAATTTTCTGCCGGGCAATTCAACAGTTTTATTTAAAATATTTAAAATATTTTTTTTAAAAAAATAATTTGTGTCATTCACATTTCATTATTTTGTCCTTCCTTTCGCATTTTTTTCTTTAATGATTCTGTTCCACCATTTCTTCGATATTATGCAACTTTTCTCGCAGGCCGAGTTGGCCGTGGTGAATTCTCCCATGGCAAGTTGGCCATGGCAAGTTGGCTGTAGTGAGCTGGCCACGGTCAGTGACAGTGGTGAGTAATCCTAGACCTCTCTATGCCAAGCAGTGATCAAGATAGGGTAGAATGAGCAGAGCAAAGTCACTGAACAATAAAAAGACCAGATAAAGGAGATTGGATGCAGTTATCTTATCCTTTAGTCAGCTTCTCTTCTTGTTCTCTGCCCATTTTTTAAAAAAGCAACTTCCCCTCTTGCATATCAATATAATTAAGTAATTTATTTGCTTCTTTCCTTGCTCGCTCGCAGCCAGGGTACACAAGTCTTGTGCCTACAAAGTTGTGTCTGCGAGCTGGCGGTGGCAAGCAGCAAATGACTGATGATAGGCACAAATTCTTGTTCAGCTAAAGGCTTTTTTGACACCAAGGCTGCCTGGGAGAAATCAATCCATCCTTACCAGATGCGCTGATGAAAAAATACACCAAATTAATGAAAGGTATCAGACAGGATGCCAGAGCTAAGGCTGAAACAAATGAGCCTTCTGTGCTTGATTTATGAATAATAGGGGAGCCGAGCCTCTGCTGGGGCAGGTAACATGGGAAGGAGGGAAAACAGCTTGCTTGCCTGAAAAGGTTGGGTTGTGCTTTGGGGTTTGCATGTGCTTTTCTTAGCCCGGGTTTTGTGCTCACTTCCTAGTGCAACCCAGGAGAGGAATAACAGAATAACAAAGTTGGAAAGGGACTTTGGAGGTCTTCTGTCCAATCCCTTGCTCAAGCAGGAGACCCAATACCATTTCAGACAAGTGGCTGTCCAATCTCTTCTTAAAAGCCTCCAGTGATGGAGCACCCACAACTTCTAGAGGCAAGCAGTTCCACTGGTTAATTGTTCTCATGGCTAGGAAATTTCTCCTTAGGTCTAGGTTGCTTCTCTCCTTGATTAGTTTCCATCCGTTGCTTCTTGTCCTGCCTTCTGGTGCTTTGTAAAATAGATTGACCCCCTCTTCTTTGTGGCAGCCCCTCAAATATTGGAACACTGCTGTCATGCCATCCTTAGTCCTTCTTTTCACTACACTATTTATTTATTTTATTTATTTATTTAAATAGATTTGTATGCCGCTCAACTCCCAGGGGACTAGACAAACCTTCAACCATTCTTCATATGTTTTAGCCTCCAGTTCCCTATTATACTACATTGTATTATTTTTATATTATTATACTGATGATGTTCGTCCATCATGTTCGAAGAGGACCTTGACATCTATGAGAATTGGGGGAGATGTCAAGACTTGTGCATGAATTGGATTAAAGTGAGGGAGATGTGCGCATAGTCAGCCTCACTCTCTCTTCCCAGATTCCATCTTGCTCCAGATAGCAGGACAAGAGTCGAGACAGTTGGAGATGGGCTGGGCGCAGTGGTTGACCAGGGCGTCTTTCGTGTCTTGCCGTGCTCTTAGCGTACCACATCACTTACAGAGACCGCCTTCATGACCGTTGTCCAATTCTAGTAGATTTCATCTGCTCAGTCTGCCGGAATCTGTCTTCACATGCTCGGGATAGACAAGTCCCTATCTCACCGAAGGTCAATGACCCAACGGCTACTCTCAACCTGGTTTGGCCAGCCTGTCAAAGCTGTTGCCCGGGGTGTGGCCGCTGCGCATGCTACAGCTGCTAGGAGCCACAGTGAGAGCTGAGTGACAGCTGGGGACCAAAGGTGAACGAGCTGCCCTAACAGCTGCCCTAGAATGAGCTGCCATAAGAGGACACGACATGCCCCTACACCAGAGGTGCTACCCCTCTCTGAGCACCCCATACACCCCTATTATTATACTATACTATCCACGAATATGGAATCTCTGTGTCCTGTACCTTATGTGATCTGATTTGCTCTTAAGCTTTTCCATTGCTTGAAGGTTCTCAAGACACTTTCCAAAGGTCACTGGAAATTCTGAAGTTCCAACACATCTGGAAGAAGCTATTCCAATTCCACTCAAGAGTACAAAAAAATATGAATGAGCTTGGTATGAATATGAATTAGTTTCCAACTATGCCCCTGGTACAGATATAATGTTTTGTCCAGACAGGTTATCTCTGATCCCTGCACCAAGTAAATGTGGGAGAAACATGTTGTGCAGCTTATATTTAAGAGGAACCTCCCCCTCTCCCTCTCTCCCTCTCTCCCTCTCCCTCTTCCCCCTTCTCTTTTTCTCCTCTTAACCAATGCAAGAATGAAGACTTAAGTTATTCAGTAGGCATGCAAATGCACACTCTTAAAGAAAAAGATTGCGAAGAGCATATAGATTAGGCCAAATTGCAAATCAAACCTTCATAGGTTTGGAGACACAGGCACCAAACGTGCACATATTTTAGTGCGTTTTTAAATAAAAAAATATTCTCAAGTTTGAGGAACTGAATCTGAATGAAAAACGAGGCACTAAAAATAATAATAGTCTGCAACTGACAGCAATTCACCCATATAGCACAGTTACTTGGTACGCAGCATTTTGGGAAGTCAGATCAGGTCCATACCATTTAAAAAGCACATGTAGCACAACAAGAAATACAGTCTACAAGCTGCCTGTGATAAAATCATGATAAAATGTCATGTCATTTTCCTGTCCATTTGTGAGGTTGGGGCTAATACTATTGACAGCAATGTACAAACATTGCATTTGATTTAATGCATGCACAAATACACCAGCGATCCAACTGCAATTCAACTTCCCCTCTTTGTGATTTCTCTCTCTTTTTTTTAAACAATAACCTACCCCGTAATGGAGCTAAGTAGTTCTAAAAAGCTTGGTGGTCAACAAGAAATATCTGAAACCTATTAAATGCATAAAGTCCTTCTAAATTATTTATGAAAAGAGCCACTTCCTGGAATCACCTTAGAATCCCTGTCTACTGTACTTCTTACTTGTAAACGTATTCCAAGTATTATAGGAGCCCATGTGTCCCCTCTATTTTTTTTAAAAAAACCTTACTCATATTGATTCTTGAATGCTGATTCTCTTCAGAGTTTAAGAACATCAACTAGAAGTCTTCAAAAAAAGATCTGAGTAGAAGTTTCTAAACATACGGCCGTCTCTTCCTGCTCCCAAGAACCTCATAGAACATAGAACATAGAATCATAGGGCTGGAAGGAACCTCAAAGGTCTTTTAGTCCAACCCTACTCAAGATAGGAGCCTTCCAGTCAAATGGTTATTATTCCAGTCAAATGGTGGACCAGTCAATTTTTGAGAACCTCCATGTTTTGGGTATAATTTTCAGATGGCATGGGTTAACGTACATCTACATAGCTGAAATGGGGAGAGCTAACTGAATTTGAATTTGACAGATAGGAATTTTCCTATCAAGAGGCGATTTAGGATCTTGCTTCCCTGAAGTCATTCGTACTTAGAAAATAAAATCGAGATTCAATTCTAATTAACAAAATATTTATTTTAGTACAAAAGTAACAAAAGAATATAAAACGTTATTAAGCTACATCTTCTCAGCTAAGGATTCACGTCTGCCTCGGGCGAGGCTTCGAAGGAGAAGGAAGGTAGGAGGAGACAAAACTCCTGGAATGCACGCATGCGTAGTAAAACATATCACATGTCTGCTTGATTAGAAATACAGTAAATCTAGAAATAGTAGAGATGCACAACTGGCAATTATTCACATCGTGACAGAATTTGATGTGAGGAAGGCGACTGAATTCAATGCCTTGTATTCCTGAGACTGAAAACCTAGAAATAATCGTCTATGGAGATTCTCAGTCATCCAGGTCATGGTTGTCCCAAAGGTGCTTTTTTTTTTCAAAAGGCAACTGGACTTTGTTTTTCCTTGAAGCTGTTTTGCTTCTCATCCAAGGAGTTTCTTCAGTTCCGAAGAACTGAACTGAACAGAGGAAGCTTCTTTGAAGAGCCGAGGTGGTGCAGTGGTTAAAAGCAGCACTGCAAGTCCTGCTGACTGCTAGTTCAGCAGTTCAGCTGTTCAAATCTCACCGGCTCAAGGTTGACTCAGCCTTCCATCCTTCCGAGGTGGGTAAAATGAGGACCCAGATTGTTGGGGTCAATATGCTGAACTCTGTAAACCGCTTAGAGAGGGCTGTAAAGCACTATGAAGCGGTATATAAGTCTAAGTGCTATTATGAGAAGCGAAACGTCTTCAAGGAAAAACAAAGTCCAGATGCCTTTTGGGGAAAAAAAAACACCTTTGGGACCTAGAGATGATCAGATAATGGATCCCGTTCAGCAAGGATGGCTATTGGCTTAAGAGGAAGAGGAGCATACAAGTCTTACAACATGTCAGAGCAATCCTTTTCTAAGCTCATGACAAAGCCGAGATGATTTCCCCCCGGCTGCCAAGCAACCAAATTGGAGACTCTGACAACAATAACAACTAAACCCATTGTCATTTGCTTTAATTACATCTTCCTCTAATTATAATTTGTATGTTGCCTGCAGAGGTAACACCTATTGATGTACACTTTCTTTCACACAAAGAAAGCTACTTGAGCCAATGAAGGGGCTCACTGATTTCCTCAGGTAATATAGCATATGGCCAGGCCATCATGGAAAAATGATTAATGCTGATTTCTGGACGCTTACTTTCTCATGAACTGTCAAGTTGCTTTAGTGAGCTGCATTGATCACTGAGTTCAGGCCAAGAAGCCAAAAAAAAAAAAATCTGTGTGATGAGAGAGCAAGTGAGGATCTGCAAGGAAAAATTGTGTATCCAATTTTTAACTGACCCTGCCTTTTATTTATTTATTTATTTATTTTGTGAGATTTATATACCGCCTCACAGTGCAAGCACTCTCTAAGCGGTTTACACCAGTAAGCAATGTATATTTACATTGCCCCTAACAATCTGGGTCCTCATTTTACCTACCTCGGAAGGATGGAAGGCTGAGTCAATTTTGAGCCGGTGAGATTTGAACTGCTGACCTGCGGATCACAGTCAGCTGAAGTGGCCTGCAGTACCGCACTCTAACCGCTGCGCCACCTCGGCTCTTAACTTTTGACTGCATAGTAGCCTAGCATGCCGAGAGAAAGCATATTCTTTTTCAGATATTGGAAAAAGAAATATCCTAGAATGTTCAAGCTTGGAATGTCTTGGAACACATTGAATCCAACCCTGGACTCAATGCCCAAATCTGGTAATTATAACAGCCTAGGCAATTACTTTCTGTTTTGATAGCTGCTTACTACCGGTATCAAACAGCTTGTAGAGTTAAGATAAATCTTCCAATATTTAGCTGAGATCTCTTTTCCTGCAGATTCAACCCAGTGGTGAAATCCAATTTTTTTACTACCGGTTCTGTGGGCGTGGCTTGGTGGGCGTGGTGTGGCTTTTGGTGGGCATGGCAGAGGAAGGATACTGCAAAATCCCCATTCCCTCCCCACTCCCGGGGGAAGGATATTGCAAAATCTCCATTCCCACCCCACTCGGGGGCCAGCCAGAGGTGGTATTTGCAGGTTCTCCAAACTACTCAAAATTTCCGCTACCGGTTCTCCAGAACCTGTTAGAACCTGCTGGATTTCACCCCTGATTCAACCCCATTCATTACAATCTTGCTAGATCAGGGGTCCCCAAACCTGGCAATTTTAAGACTTGTGGACTTCAACTCCCAGAATTCTCCAACCAGCTGGCTGGAGAATTCTGGGAGTTGAAGTCCACAAGTCTTAAAGTTGCCAGGTTTGAAGACCTCTGTGCTAGATGGATGAATAATTTCTGGCCAATAAAAGAGAATATTTGTAGTTCTGAGTTGAACTGTGGAGTTCCTAGTGCTCTCTAAACTTGGTTGTTTTCTGGCAGACATTTCATTACCGAAGTAGGTAATATCCTCAGTGCTAGAAGAGAGTGGAATTTGCTCTCTGTTTAAATACAGTAGCTTGCCAAGTCAGTCTTGGTGGGAGTGTTGCTTACTTCCTGGTAGTTCCTTTACTGTTTGATTGTTGCTCTGGTATTAATCCTGGTGCTAATCCCCACTACAGCAGAAAACAACATTCCTACCAACACTGACAGAGCCAGCCACTGTATATAAATAAAGAGCAAATCCTGCTCCCTAATAGCACTGATGATGTTACCTTGTTGGGTAATGAAATGTCTGCAAGAAAACAACCAAGCTCAGAAAGCATCAATGACCACACAGTCCTCCTCCTCCTCCTCCTCCTCCTCCTCCTCCTCCTCCTCCTCCTCCTCCTCCTCCTCCTCCTGCTCTCCACAAATCCCACTCCCTTCTACCACTGATGATGTTACCTAGTTGGGTAATGAAATGTCTGCAAGAAAACAACCAAGCTCAGAACGCCTCAAGGATTCTTTTCCATCCATAATGCGAGAGCATACATACATACAAAGGGAGATTGGATTGCCATTTGTCCGAAATGGTGTAGGGACTTCTGCTTGAGCGGGGGGTTGGACTAGATGACCTACAGATTATTAGATGACTCTAATAATCTGTAATCTGTAATTTCAAGTATCCATCACCTAGTCTTATCTCAAGATCATCCTAAGATACAGGTCAGAAATATAGTGTCAAAAATGGAAGGACACTTTGATTCCCACTATGGACGAATGGTTGCAGAAGCTGATGGAGTTGTCAGAAATGGCTAAATGGACTATTTTGATTAAAGAAAAGAATATAAGTCCCTCTGTTTCTATAATGGAGACCGCTTCTGAACTTTGTGCTTGAGGTGGAAAGAAATGAAACTCTGATTTGGGGTTTTACCAATTAGATGGATAGATACATAGAGAAATGGCTAGTTTATATTCTTATGGAAAAGCAAAAAGTTGTGGTTTGATGTTGATGCCTAACTTTACTGCAACAGAGGGAGTCGGAAGTCGATGCTTTTTTTCTTTTTCCCAACCCTTCCTCAATTCTCTTCCCCCCTCCCCTCACTGCTTTCCTAATCTGATCTAAATGTAGTTCATAAAATCATATACCAAAATGTCCTTCCTGTCAATGACTACTTCAGCTTCAACCACAGCAATACACGAGCACGTAATAGATTCAAACTAAATGTAAACTGCTCCAAACTCGACTGCAGAAAATACAACTTCAGCAACAGAGTGATCAATGCCTGGAATGCACTACCTGACTCTGTGGTTTCTTCCCCAAACCCCAAAAATTTTAACCTTAGACTGTCTACAGTCGACCTCACCCCATTCCTAAGAGGTCTGTAAAGGGGCGTGCATAAGCGCACCACTGTGCCTACCGTCCGTGTCCTACTGTCCTATTGTCCTCTTTTATCGTTACTTTTTACTTATGTTTGTACAAACTACTACTATCCTATACATGTTTGACAAATAAATAAATAAAATAAAAATAAGCTTAATAAAATGTTTAAAAGTAAAAAAGAAATATAGTGTCATTATGTGAATGGAATTTAAGCAGTTTTAAAAAACTGAAATGTTGTGATGGCGAGCAAGGAGTAGAACATCATCGGATGCACCGATGGGTTCAGCTAAATTTTCCACTTAACAGATTAACAGAGTTGGAAGGGACCTTACAGGTCATCTAGTCCAACCCCCTGCCCAAGCAGGAGACCCTATATCTGCCTCTACCTAGGATCGAACTCACAACCTCCTGATTGTGAGGCAAGAGCTCCACCTCTCCAGCACCATTGTGTTGTTAAAAAAAAATACGACTGAAAATAGCAATAGCAAAGCAATAGCACTTAGACTTATATACCGCTTCATAGTGCTTTACAGCCCTCTCTAAGCGGTTTACAGAGTTCAGCATATTGCCCCCAACAATCTGGGTCCTCATTTTACCGACCTCAGAAAGATGGAAGGCTGTGTCAACCTTGCGCCTGGTGAGATATGAACAGCTGAACTGCTGAACTAGCAATCAGCTGAAGGTTGCAGTGCTGCTTTTAACCACCGTGCCACCTCGGCTCCTATATCCATTCTTCCAAATCAAATGTGTTGTGGCTGATTTTCCTTTTGTCCCCAAAGTGGAGAGTCTGTGCCTCTCCATGCTCTGCTTTGTTTCTTGCAAATGTCCTCTGTCTTATTTATCAGGAGCCGATTGATGGCCATGTTACCCAACACATTCATAAAAAACATTATTTTGGGTTTGTTGTTTGCTTTCCAGGGCATGATACATCAGAAAGGTCAATGCCTCTCAACTAATTCAATTACAACAGGCTCATCAATCATACCAGTTCTGCAAAACCTTGGTCGGCTCACAGCTTTTTTGACAAACGGCTGACTCTGCATATGGGCTGCTTGGCTTTAATTACTGGCCTTGTGGATGCAGGGGGTGAGGGGAAACAGGGCTGCAATGCCTTCGTTCCTTCGGTCTTCCTTTATTTATTCCTGTACAGTTGTTTCAAATCTCCATGGTAGATGCCAAACTGTAGTGGACTGGAGCCTGAATTCCCAGGAAGGAGGGGCTGTATTCCAGAGAGTCAAAAGGCAGGGAAGTTTAGATACTTTGGTTGGGAGAACTGTTGCCTTCTGGCAGAAGATACAGACCAACTAAAACTTGGACCACACGTTTTCAGAATAGTTTTTATCCCAGAGGTAGAATTGCACTTAACAATGAACTAAAGGGTCACCATCAGTGAGCTGTGGGACAGCATTATTTGGTCTGTTGCGTGGATGTTTGGGTGGTTCAGGATGGGGAATTTGTGGTGGGTGGGGGTGTGTTTTTGGGATTATTATGTGTGTTGGGCCTGGTCTTTGGGTGTTATGTGAATTTCGTTATATGGGTATAACTGTGTATATACGTACAATGACAATAATAATATAATTAATAAAGGAGTCCCTGCGGATTTTACTCCTGCTAA
Organism: Diadophis punctatus similis; assembly: GCA_023053685.1. Taxonomy (NCBI): domain Eukaryota; kingdom Metazoa; phylum Chordata; class Lepidosauria; order Squamata; family Dipsadidae; genus Diadophis; species Diadophis punctatus. The sequence continues at coordinate 11,105,793 of JALIGW010000012.1, read as the reverse complement.
TCTTTGCCGACACTAGGGAGTAGTGCTCATCTCCATTTCAAGGCCATTGAGCCAGTGCTGCCCAAAGACATTTCCACGGTCATGTGGACAGCATGATGTCATGGATCACTGTTATCTTCCCACTGAAGTGGTAGCTATTTATCTACTCACATTTGCATTCTTTCAGACTGCTATGTTGGCAGGAGCTGGGGTGAGCACAGGAGTTCACCCCATTGCGTGGCACTTGGGTCTCGAACCTGGACTGTGGCTTTCCAGCTGATAAGCCCAGCTTCTTAACCGCTGAATCACCACACACTGTCCCACATACTGAGCAGAAATGCATTAAATATATTGGGAATTAAGAACCGAGATGGTGCAGTGGTTAAATGCAGCACTGCAGGCTACTGCTAGTTCAGCAGTTCAGCTGTTCAAATCTCACCGGCTCAAGGTTGACTCAGCCTTCCATCCTTCCGAGGTGGGTAAAATGAGGACCCAGATTGTTGGGGGCAAGATGCTGAACTCTGTAAACCGCTTAGAGAGGGCTGTAAAGCACTATGAAGCGGTATATAAGTCTAAGTGCTATTGCTATAATACTCATTTTAGGTCTATCTACTTAATTGTGATAAAGTGCAAATCTAACTCAAATGAAAGATAGCTTTTATTTTGGCCTCACTCTTGCCTTCAACTTGTGTCTACTTTTTAGAGTGCAGTCATGGGTCAAGAAAAGTTGTCCACCTCTGCTTAGGAGCTGAGATAGCGCAGTGGTTAAAAGCAGCATTGCGACCTTCAGCTGATTACTAGTTCAGCAGTTCAGCTGTTCAAATCTCACCGGCTCAAGGTTGACTCAGCCTTCCATCCTTCTGAGGTCGGTAAAATGAGGACCCAGATTGTTGGGGGCAATAGGCTGAACTCTGTAAACCGCTTAGAGAGTGCTGTAAAGCACTATGAAGCGGTATATAAGTAAAGTGCTATTGCTATTAGGAATTATGTGTGTGCCTGCCTGTAATGTAATTTTTCAAAAAAATAATAATCAAAACAATCCCTTGACTGGTAGCTGCTATTGATTAAATAATGGTGCAATGTCTAAACAAGATGGACAGATAGTTGACAAGTTCTCTGTACAATGGATGCATTATACAAGCTTAGATGAAAATCATAAGAGTAAAACAAGCTTCACAAAATTTAATAACTTCTTGTAGTGAAATGGACAGAAGGACATTTAGTGAGGAGGCACATAGATGAACACAAAGCTAATTTTATGCCCTCGTTTCAAACTGTAATGAGAGAAGCATTTCCAACTTAGTTGACCTAATTCCTTACCTCACGCTTTGCTTATGAAAGTTTGACATTTTGTCGGCAACTGTTCAAACTTCAGCAAAATTCATGTCCCCAGCTCAATTAGCCTTGATAGAGCAGAATTGAAACAAGTCCGAGGATTGAGGTATTTCTCCTCAGCAAATGAAAAACATTTTCTTCTTAGGTTTTAGTTATAAAAATGTCCTCTGTATCAATGAAGATGATGTGACCATATTTGCCAGTTATTTTTTTTACTGTGTCTATTTTTTAATTGGTGTCTGATTCAGCTATGAATGTCTTTTATAGTGTAGCACCCCAATAAACAGAACGGCAGTGGGAAATTTATCACTGGATTCCAGGTAAGATAATAAAATTATAATTCAGCTGCCTTTGGAAGACTGCAGGTTCCTCACAACTGATTTTAATGAAAGCTTCAGACCTAACTTAGAACTCCTCATGCTTCAAAATGAACAAATGTAACTTTTTCTACAAGTGCTCCATTCTTATGACGTATGAAGAGCAGCAATGAAACAGTCAACCCTGAAGCCATTTTGGAGCCTCTTCAGGGCTGTCACAGCTATGCTGGTTGGAGCTGTGGGAACGGAAGGGGGGAATAGAGATAGCTGGGGACTTGTAGCCAAAATAAAATTCTTTCTCCTGGGAACCAAGGATGTTCTCACCAGGTGGTGGGGAGGCGTGGACTGAAACCAACTGGGGTTGGGGCTGTGACCAGATTGGACCATGTGATGGACATGAGGACTTGGGAAAAGAACTTTGATTTTTAATTTGGGTGGGGAAAACTGCGGTATCTTCAGAGTTGGGTTTTCACCAGGTGTGCCAATATGACATGCCTAATAAATCTGTACTTTGAGGAACACTAGGCCTCGGAGCAGAGGTGAAATTCAGCAGGTTCTGATAGATTCCGGAGAACCGGTAGTGGAAATTTTGAGTAGTTCGGAGAACCGGCAAATACCACTTCTGGCTGGCCCCAGAGTGGGGAGGGAATGGGGATTTTGCAGTATCCTTCCCCTGGAGTGGATTTTGCAGTATCCTTCCCCCAGGAGTGGGGAGGGAATGGGGATTTTGCAATATCTTTCCCCTGGAGTGGATTTTGCAGTATCCTTCCCTCAGGAGTGGGGAGGGAATGGGGATTTTGCAATATCTTTCCCCTGGAGTGGATTTTGCAGTATCCTTCCCCCAGGAGTGGGGAGGGAATGGGGATTTTGCAGTATCCTTCCCCTGGAGTGGATTTTGCAGTATCCTTCCCTCAGGAGTGGGGAGGGAATGGGGATTTTGCAATATCTTTCCCCTGGAGTGGATTTTGCAGTATCCTTCCCCCAGGAGTGGGGAGGGAATGGGTATTTTGCAATATCCTTCCCCTGGAGTGGATTTTGCAGTATCCTTCCCCTGGAGTGGATTTTGCAGTATCCTTCCCTCAGGAGTGGGGAGGGAATGGGGATTTTGCAATATCTTTCCCCTGGAGTGGATTTTGCAGTATCCTTCCCCCAGGAGTGGGGAGGGAATGGGGATTTTGCAGTATCCTTCCCCTGGAGTGGATTTTGCAGTATCCTTCCCCCAGGAGTGGGGAGGGAATGGGGATTTTGCAATATCTTTCCCCTGGAGTGGATTTTGCAGTATCCTTCCCTCAGGAGTGGGGAGGGAATGGGGATTTTGCAATATCTTTCCCCTGGAGTGGATTTTGCAGTATCCTTCCCCCAGGAGTGGGGAGGGAATGGGGATTTTGCAGTATCCTTCCCCTGGAGTGGATTTTGCAGTATCCTTCCCTCAGGAGTGGGGAGGGAATGGGGATTTTGCAATATCTTTCCCCTGGAGTGGATTTTGCAGTATCCTTCCCCCAGGAGTGGGGAGGGAATGGGTATTTTGCAATATCCTTCCCCTGGAGTGGATTTTGCAGTATCCTTCCCCTGGAGTGGATTTTGCAGTATCCTTCCCTCAGGAGTGGGGAGGGAATGGGGATTTTGCAATATCTTTCCCCTGGAGTGGATTTTGCAGTATCCTTCCCCCAGGAGTGGGGAGGGAATGGGTATTTTGCAATATCTTTCCCCTGGAGTGGATTTTGCAGTATCCTTCCCTCAGGAGTGGGGAGGGAATGGGGATTTTGCAATATCTTTCCCCTGGAGTGGATTTTGCAGTATCCTTCCCCCAGGAGTGGGGAGGGAATGGGGATTTTGCAGTATCCTTCCCCTGGAGTGGATTTTGCAGTATCCTTCCCTCAGGAGTGGGGAGGGAATGGGGATTTTGCAATATCTTTCCCCTGGAGTGGATTTTGCAGTATCCTTCCCCCAGGAGTGGGGAGGGAATGGGTATTTTGCAATATCCTTCCCCTGGAGTGGATTTTGCAGTATCCTTCCCCTGGAGTGGATTTTGCAGTATCCTTCCCTCAGGAGTGGGGAGGGAATGGGGATTTTGCAATATCTTTCCCCTGGAGTGGATTTTGCAGTATCCTTCCCCCAGGAGTGGGGAGGGAATGGGTATTTTGCAATATCTTTCCCCTGGAGTGGATTTTGCAGTATCCTTCCCTCAGGAGTGGGGAGGGAATGGGGATTTTGCAATATCTTTCCCCTGGAGTGGATTTTGCAGTATCCTTCCCCCAGGAGTGGGGAGGGAATGGGGATTTTGCAGTATCCTTCCCCTGGAGTGGATTTTGCAGTATCCTTCCCTCAGGAGTGGGGAGGGAATGGGGATTTTGCAATATCTTTCCCCTGGAGTGGATTTTGCAGTATCCTTCCCCCAGGAGTGGGGAGGGAATGGGGATTTTGCAGTATCCTTCCCCTGGAGTGGATTTTGCAGTATCCTTCCCCCAGGAGTGGGGAGGGAATGGGGATTTTGCAATATCTTTCCCCTGGAGTGGATTTTGCAGTATCCTTCCCTCAGGAGTGGGGAGGGAATGGGGATTTTGCAATATCTTTCCCCTGGAGTGGATTTTGCAGTATCCTTCCCCCAGGAGTGGGGAGGGAATGGGGATTTTGCAGTATCCTTCCCCTGGAGTGGATTTTGCAGTATCCTTCCCTCAGGAGTGGGGAGGGAATGGGGATTTTGCAATATCTTTCCCCTGGAGTGGATTTTGCAGTATCCTTCCCCCAGGAGTGGGGAGGGAATGGGTATTTTGCAATATCCTTCCCCTGGAGTGGATTTTGCAGTATCCTTCCCCTGGAGTGGATTTTGCAGTATCCTTCCCTCAGGAGTGGGGAGGGAATGGGGATTTTGCAATATCTTTCCCCTGGAGTGGATTTTGCAGTATCCTTCCCCCAGGAGTGGGGAGGGAATGGGTATTTTGCAATATCTTTCCCCTGGAGTGGATTTTGCAGTATCCTTCCCTCAGGAGTGGGGAGGGAATGGGGATTTTGCAATATCTTTCCCCTGGAGTGGATTTTGCAGTATCCTTCCCCCAGGAGTGGGGAGGGAATGGGGATTTTGCAGTATCCTTCCCCTGGAGTGGATTTTGCAGTATCCTTCCCTCAGGAGTGGGGAGGGAATGGGTATTTTGCAATATCTTTCCCCTGGAGTGGATTTTGCAGTATCCTTCCCCCAGGAGTGGGGAGGGAATGGGGATTTTGCAGTATCCTTCCCCTGGAGTGGATTTTGCAGTATCCTTCCCTCAGGAGTGGGGAGGGAATGGGGATTTTGCAATATCTTTCCCCTGGAGTGGATTTTGCAGTATCCTTCCCCCAGGAGTGGGGAGGGAATGGGTATTTTGCAATATCCTTCCCCTGGAGTGGATTTTGCAGTATCCTTCCCCTGGAGTGGATTTTGCAGTATCCTTCCCTCAGGAGTGGGGAGGGAATGGGGATTTTGCAATATCTTTCCCCTGGAGTGGATTTTGCAGTATCCTTCCCCCAGGAGTGGGGAGGGAATGGGTATTTTGCAATATCTTTCCCCTGGAGTGGATTTTGCAGTATCCTTCCCTCAGGAGTGGGGAGGGAATGGGGATTTTGCAATATCTTTCCCCTGGAGTGGATTTTGCAGTATCCTTCCCCCAGGAGTGGGGAGGGAATGGGGATTTTGCAGTATCCTTCCCCTGGAGTGGATTTTGCAGTATCCTTCCCTCAGGAGTGGGGAGGGAATGGGGATTTTGCAATATCTTTCCCCTGGAGTGGATTTTGCAGTATCGTTCCCCCAGGAGTGGGGAGGGAATGGGTATTTTGCAATATCCTTCCCCTGGAGTGGATTTTGCAGTATCCTTCCCCTGGAGTGGATTTTGCGTATCCTTCCCCTGCCACGCCCACCAAGCCATGCCCACAGAACCGGTAGAGGAAATTTTTGAATTTCACCCTTGCCTCAGAGGTTTCATTGTGTTGGGTCTGTTACTTGGAACCCTGACACAGACTCTTTTTTCAATATGGCGACTAAGCTATGGAATTCTCTCCTCAGAGAGGCCCACCTGACACCACCGGTGATACTTTGGGGTATGAAAAATACCTTTTCCTTCTTCTTGACCAGAATAACAGAAAAACATAATGAAAAGGGACCTTGGAGGTCTTCTAGTCCAATCCCCTGCTCAAGCAGGAAACCCTACACCATTTCAGCCAAATGGATGTCCAATCTCTTCTTTAAAACCTCCCGTGTTGGAGCACCCACAACTTCTGGAGGCAAGTAGACCATATGACTTTCTGCAGATTCATCAGCTTCAACTTGCAGTACCCCAACATTGAGCACGTTGGACAGAGTTGCTGGAGCTATTGTTCTGCTACAACTGGAAAACTCATTCCTGTCCCAGCCCTTTCAAAAGGATTGAAAACATTTTCAATAGAATGCAACTAGGTTTTCTTGCAAAGCTAATAATACTGTATTATTTTATTATTGCTCGTCGTACAGTCAGCCAGATGTTCATACCAGATTTGACATTTTGGTGCATCTCTCAAGTCCTTCCCAAGGAACTGGGATAGGCAGATGTTGATGTTTGATGGTGTTACAGATAAATTGCAGGATGTAAGCTGTTCCAAGTAAAGCTGCCTTTTGCAATTGACCGATGGTGATTTTGTCAATGCCAATGGTGTTCAACTGGTGTTCCAGATGTTTTGAATTGCACCCTATTAGTATTACTATTATTATTTTGTCTCTGTTTGGCAATATTAGAAGATTAACTCACTTTTACCGTTATGAATTCTTTCACCCTTTCGTCTGTCTTTACAATTTGGAACCCCTTTTTTTATTTGATATGATGTTCTAGGGAACCCTAGAATTTGTAGAAGTAAACCAAAGGCACAGACCATTCTAATACCCATGGTAAAGGAGAGCAGAAAACTGAAAGAGGTCAATATTTCATGTTCTAAAAGTCAACACTTGCAATGTTATATTTTGCTGAATCTCCATATTACATTGCGGTACAGCCAGGAACTTTTCATGATCAAGCAAGCCTTATTCCCAGAGTGTTCCTGACTTGGAGAAATGTTATCTCAGCGTAATTGGATCAGAAGATCCCTCCAATACATAATAATTTAATTGTAGCATTTTCTGCTCAGCATAGCTTTTAGAACTGCTATAATTTTTAGAAAATTATAAGATTATGACTAAGTGGCATTCTGAAAAACATCCAACCATGTGGTCAGTAATGGGAATTGTATTTCCTACATCAGGGTTTTGCTTATTCTGAACAAGAGACAATCTTCCCTCTTTATGGTTAACAAAAGCAGTCTGGGGATTTCTTCAAAGGCTGACTTATTTATTTATTCATTTATTGTTACCAATAAAGTCATCCAATATGAAATATGGATAGGAAAGTCTAGCAATCTCTCTTACGGAACAGAATTGAGTCTTCTTTCCAATTCTCTTATATATCTTTCCCTGAGAAATTTGCATAACTATTCTAGATTTTATTTTTTTATTTGTATCCTGCCTTTATTATTTTTATAAATAATTGTTGTGGCCCGAGCTGGCGGCAGACTTGGACAGTGAGGAGGTTTTGGAGGAACATGGGCCAGTCCTGGAGTCTGGGGAAGGCTCTGATGAGTGCTCTGCGTTGGAGGCAGAGATGGGGCCAGGGCCTTCCGACAGTTATCAGCTACCTTTGGAGTTGGAGATAAGTGGGGCTGAAGAACAGCTGGAGCCTGTTCCCGATGTGCGCATGCACAGAGCTTTCAGGAGAAGGGAACAATTAAGGAACAGAGGTTGACTCGGGAGTAAAAGCACAAGAGGATGCTGAATGGCCCCTCCCATAGGAAATAAATAGGAGTGAAAGGGGAGGGGTGTTTGCAGGAGACAATTAGTTCATTTGTGTGAAGATTTGCTTAGCTGAGACACTCCTTGCCAAGTATTTCCTTGTTCAGTGTTGCGTCAAGAAGCTATCGGCTAGGCAACTATCCAAGGACTGATAAGGTCTGTGTTTGCAATTCACCCTTGAAAGACTGTTTGCCGGGACTTTGCTGGATGTGAATGCTAATAATTCACGTTAGCCAAATAAAAAGCGGTTTTTCTGGACAAGGAATCTGTTTCATGATTTGGTGAAGCCTAGGTCAGAACAATAATTCAAGGTGGTGAACATATTCAGCACACCTTCCTCCTCCTATTTTCCCCCCATAACAACAACCCTGTCAGGCGGGTTGGGCTGAGAGAGAGTAACTATCCAAAGGTCACCCAGCTGGCTTTCATGGAGAAGATGGACTCACGATCTCCCACATTCTAGCCTGGTGACTTAGGTAATTTGGGTTATGAAAATGTCTTTAGACTTAGACTTAGAGTAACTTTATGGTCACTTTGAATGTACACTAATCGGCATACATTAAAATGAAATTTCGTTACATTCAGCTCTCAAAGGGTCTCTACCTTTAATCATCATCATTGTTTAATGACCCCATAATCCCTTGTGGGGTGGAGTCTGGGCAACTGAATGGAGCTAGCAGAGTGTTTACTGGCCGGATGCCCTTCCTGTCGCCAATGCGGAGTTTTGTCCAGCAGATATATTCTCATTGTGCCCAGAGAGATAAATATCTGCCTCTACCTAGGATCAAACTCACAACCTCCTGATTGTGAGATGAGAGCTCCACCTCTAGGCCACCGCACCACTCGGTCTCCACCTCTAATATACACTACATAAGCATGACAAAATAAATAAATAAATAAACTCAAAATTATGCATATATCCACATATATTTTACGACACAGTCTAGTTCGGATGTATACATGTACATGGCGAGAGAAACCATGGACTTTTCTAACCATGGACCTTTCTAACCATGGACAATATTCTTGCCGAGGTGGTGCAGTGGTTAAAGTGCAGCACTGCAGTTCAGCAGTTCAGCTGTTCAAATCTCACCGGCTCAAGGTTGACTCAGCCTTCCATCCTTCTGAGGTTGGTAAAATGAGGACCCAGACTGTTGGGGGCAATATGCTGAACTCTGTAAACCGCTTAGAGAGGGCTATAAAGCACTATGAAGCGGTATATAAGTCTAAGTGCTATTGCTATTGCTATTGTCAGATTTGACCTCTCTGCTCACCTGCAGAAGTCATGGAAATAATCCCCTCTACATTTGAAATGGGATAGGGCTGCTTTGATGCAGGACGGACATGGTGGGATCAAAAAGTTTCATTCTAAGGAATGTAGCAGTCTCTCTGCACAGTTTCAAAGAGCCAGAAGTTTATTGGATGAAAAGTTGAAAAGATCAGCAGAAGGACATTTGTAGAAAACTGACTCCAAGAACTCCAACAAGTGAAATTGGAAAGAACCCCCCCCCACCCCCATCAAAAAGACTTTGTGGGGGGGGGCATCAAAGAAGCTGCAAGCCGATTTCGGTAAAGCATTTTGTCAAACGGTACCACTGAGGCAGAGGAGCGAATGGTGTTGAATACCCGCAATAAAGGTCACACATGTTGTTCATTACTGGGAGGATCTGTTGCGTTTCACACTTGCTGCCTGTTGACAACGTTACTCCATTCTCATCTGGGGGAAAAATGTGTTCCAATTAATTTACAACATTTGCCGATTCAGACCATTGCTTTTTGCCCTGTTCATGAGCTGAAGTCTAATCTAGAATGGATATTTATTTGATTTATTTACCATTACAGTGGCTTACTGTTTTGAGGATAAATGAGCATGTTTATTTCAAATCCTTTCTCTTGACTCTCCCGTCCCTGTTTTTGTGGTTTTAAATCCGAATGGTACAATACCATGGAGGGCGGGTGATTGTTGTTGTTTGTTGGTACGGTGTTTTGAATTTAAGGAGCAAAACATTTCTCACTTATTGCAAATGCAAGCATAGTCTCCTAGTTCCCCCCCCCCCAGATTGTTTCATTACCTGGAGCGTAGCAGCTGTTTCTACATCCATTCCTTGAAAAATGTGCACCTGTCATAGGAAGCTTTCTCATTTGGTGTTCGTGGGCGAACCTGTCGCTGTGACATTGGCAAAAATGTAAAAGCCTAGTCTTATCTCATGAAAAATGATGCAATTCTGATCAAAGCTCCACTTTCCCTTAGACGTCCAATTGATATTCTGGCTAATCTATTTTTATTGAGCAACAAAGTAGTTGTAGTCTTACTCACGCATCGTGGCGTGATTCAGATACTTCTGACTCTTCATGAACCCATGGACATCATTTTGCCTGGTTAAAGGTGAAATAAAGGCTTTCCTTGTCCAGTCGTGTTCGAATCTAGGGGGCACTGCTCATCTCCGTTTCTTAGCCGAGGGAGCCAGCGTTGTCTGAAGATGCTTCCATGGTCATGTGGCCAGCATGACTATACACCAAGGTGCAGGGAACACTATTACCTTACCACCGAAGTGGTACCTATTTATCTATTCACATGTGCATGTTTTTGAACTGCGAGGTGGGCAGGAGCTGAGGCAAGCAACAGGAGCTCACCCCGTCGCACGCAGCACTCGGTCTTGAACTTGGCCTGTCAGCTTTCCAGCTGAGAAGCTCAGCATTTATTTATTTATTTATTTTGTGAGATTTATATACCGCCTCACAGTGCAAGCACTCTCTAAGCGGTTTACACCAGTAAGCAATGTATATTTATATTGCCCCCAACAATCTGGGTCCTCATTTTATCTACCTCAGAAGGATGGAAGGCTGAGTCAAACCTTGAGCCGGTGAGATTTGAACCGCTGACCTGCGGATCAGTGTCAGCTAAAGTGGCCTGCAGTACCTGCCTCTAACCGCTGCGCCACCTCGGCTCTTTACCCAAAACACTTTTGCCTGGTTGTCCATCACCAATTACTGTTTTGAGTTCTTGTAAGCGCCTGCCTGGGTCATAGTAGCTAAACTATCACGTGGCTGCTTAGATTTTGGCTTGGTGTTGAACTCAACCACTGTAGTTGGTAAACTTTGATAGCAGGATAGCAGAGGTTCTCAGAGGGATACTCAAAACCGATAGACACCTTTGCAAAGTCACCAGAAAAATATCATTTTTAATCAGGAGGAGCTTATGGAACCCATGGGAAATATCTATGATTATTTATTAATTTTAATTTCCTGTGGAAGTGGATGACATCCAATCAACATTAATGTTTCTTCTCCTGGTCCATCCATGTCTTTCGCTTGGAGTCCTTACTGTGCTAACTCAACAAAAGAGCATGGTTTTCTATTTGAAAATGTTGAACAGGTCTGGATTATGGCTTTAATCTGGTGTGTGTGTGTGTATTCAACAGTGAAGTTAATACTAAAGGTTACAGCTTTGTGATAAGATTTAGATTTATTATTAGAGTTGGAAGGTACCTTGTAGGTCATCTAGTCCAACCCCCTGCTCAAGCAGGAGTTCCTACACCATTTGAGACAGATGGCAGTCCAGTCTCTCCTTGAAGGTCGCAAGTGTTGGGGCTCTCACAACCTCCGCTGGCAAGCTGTTCCACTGGTTAATCGCTCTCACTGTCAGAAAGTTTCTCCTCACTTCCAGGTTGAATCTCTCCTTGGTCAGCTTCCATCCGTTATTCCTTGTTTGGCTTTCTGGTGCCATAGAGAACAGCCTGACCCCCTCCTCTCTGTGGCATCCCATCAAGTATTGGAACACTGTTATCATGTCACCCCTGGTCCTTCTCTTCACCAGACTGGCCAAGCTCAGTTCCTGCAACCGCTCTTTGTATGTTTTTTTTCCAGACCCTTTATCATCCTGGTTGCTCTCTTCTGCACTTTCTCTAGGGTTTCAATGTCTTTTTTGTAGTGTGGTGACCAAAACTGGATGCAGTACTCTAGGTGTGGTCTGACACACCTAGATCCAATAGATCCAAGTGAGAGTCTCTACAATGATGCAGAAGCATATCAGCAAATATTAAGAGATCTTTCAAAATATGGTTGGGATCAAAGTGGATTATTCTTGAGTGATGTCTTGTCTATTCCCCGTATGATACTTTATTACACTCACTCACTGACCCCCAGGAGGAGTATGGGAGGAGCTGGATGGAGGAGCTGGATATAAGGTCACAAAGCTGTAACCTTTTGTATTAACTTCACTGTTGAAGCTGCGCTGTACATTAAACTGTTCCATTTCTTCCATCTCCATCTCCATGATCCTTTCTCTCTGGTGTCTATTCCCCATATGATACTTTATCTATTACATTCACTCATATATAAACTCTTGTTTATATGTAAACTCTTGTGAAATGAAAGTTAGATTGCTCACAAGGCTAGTTTGTGCCACACCTTTCATTCACTGAATGCATAAAAAAAAAAATTGGCATCCTGCAATTTCAGGAAACAAGCCTTGAATTCCACTGCAGGTACTTGTGGGAGTCTTAGTGTACTTGCTGTATTGACAATAGACCTCTTCCAAAGCAAATCAATGTCATTTTTTTGTTGTTGTTAATAACAGAGAAGTGGTTGGCTAATGCTTTCTTCTGAGAGGTTATTGATTTAAGCAGGGGTGGGCTGCTGGGGGTTCGCAGGGGTTTGGGAGAAACTCTAACTAAGATTCTGTGCAGTTCGGAGAACCCTCAAATCCCACTCCTGGCTGGCTCCACCCACCCCGCCCTGCTCCTCCCAGGAGTCCCCTCACAGCCCGTTTTGGATTCAGGTAAGTGCAGGGCACGCGCGGAGGCTTGGGGAGGTCGAAAAATGGGCCTATTGGAAGTTTGGGAAGGCCAGAAACAGGCCCGTTTCTGGCCACCAGAGGGCCTTAGGAGCCTGGGGAGGCTGTTTTCACCCTTCCGGAGGCTTGAGGAAAGCCTACAGAGCCTGGGGAGGGCAAAAATGCCCCCCACTGCGGTGCAGGAGCCTGATTAGACCACGCCCACCATGGCCACGCCCACCATGGCCACGCCCACCCAGCAACCGGGCAGAGAACCCTTTCCTAACATTTTTGAAGCCCACCCCAGGTTTAAGAGGATTTCAATGCTGCCCGCTCCCTTGACAGCTCAGGGACTTCCCAATTTAGCCTGCAGGCTAATCTCTGGTAGTCTCCCATTCAAGTTTGAACCAGGGCTAATGCTGCTTAGCTTCCAAGCCAAGCCGAAGGCAGGAAGGACTTTGAAGTGATAGATGCTCCTTGAGGCTTCTTACCTCCTGGAGCGATCTGAGCTTAACAGCTGTTTACGTGATCAAAAGCCTCTTTACGTGTGTCATGTAAAGGATCTGCTTTTATTGTCACAACATTGGGCATGTTTCTGTTTGAAGGTATTGGCTTTTCGAAAGCCATCCTAAATTCTACATCAGGCGATATCAGAGTCTGCATCACTGCTGTCTCTTCCTCAAAAGAACGAAATCAGACCCTATTGAGTGGCATCGACATCCTGGCGCTTAGTTATTGCTGTTGTTAGTTCAAGAGAAGAGGATGCCTACTTTCCTGGAATGAGATCAACAAAAATCATTTTATACGACCTTCGAGAAGTGGAACGGCTCCAGCTAACAGCGCTTAAGCAGAAAAAAACATGGACATTTCAGCTCAAAGGGTAGCTTTAACACTGGATGAGGTGGCCAGCAGTGGTGGGCACTGTTCCCTCTAAGGTGCGCAGCCACGCGGCCGCGCACATAATGAGAGAACGCCGCGTGGAAGTTTCTAACTTCCGCGCGGCATTTTCTTTTTTTTCTTTTTCTTTTTTTAAATAATATTTATTGAATTTTCCTTTAAAAACATAACAATTAAATACATTGCGGCATTTTCTAATGGCAGAGGCTACGGATGCGCAGATCAAAAGAGAACGCCACACGGCAATTTCTAACTGCCGCGCGCTGTTTTCTGATATTACAGGGAACATTGGTGGTGGGCTGCTACTGGTTTGGACCGGTTCGGGCAAACCAGTAGTTCCTGCAATCAGCTGGCCCCGCCCACCCACCCCTGCGCTATCCTATATTTCCTTCTTTCTGGCTCAGCTGATTCGTGTGGCACAGCTGATTTCCGTGCCCCCGCTGTTCTACTTACCGGGGCTGCCTTAGAAGGTAAGCAGCTGAGCTTCAAATTGCTGTATTTTGAACGCTACGTGCAAGTGCGTTAGGCGCGTGCACGGGCAAAGCGCGCGATCACCGAACCGGTTGTTAAACCAGTTGCAGCCCACCACTGGTGGCAAGTATCATTTTGATGGGGTGAGAGAGGTATTTTCCAGCTGCAAAGAAAGAAATTGGGATGTATATATTGATAGTCCTCGACTTACAACAGTTCATTTAGTGACCGTTTCTAAATTACAACAGTGCTGGAAAAAGTGACCTATAACCCTTTTTCATATTTACAGCTATTGCAGCATTCCCATGGTCATGAGATCATAATTTGGATGCTGGGCAACTGACTCACAATTATGATGGTTGCAGAGTCCTGGGGTCATGTGATCTCCTTTTGGGAACTTCTGACAAGGAAAATCAATGGGGAAGCCAAATTCACTTTTGATTTAGATTTTTTCCCCCTCTCTCTTAACCTGGGTTAACTTGGTTGTATGACTCCAACCAGTATTTATTTCCTTGAACTCCAAGGAGGAATGGCATCAAAACGCATCCAAGACTGTCACCACAATTACCGTATTTTTTGGAGTATAAGACGCACCTTTTTTCTCCCTAAAAGTGGCTGAAAATTTGGGTGCGTCTTATACTTCGAATGCAGCTTTTTTTCCAGCCCTAACTAGGTGCTAACAGATCTTCCCAGCTCTTACCTTGCAGGCTTTTTCATTGTTACTCTCTCCGAAGAATGTTTTTCCAGCTCTAAGTCTTTGCAGAATTTTTTTTCATTGCTCTACTTGCTCCGAGTAAGTTTTTTTCTAGCCCTAACCAGGTGCTTACTATCTTCCCAGCTCTTACCGGCTTGCAGGCTCTTTCATTGTTATTCTCTCAGAAGAAGGTTTTTTTAAGTCCTAACCAGGGGATAAAATAATGTGCTGAAGCTGCTCTGAATAAGTTTTTTTCTAGCCCTAACCAGGTGCTAACGATCTTCCCAGCTCTTCCCAGCTTGCAGGCTCTTTCATTGTTACTCTCTCAGAAGAAGGTTTTCCAGCCCTAAGTCTTTGCAGGTTTTTTTTTCATTACTCTACTTGCTCCAAAGAAGTTTTTTTCCAGCCCTAACCAGGTGCTAACGATCTTCCCAGCTCTTACTGGCTTGCATGCTCTTTCATTGTTACTCTCTCCGAAGAAGGTTTTTTTAAGTCCTAACCAGGGGATAAAATAATGTGCTGAAGCTGACCAGACTAAGGATGCTAGCCAGATGAATACCTGGTAGGCAGATTGTTTTCTCCTATTTTCCTCCCCCAAAACTAACGTGCGTCTTATACTCCGGTGCGTCTTATACTCCGAAAAATACGGTAACTGTCAAATTCTTGCAAAGCCCTCTGATCTTTTACTTCAACCTTTTTTTAATTGTATGCCTGGTAATTACTTCCTCCTAACTGTCTTAACCTCATTATCGCCTGTAAAGTGCACGTTTTGTGCAATTCCTCGAGCCCCAAACCATAAAATCATTGATCTTGGCTCAAACTGCTGTATATTTACACTCTACAAGCTCATCAACTCATCACTTACCAAAACAACAAGAACAACAACAGAAACCCCACAATAATGATGCAATCTTGGTGCCAAAGAAATGGATTCATTTAATGTTTTTTTTTAAATATCAACATGCAGCAAACTTTGTGAGGGGGAAAAGTAATTAGTATGGAGGACTAAGGATCATCATGAACTATAAAGGCTGCAGAGCAAGACTCTTTGGCAGTCCAGAAGATGGATATTGAGAAATGGGGACTTTTATCTTCATAAATCAGAACGGGCAACCATTGCCTTGAAGGAAACACATCTTTTGGTGTAAGTTCAAAAGTACATTTTTTCTGGTAAGAGCAGAACACCCTTTCCTTGAGTGTTAACTACTTGGGTGAAAGAAAAGAGAAGGGTCAGAGCTAAAAAGGAGGCACAAGGTGAATAAAAATGAGAAACTGGCAGGTCAGAAGGACTGTGAACCATTCCACCTAGTCTTGGATCTAACCAGGCTTGGGCTGCTGGGGGTTCGCAGGGGTTTGGGAGAACCTCTAGCTAAGATTCTGTGCAGTTCGGAGAACCCTCAAATCCCACTCCTGGCTGGCCCCGCCTACCCTGCCCCTCCCAGGAGTCCCCATGCGGCCCGTTTTGGATGCAGGTAAGTGCAGGGTGCACACAGAGGCTCGGGAGGGTGAAAAATGGGCCTACTGGAAGTTCGGGAAGGCCGGAAATGGAGCCTGGGACCTGGGGAGGCCTGCGGAGGCCATTTTTGCCTTCCCGGAGGCTCGAGAAAAGCCACCGGAGCCCAGGGAGGGCAAAACAGTTTAAGCTGATAAGCTAGAAACCAAGAGACCATGAGTTCTAGTCTTGTCTTGGACGTGAAGCCAGTTGAGTGATTGTGAACCAGTCATTTTTTTCCCCCATCTCTAGAAAGAAATCAATGGCAAATCACTTCCAAAAATCTCACTAAGAAAACTTCAGGGATTTGTCCAGAGCAGTTCCCAAGGAAGTCAAGCACACGATTTCAGGGAATCAAGAACACTTTGAAGGCACACAGATATAGAATACACACGTTGTGATCTCCAATAGATACCTTTTCAAGCAGAAAAAAGTTGCCCTATTTTGCCTTTGGGCTTATCTTTCTACCACATTTTTAAGGGACAGACCCCATCCGCTTAGGATAATTCCAAGGGCTAAACTCATCTTTGAAGCAAACTCTTTTTAAAATGTCCCTTTTATTTTTAAAAATCTGTAATATTTCTGATATATGGCTCTTAAAAAAAAACCCAGCAAGGATCCATTGGAGATACCTGATGTAATGGAATGTGCGAATGATCTCGGAAGATACGGGAGAAGAGTTGTTGCCTAGGGAACAATCGCATAAAAAAATGGAGGAGCCCACAACTGAGTATTGGGCAGAGAAAGAAACTTAGAAAGAATCTGTCGTAAGTAATCAGGCAGGTAGCTGGAGATTTCTACTTTCAGACTTGCAAGATTCTGTTAATGTAATCTTATAACAAAGTAAAATTAGTTTATCTTGTCATGTTTCCTATCTGGTGTACTTGGGAGGCTGACACCAGTCAGAGAATGGAGAAGTCATTTGTCAAGGATTTGCCTATATCCTCTACAGAATATTGGGACAAATTTAAAGAATATAATATAAAATAGAATACAGTAGAATATAAAATAGAGAAGAGAAGGGAAGGGAAGGGAAGGGAAGGGAAGGGAAGGGAAGGGAAGGGAAGAGAAGAGAAGAGAAGAGAAGAGAAGAGAAGAGAAGAGAAGAGAAGAGAATCATAGGGCTAGAAGGGACCTCAGAGGACTTCTAGTCCAACCCCAGGCCCAGTGCAGGAGACCTTATACCATCCTAGACAAATGGTTGTTCTTCTGATCCTTGCCAGCTCTTTTGTTCCAAATTCAGTGGAACAGACTAATCATCCCTAATTTGTGGAACTGAATAGGTTCGTGGCTTCAGCTGAATGCTGCGAACCAAGCATCAAAGGAGGTTATTAACTTAACATTATTAATTAAATAAATTTGCATCTCAATTTCAATAGCAAATGAAGAATTGAGTCAATGCCGAGCGGGAATATAAGGTAGCACAGAGGACTGTAGAATTTGCAAACTCCAAACCCTCTTCCGTTTTCTTGCTATTCCTGCCAACGAGACTTAAGGGGTCAGTGAGAAATACTGCTGAGAGGATATAATTTGTCTTGGTTGCCATTTGAGGAAAGAAAACTAATTGATGAAGACAACCACCTCTGTAGAGGGGATCTGTTCCGCTCCTCACTCCATCTTGTGTTTGTCAAATGGAGTTTTACGAATCATTCCTGCTTCCATTTATCATGGTTACTGTCTAAGTAAACCTTTTCTGTTCCAAAAATGGCTTCTATTAGCACAAAAAAAATACTGGACAAAAATACATGCATGGCTGGAAAAGATGATAAAGCAGCACTTTGATTTAAAACCAGAAATATTTTTGTTGGGAATGTTACCTGAAACTTATAGTAAAGAGAATGCATATTTAACTATCCATGTATTAACTGCAGCTAGAATTGTATTTGCACAAAACTGGAAAAGAGATCCCTACTGATGAGAATGTGATTAGGAAAATATTAGAATGTGCAGAAATGAATAGATTAACGCTTGCAATTAAGGAGAAAGAACAAACTGAATATTATATGATATGGGAATTATTTTTTCGATGGCTAGAGAATAAAAATGGAAGTTGGAAATAAAAGAAGGAGATCAGTGAAGAGTAGAAAATACATTACGATAGAGATGTAAACAATAGGATGATTGTTATTATTATGACTATTAGGATTATTATGCTTAATATTATTATTATATTCCTATTAGAAGATACTTTAAAGGGGAGAAATGAATAGGTTTACTATGTTCAATACTATAATTGTAAGATCAGAGAATTAATAGCAATGTAATGAATACGGTTGTAAATTTTGATGGTTATTGCACAGAGATATTTGTACCCAGACGACACACAGTTTAAGGGAAGATGGAATGTTTATATTAAAAATAAAAAAAATTTTTTTTTTCAAAAATGGCTTCTGTTATTCTTTGGAGGAAAAATCATCCTATGCTCTTTCTCCAAGGAGCATCATTAAGCCCCTTGACCAACCTTTCTATGCATTTTCTCTTCCCATTTTAGCAATCCATAACTATATAACCATTAAACACTATACAGGTAGTTCTAGCCTTACATTAGTTCATTTAGTGACCCTTCAAAGTCACAACATCACGGAAAAAAGTGACTTATGACTGTTTTTTTCACGCTTATGACCTTTGCAGCATCCCCATGATCATGTGATCAAAATTCAGATGCTTGGCAACTGGCTCTTATTTATGACGGTTGTTGTGTCCCTAGGTCATGCGATCCTCTTTTGCGACCTTCTGACAAGCAAAGTCAATGGGGAAACTGGTTCCACTTCACAACCGGGTTACTAATTTACCATCTGCAGAAATTCTTACTTAACAACTGTGGCAAGAAAAGTTGTAAAATGTGACAATACTCACTTAACAAATGTTTCCACTTAGCAACAGGAATTTTGATCTTAATTGTAGTCATTAGTTGAGGACTTCCTGCAGTTTCCCCTTATAATGTCTTCTGCATAGGTGGGGATATTGCCTGCTTAATCTATAACCGGCATTGGCAACGAATCATCACACTTCAAAATATGAGTGGTGCGGTGGCCTAGAGGTGGAGCTCTCTCAGGGGTGAGTTCCTCCCGGTGCGGTCGACTCTGCTGCACCGATAGGGGGCATCTGATTGCTCAATTTGCACGTGACGGCTCCGGTGCCATCTTCACCGGTCTGTCGCATGCATTGCCATCTTTTTTAAAGAATTTTTGGGCTTTTTTGCTTCTGCACATGCGCGGAAGCAAGATCTCACCAAAATCTCGTGAGGGGACGCGCGTGTGTGAGAGATTTCGGCGAGATTTTGCTTCCGCGCATGCGCAGAAGCAAAATCATGCGAGGGGGCGCGTGCGCGTAGCAAGCGCACGTGCGCATGAAACATGGAGATGCGCACGCAGCGCAATGGTATCGGTAAGTGAGCAACCCGCCCCTGAGCGCTCACCTCACAATCAGGAGGCTGTGAGTTCGATCCTAGGTAGAGGCAGATATTTCTCTCTCTGGGCACAATGAGAATTTAACTGCTGGGGAAAAAAACATCCGCATTGGCGACAGGAAGGGCATCCGGCCAGTAAACACTCAGTTCCATTCAGTTGCCCAGACTCTACCCGCAAGGGATTATGGGGTCATTAAAAGAGGATGATGATTATAGTTCAAAATATTTGGAAGACCCCAGGATGGACATCTGCTTTCTTCACCTTCTCTTCAGTCCCTTTTTATTCACTCGTAAATATCATGTTATCAAAAGAATATTTTTATGATTTTACTTTTGACCCTGTATATTCTTGCACTCTGATTTAAAAAAAACCCTCCAGAAATTCAGCACCTATTCTACATGAGAATCAACATTTCTCTTTTTCGGTGAATCTTTGTGGTATATTGACAATCCAAACAACAGAAAAGATTATAAACAGAACACATGAAAAGCCAACGAGTGGAAATGAACTTGATTAAAAACAAGGACAGACAAAACAGTGATTCTACAGGAAAATGATAGTTACTTTGGAACTTCAAATGGAAGGAATGAGATCTAATTTCCAACATCAGGCTTGTTTTTCTTCAACCTCCGCCCTGAGCAGATAAAAATATTTTATGTGCTTTCATCATCAAAGAACATCAGCAGTTTTCATATTTCACTTTCTCCAACAATGGTATGAAATGATGCGACATTGGCACAAAGTATTATAAGGACATTCTTAGAAATTAAATTAAACAGGGATTCGGAGGGTCAGCTTCTCCTCTGCTAATGAAACAAGAAAATAATTAACAAAAGAAAGAAAAGAAGCCAAAAATGTTCATTGAAAGGACATTTGTCCAATAAAAATATATGTTTGTCTGGGTTCAACTGAGCAATGTTGAGTTTTTAAGCCAACACGGTTTTAGTTCAGTGCATGTCTTCTCTGTAGTTAGTGTGAGGTTTACATAGTCTCAGGTATGTGAGAGGTAAGAGTGCAGAGTCTAAATGCTTAAAACTTTTGAAAGCTCAGTACATCTTCAGAACGAACAGCAAGAATAGGTTCCATTTTCCAGCTCAGCATTAAAAAAAAACACTTCCCTTTTTGTGACCCTGTAAATCCCTTAATTCAGGGTAGAGTCTGGGTGACTGGATGGAGCTGTGAATTTACTGGCTGGATGCCCTTCCTGATGCCTACACGAAGTTCGCAACAGATTTTTTTTTTTTGCATCCTAAGAGACAAATATCTGCCACTATCTAGGACTGAAATCCCAGCCTTCTGGGTGGGAGGTGAGTCTCTTCACCACTAGCCACCATGCCACTCATCTAACTGATCATTATCTCGCATTAAAAAAAATTCATATCTGACTTAGAAATCTCTCGTTTCAAATTATTCTCAAGGGAGGATTCCCATTATTTATTTACTTATTTATTGCACAGTTTGGGTGACTCACCCACTGGAATCTGCTCTTCTCTTTTCTCCTTAAGATTTGAGAAATCCAGCCAATGACTGCCTGATGAAAGAGGTCAGCTTTGTGAAACATTTTCTAACCTTTTGATTATCGTGGATTATTCCCCAAAGCACCAAAAAAAAAGTGAAAGAAACAGCATTATTTATGAGGGCTCCTTGGTGGTCTCTGAGCTTGGTTGTTTTCTTGCAGCTGTTTCAGCACCAAGGAGCCCTCGTTTCAACCCTGAACTACAAATATTCTCCATTAGCATTATCTATATATATAAAAGTGAAAACCACTCATGCCACGATCACGAAATCTCCAGAACCGTAAAGCCTACAAATTTGATATTTGGCACATATGTTCCTCTTGGCTTCTAAGTGCTCGCTAAGAAAGGATTTTTCAAAACGACCATCAGATCATTAGTATTTCTTATATTATTATTAACACGCTCTGATGCTAGTTAGTTAGACGTTCTACTCCCCCTCCCAAACTGAAAATAACTCTGGAGAGAAGGGGATAGGATAGGGGAGGATTCTGTGGGGCAATCCTGAGGGAGAGAAGGGGCTAGAAAGCCTGAGGGAGAGAAGGGGATAGGATAGGGGAGGATTCTGTGGGGCAAGCCTGAGGGAGAGAAGGGGCTAGAAAGCCTGAGGGAGAGAAGGGGATAGGATAGGGGAGCCTTCTGTGGGGCAAGCCTGAGGGAGAGAAGGGGAGAGGAGAGGCCGATCGTAACTACTCATTAATTTTCAAGCTGTAAGTGTCGATTTATCAAGCCCGATCACATAGTTTCCTAGCAGAGCACGGGTCTAGTTTATCCATATGATTCTTGTAGCTGATAGATTATTTTGCTATCTGTTAAGTTCATGACCTTCTCAATTAACAAGCACCTAAGATAACCGAATTGCTGAATTTCTTCTTATCTTACAAATGATCCTGATACAAACATTTTATGATGGACAGCAAACAAGCTTCCATAGCTGATATTTCCTTCAAATCTGAACTATGTGGTTGGAGAAAATGACATACTAGTAACTAGAGGATGGTATAGATTATCAGGGATAAGATTTGTAGTCCCCCAAACATCTCGAGGGTCATACATTTGCCATGCCTATTCTCAAGCTATTAGCCCTTCCAGATAGTCCAGACAAGGAAGAGTATTAGATCTACCTTTATTGTTAGGTTATATTAACAGAGTCTTGCAAGGGTAAAAACATTTCCCTCCTCCTCTCCTTTTACTCTCCAGAAAACTAGGGAGGAACCCTTCGGTAACACTTCTCACAACTCTCTCCTTCTGTGTACTGAGAAATCTTTTGAATGATGGTTGTCTAGCCTGTGGCTCTTCCACCTGTCTTCAAGTTCATGCCTACACACCATTACATAAGCATACGATTTGTGGTTTAAATTACACATCTCTCTCTCTCTCTCTCTTCAAGGACCACTGTGGGTAGCTCAGAAGAAGAGACCGCTGGAAAGCAAAGTGGAAACCACCCCAAAACAGTCCTAATTCTGACTGGATGCTTCTTTAGTCTTAATAAGGATGGGCAATCTGGTATCCTCAAGATATTTTGGACACCTTCTTCCACCAATTCCAATTCCAGGGAACGGTACGAATGGTAGGAGGTGATAGACAGACAGATAAGAGTTTTGAATGATTTCTGTTGCTTCACTTTGAATTTCTGCCATGTACAGCTTTGGGATTTTATTTGAAGGTTTAGGAAATGATGGATAGTTGCTACGGTGGCGATCATAATGAGAACGATGATGGAAGATTAGAGCAGAGAGCATATGATGTGAAGGTGGACTTGCAGGGGATTAACAGGACTCTATTCCACCACTCCCTGCACGTCTTAACTGACAGCATAAACAAGGACAAAACTGAAATGGATTTACTTTCCAAGTCTTACCCCACCAAGGCTTTGTGAAACAGTTCATGTCAGAATGGCCCTTTGTCACATAGTGAATATTGTCAGTTGTATGTCTATGTAGGGTGATGCACCCCTATCTAATATTATGGTACATTCTAATACAGGCAGAACACGTGATATGAGTTGTACGCATGTGTGCATTCCTAAGTCACCATTATTATTCTTCTGCCTTAGCTCTTGACCTGAACGGTCGTATTTTCTTAGCAAAGATGTAATTATTCAGGATTTATTGTTTTTGTACTGAAATAAATATTTTCTACTAGACTTTTAATCTCGGTTTTATTTCTAACTGTCTGAATTCCAAGAAAAGATCTAAATCGCCTCTATGAGATTTCATTCTCATCCCAACACCCTTCAAAATAGAATGCTGGATGGGGGTCATTTTCCCATTGATTTCTTTTCCACTTGACTTATTTGGTACCATTCGATAGGTGTCTTCTTCTGAACAATTCAAATTCATGAGTAGGATTGGTAAATAGATTTTCATAGGGGTGCAATGGCTCAGCGGTTCAAGACATTGAGCTTGTTGGCTGGAAAGCTGACAGCCCAGGTTCGAGAGCCAGGGGTGAAATCCAGCAGGTTTTAACAGGCTCTGGAGAACCGGTAGCAGAAATTTTGAGTAGTTCAGAGAACCGGTAGTGGAAATTTTGAGTAGTTCGGAGAACCGGTAGCAGAAATTTTGAGTAGTTCAGAGAACCGGTAGCAGAAATTTTGAGTAGCTGGGAGAACCTGTAGTAGAAATTTTGAGTAGTTCGGAAAACTGGTAGCAGAAATTTTGAGTAGTTCGGAGAACCAGTAGCAGAAAGTTTGAGTAGTTCGGAGAACCAGTAGCAGAAATTTTGAGTAGTTCGGAGAACCGGTAGCAGAAATTTTGAGTAGTTCGGAGAACCAGTAGTGGAAATTTTGAGTAGTTTGGAGAACCGGTAGTGGAAATTTTGAGTAGTTTGGAGAACCGGCAAATACCACCTCTGGCTGGCCCCAGAGTGGGGTGGAATGGAGATTTTGCAATATCCTTCCCCCAGGAGTGGGGAGGGAATGGGGATTTTGCAGTATCTTTCCCCTGCCACGCTCACCAAGCCACGCCCACCAAGCCACACCACGCCCACCAAGCCACGCCCACAGAACTGGATTTCACCACTGTTCGAGACCCAAGCGCTGCATGATGGGATGAGATCCCGTTCTTGCTCCAGCTATCTGCCCAGCGAAAGCATGCAAATGCAAGTAGATAAATAGGCAGCACTTTGGTGGGAAAGTAACAGTGTTCCGTGTGGCTCAGCATGTAGTCATACTGGTCACATGACTATGGAAGTGTCTTCAGTCAATGCTGACAGAGATGAGCACAGCCTCCTAGAGCCAGATTCAACTGAGCAAGGGAAATCTTTACTTTGAATTACATTTGCATAAAAAATCTTTCCAAACTGGAAGCTGGAATAGGAATATTGGTCTGGAATTTATCTTCCTTCAGTAAACCTGATACAATATTCCAGAAGAAAATGGAATTCATCCCTTTGCTGAAAATTTGAGATCTGAATATATTTTGTATAGGAAGTTTTTTTTTTTTGTTTTAGAGGCGATCAATTTCTTGTAACCACACCTTATTTTTCACCTTTCTGTGTGGCTTTTTTATGTTAGTGTATCTCTGGGCCTGGAGCATTGCTGCCCTCAGTAACTTTCAGCATGTAAACAGTCAAAATCAAACCAATTTTGATAAGATATGAGCTCCAACTCCAACATCACCTGATGATGAAAATGAAAATGATGATGATGATGATGATGATGATGATGATGATGATGATGATGATGATGATGATGAAAATGAAGACGAAGGTGATATTTATTCCATTGAGTCTGACTCGTGGTGATTCCAAGGGCCAGGTCTCTCAACATCTTCTGATCTTGTGCTACTTTTTTGAGTTGGTCCATGTCCTGGCTGGTGTCAGTTTTGATGTCCAACCCACCATAAGAGCCGAAGTGGCGCAGCGGTTAGAGGCAGTGTTAGGATGAGAAAATAAATCGTAGAGGTGACGAATCTTTCCTTTGGAAACCAATCCTTGATAAAATGAAACGCGAGTATAAATTCTAAATAACAAGATATTTATTCCAGTATAAAAATAATATAAAAACACTAAATCTTAATAATTACATCTTGACAATTTAAGAGATCCTCCTTCCAGGGAGGGTAGCAGCGAAGAAGAGAATGGAGGATAAGAATGGAATGTAACATCTGCGCAGTTCACTCTTCATGTGACTGCTTTACTTTGTTAAGAACCTCTGGGTCATAAAGTCTGACATATGAGTACAGCTGACAATCAAAAATCACCTCGTGACAGGCAATACTGCAGGCCACTTTAGCTGACTGTGATCCGCAGGTCAGCGGTTCAAATCTCACCAGCTCAAGGTTGACTCATCCTTCCATCCTTCCAAGGTAGGTAAAATGAGGACCCAGATTGTTGGGGGCAATATAAATATACATTGCTTACTGTTGTAAACCGCTTAGAGAGTGCTTGCACCGTGAGGTGGCATATAAGTCTCACAAATAAAATAAATAAATAAATAAATATTCTTTGATGGCCTGATTTCCTTTTATCACTAAATCTTCCAAACGTAGTTGCTTTCTCCAATGAATTCCCTCACATGACCTGACCAAAGTAAGGGAGATGCAGTTGTGCGATTCTGCCTTCTAGTGACATGTCTGGTCTTATGCGCTCCAATACCTGCTTGTTAATCACCTTTGTGTCCAAGGACAACATCACCTAGGTCCCAATGCATTGCAGTAGGGCCGCAGTTCAAACACCTTTTGCTTATTTAGCAATATAAAATGCGGGCTATTTTCACCCAGAACCTGGATCCCTTTTAAAAAGCAATTAATTGCCTGCTGAGAATTCACCAGGCTTTCTAATTTCTTCTCATTGCTCCCTCACCTGGGATCATCCAAACAAAGCAGAAAACCAAGTAAAGCAATTCTGCTTTGAACAGCAACAGAAATCTGCTTAACTTAGAGATATTTTCGCCCCTAATTGTGCCTAAAGATGGACTCCTCTTCTCTCCCAAAGATTCCTCTTTTACATTTGAGGAGTGAGGGAGGTCCGCCATGCCTTGGGGTTTCTAGTCAAAACCCCAAAATGGTGATCCCAGAAGGTCACAAGAGGTGATCACATGACCGCAGGACACAGCAACCATCATAATTATGAGTCAGTTGCAAAGCATCCCAATTTTGATCATGTGACCCTGTGGATGCTGCAACGCTCATGTGAAAAATGATCATGTCACTTTTTCCAGTACCATTGTAACTTCAAATGGTCACTAAACAAATGGTTTTAAGATTCAGATTAACAAGAGTTGGAAGGGACCTTGTAGGTCATCTAGTCCAACTCCCTACCCAAGCAGGAGACCCTAAGCCATTTCTGACAAATGGCAGTCCAATCTCTTCTTGAAAGCCTCCAGTGATGAAGCTCCCACCACTTCTGAAGGCAACTTCTGTTCCATGGGTTGATTGTCCTCACTGTCAGAAAATGTCTCCTTATTTCCAGGTTGAATCTCTCCTTGATCAGTTTCCATCCATTATTCCTTGTTTGGCCTTCAGGTGCTTTGGAAAATAGCTTGACCCCCTCCTCTCTGTGGCAGCCCCTCAAATATTGGAAGACTGTTATCATGTCTCCCCTGGTCCTTTTCTTCACTAGACTAGCCATGCCCAGTTCCTGCAACCGTTCATTGCATGTTTTAGTCTCCAGTCCCCTAATCATCCTGGTTGCTCTTCTCTGCACTCTTTCTAGAGTCTCAACATCATTTTATTTGTCTCTTCCATCATCTGCACTAAAAGAGTTTTCTATGAGTGGGCGGCATACAAATGCGATAAATAAATAAATAAATAAATAAATAAATAAATAAATAAATAAATAAATAAATAAATAAATAAATAAATAAATAAATAAATAAATAAACAAACAAACAAACAAACAAACAAACAAACAAACATCCAGAATTAGACCACACATCAACCTGTTTGCAAATGCTGTACTTCCAATTCCTATGTGTACTCACCCTTTAGAAAAAAAACTGATATGGGTTTGTTAATCACCACTCTGTTTCTTACCTCTTAGCAATAACTTGCTATTATTTTTAGGCCTGTTACTGAGGTCCTACCAAAATTCAATAAGGTATCCGAAAGCATGTCCAATTTAGCAGCTGTTCTATTCTTATTACATCTACTCTTACCTACCATCAAGGTCACCCAACTGCATCTGAAGCCAGCCCGGTTAATCCATTTTTCCTTTCTTTTTTTTTTTTAAGCACGGGCAAAATAAACTAATCAGCACTTTAAAAATATAGCGATATTTTCTCTGTTTCAATTTCTGCTAAAAGCACAGCCCGCAGTGAAGAAATGGCCTTCGCTCCATGGTCCTTTTTTTAATAGGACACGCTTGCTCTTTTCAACTGGAGAGTGAAGCACGGTGGGAATTTCATTTTTTGGACGCCCTGCTCGCCCTCCTCATTCTTGCCACTGTATACTGACACTCTGTTGCATCAGTTGCGAGGTGTTAAAATTTCAATCAATCCACCGATTTAATGTCATATTTTTTATATTGAAAATGTGAAAAGTTAGATTCCAGATCTTAATATTATTATTATTATTATTATTATTATTATTATTATTATTATTATTATTATTATTATTATTATTATTATTATTATTATACAATTGTATCACAGCGGCCAGTTGTTTCGCCGGATTTGGCATTGATTACTAGTCGAGCCCCACCCAGGGGCCTAGGAAGTCGTAATGTATTTTCGAAGTATATGTGCGGAACCGAGCAGTGCGGCTTTCTGCATTTGACTGATGGTGATTTTGTCAATTTTGAGCTGTTTTAAATGTAATTCCAGTGCTTTTGGGATAGCACCCAGTGTTCCAATCACTACTGGAATTACCACTGCTGGTTTGTGCCATAATCGTTGGATTTCAATTTTTAAGTCCTGGTATTTTGCAATTTTTTCGTGTTCCTTTTCATCGACCTTGCTATCTCCTGGTATTGCAATGTCAATTATAGTCACCTTGTTGTTCTCGACCAACGTGATGTCTGGTGTATTATGCGCCAGTACCTTGTCTGTTTGTATACGAAAATCCCACAAGATCTTGACCATCTGATTTTCAGTGACTTTTTCAGGCTTGTGTTCCCACCAGTTTGTAGCAGTATGGATGTTATAATTTTTGCATAAATTCCAGTGGATCATTTGTGCAACAGAGTTGTGTCGTAATTTGTAATCAGTCTTTATTATTATTATTATTATTATTATTATTATTATTATTATTATTATTATTATTATTATTATTATTATTATTATTATTATTATTATTATTATTATATACACAAAAAACAGTAATACACAGCAAACGAGATTTATATGCTGGATTTCGTATCACTATATCACAAGTCGAACACTTCCCAAGCGTCTAGGACTGTGTGATGTATTTTCGTATGATGCGCGCAGATCCAAGTACGGTGGCCTTTTGCAACTGACAGATTGTGATTTTGTCAATGTTTATTGTTTTCAAATGTCGGTTAAGGTCTTTTGGCACAACACCCAGTGTGCCGATTACCACTAGGACCACCTGTACTGGTTTATGCCAGAGTCGTTGTAACTCGATTTCAAGATCCTGATATC
Source organism: Diadophis punctatus similis (assembly GCA_023053685.1). Taxonomy (NCBI): domain Eukaryota; kingdom Metazoa; phylum Chordata; class Lepidosauria; order Squamata; family Dipsadidae; genus Diadophis; species Diadophis punctatus. The sequence goes on along the minus strand of JALIGW010000012.1, from coordinate 11,077,543 downwards.
GGTTAAGTTTTTCTTGTTGTTTTTCATCAATTTGGCTGTCACCTGGTATGGCGACATCAATGATCCACACCTTTTTCTTTTCCACAATCGTGAGGTCCGGTGGATGATGATGATGATGATGATGATGATGATGATGATGATGATGATGACGATGGTGGTGATGATGATGATGGTGATAATGATGATGATGATGATTATTATTATTATTATTATCATTATCATTATCATTATCATTATCATTATCATTATCATTATCATTATCATTATCATTATCATTATGCTTTTCTTTTGGGGGTGGAAAGAGAGGGGAAACACCCCTTAGCTAGATGTTTACTGAGGTACCTTTCTGAGGATAAGTTCTACATCTTAGGAATTCTCCACTTCTTGATATGCGGCCTTTGATTTCGTGAAAACACCAGAACGAATCATTTAGCAGAGGCTTCAAGGACAAATGAAATATCATAAGGAGCTCAGCGGGGAAGCTGCTGCTCCATAGCCATCTTTGTTCCGCCTCCCCCCACCAACCTTCAAGACGAGGAGGAACAATTGGCAGCTGCTGAGCCTGCAAGAGATTTAATAGACAATCATGGTATGGAAACACATTTCCTTCTCTTTCCTCCATCATCATCATCATCATCATCATCATCATCATCATCATCATCATCATCATCATCATTTTAGCAAAGAGCAAAGATGGGCTGAGCATTGTATGGATATATGTAGCTATAGCCCACCTTGGTTATTTTTAGAAATAACACCAGGTGGCAAAAATACCTAATGCGGATAGTCCTCGACATACAAAAGTTCATTTAGTGACGGTTCGAAATTACAACGCTGGGGGGAAAAAAGCGTCCGTTTTTCACATTGATGGCCATTGCAGCATTCCCATGGTCACGTGATCCAAATTCAGAGGCTGGGCAACTGGCATGTATTTATGACCATTGCAGTGTTACTCTTTTGCGATCTTCTGTCAAACAGAGTCAACCGGGAAGCCAGATTCACTTAACAATGGTGTCACTAACTTAACAACGGCAGCAATCCATTTCCCTTCACTTCTCTAGACTAGCCACACCCAATTCCTGCAACCATTCTTCAAAACATATTAAGAACATCCTTCTTATCCACAAATTATTTTAGATGGAAGACTTGAAACTACCACCCTCTCAAAAACGTTGCCAGTGCAACAGGCATGACGGTTTTGGGCAGGGGTGGGTTCTGGCTTACCTCGCTGCCGGTTCGCTTCCTGACTCGATGCGCAGGTGTGCCGCACGTGCGCATGCACAGTGCTAAAAATTCCAGCTTCTGCACATGCGCAGAAGCAAAAAACAGCTTTTGCGTATGCGCAGAAGCAAAAAACAAAATGGCGCCGCCGCCGAGAGAGCCGGTTTGGGGGCGTGGCAGGCTAGAACCAACAGCGACCCAGGCCGCCAAGTTACTACCAGTTCTATAGAACCAGTCCAAACTGGGAGGAATCCGCCTCTGGTTTTGGGTGGTTTTATTGTGTTTTTAAATGCCCAGGCTTCAAGCTTATTGTGTGAAAATAAGTTCACCCAGGCAACACTATGCGATTCTCCTGGGAAGTAAGGGGATTTCAACAACTCTCCTTTTAAACTGATGAATCCAGCTCTGCATATTCGTATTTTTACAGATGCCCTGAAGGAGAAAGGTGACAGTAGATTATGCGGAATGCTAATGAGTTCTCCCATGAAGTTCCATAATATTTATTAGTGCCTTCAATATAATGTACTCAGTGAACAATATACTCAATAAATACTCTATGCAAATGAATTCTGTTGACGGAAGGAAAGACCTTCTATCTAGCTAGTTAATCTACAGGCCCACCATTATAATAACTGTTCTGCTAAGGCAAATTTTGCTAACGCAAAATACAACGTCTTACCTGTCAACAACTTCTTCAGCTTCAACCTCAATAATACACGGGCAAACAATCCATGCAAACTCAAGGTAAACCGCTCCAAACTTCGATTGCAGAAAATACGACTTCAGCAACAGAGTGGTCAACGCCTGGAATGCTCTACCTGACTCCGTTGTTACAGCCTCTAACCCTCACAGCTTCATCCTTAAACTGTCTACCGGGGACCTCACCCTATTCCTAAGAGGTCTGTAAAGGGGGCATGCATAAGCGCACCAACGTGCCTACCGTGACCGTCCCTATCCTACTGTCCCCATTTATTTGTATTCATTTCCTTTGTTCATGTCCATGTTCATATTCCTTTTTTTTTAAAGTGACAATAGTTTTTATGATATTTCTGCTTCAGTTTTATAGGCTGGCAAAATAACCTGATATTTCAACAACAGTCTGCTTGCCCAGTAATTATTATAGGCTTGGAGCTGTACGTTTTGTTTCTTTGCAGGGTGGGGATTTAGCAATAGCACTTAGACTTCTATACCGCTTCATAGTGCTTTACAGCCCTCTCTAAGTGGTTTACAGAGTCAGCCTCTTGCCCCCAACAATCTGGGTCCTCATTTTACCCACCTCGGAAGGATGGAAGGCTGAGTCAACCTTGAGCCTGGTGAGATTTTGAACTGCTGAACTAGCAATCAGCTGAAGGTTGCAGTGCTGCTTTTAACCACTGCGCCATCTCGGCTCCTAATTTGTTTTCAGATAGTAGAAGGGGAGGGGTGGAAATCTCTTTCTTCTCCTCCCTGCCCCCCCCCCAGCTCCCAACCTCAGAAATGTTCATTGTAGCTTTAAATGGCTACAATTTGGCATCTGTGGCAAGATTCAAAGCTTCAAAGATCTTTGCTTTAAATATATCGGAACAAGATATTTTAATCGGTCATTTTCAAAACTGGGACACTGGGATGGGCTGTAGCTCAGCAATAGCCTACATGCTTTGTGTGCAAAGATCCTATGTTCATTCTTCCACCCTTCCATAGAAGGCTGGGGGAAAATATAGTCTGTCTTGAAATCTGAATTTCAATTGCCAACATTGGATGGCTGAATTGCCTGTCCTGCTGTAGAAGTGATTTTGCCAGTCTGGTTATATCCTGGTTCATTTTATTCTTAGCTTGCTAGCATGTTGTGCAAGGCCATTCCATTTTGGGAATGTGCTTTACAGCCCTCTCTAAGCGGTTTACACAGTCAGCCTCTTGCCCCCACAATCTGGGTCCTCATTTTACCCACCTTGGAAGGATGGAAGGCTGAGTCAACTTTGAGCCTGGTGAGATTTGAACTGCCAAATTGCAGGCAGCCGGCAGTCAGCAGAAGTAGCCTGCAGTACTGCACTCTGACCATTGCGCCACCACAGGTCCTAATGTACTATGTGAACACGAATAATGGTATAGTTCAACAGCCAGCTCATGTAGTAGTCAATCTGTAAGAGATGATTAGACTGAGCCCGAGGGAGGGGTCAAACATGTCATCAGTCTCGAGTCCCTTCATGCCCACAAGAGATTTAAGTCTAATTCACCTTGAATTCCATAGATTCTTATCTACCATCAATTTGCTTTGACCCTTAGTAGTTCAGATTCTTGCGAAGAGTTTTAGCATACAATAAACGTATGTATTTTTGCAGTTGACACAATCCCTGGACTGTTTAGAACAGATGACCCATGAGGTTCCTTGCCACCATTTCATTCTACGATAATTTAAGTGTCTGATGTGAACACAGCTGCAAAGTCTTCCTCCCTGAATTTCTGTCTGGAACGAGGTGTCAGAATCAAGATGCACTTTCCATCCTTGTGCCCGCCAGAGTTTTATATCCGCCGTCTCTCCAAATTCAAGGTTGTTTCAGTTTAGCATTTCAACTGATTGGGCTTTATCTTTTTCAATAGGAATGCAAATTGTAATAGATCTAAAGGTTACCAGGGGACAGCAACATAATTGTAATAGCTGCAGGTCTCGCCCATCTCCAGATGAAGCTGTCAGTTCCGCAATTGCCACAAAGCATCCCCAGCCCAATTTTTTATTCTTTTGCAACGGCTGCCTGTTGCTTGAGATAAATGAAGCCACCCACTCTCCATCTGAAGGGAGCGATGTTTTCCTGTTCTGCTTTTTGAAAATGCTGGACACCAATTTGGGCTGTCACCTAATCCTAGCGCCTCTTTTTTAAAGAATAAAAAACAAAAACCAAGCTCAATTTACCAAGAGATCTTGACATTCGCTACTTTTTTTTAAAACAAAATTCATCCGTCTTCAGGTTTATTCCTGTCCTTGGCATTAGAATTGGGCAGCAAATTAATATGCCACTTTTAATTAATAAAATTTAAGCTATCTAGCACAGGTCTTCTCAAAGTCTGCAGGACCGAACTGCCTATTGCAAGCTTGGGAAGGCAAAATGAGGAGCTAAGCCCCAGAATGAGTTTTGACAGCATGCCACTTAGCTGGAGCACATCTGAACAGGCTATTTAAAAAAAACAATCAGTCATCAGGTTGCTCTTGGCCCTCTGGAGATTTCCTGACTCAGAGTCTGAATACCCCAATTTAAGATATGGGAAATAAGCCATAAGTGGGTTAGCTTCAGTGGTGGGTTTCAATTTTTTTTACTGCTGGTTCTGTGGGCGTGGCTTGATTGGTGGGCATGGCTTGATGGGCATGTGATGGTGGGCGTGGCTTGGTGGGCATGTGACTGGGTGGGCGTGGCTTCGTAGGCGTGGCAGGGGAAGGATACTGTAAAATCTCCATTCCCACCCCACTCCAGGGGAAGGATACTGCAAAATCCCCATTTCCTCCCGGTCAGCTGGGACTCGGGAGGCAGAGAATAGATGGTGGCGGGGCCAGTCAGAGGTGGTATTTACTGGTTATCCAAACTACTCAAAATTTCCGCTACCGGTTCTCTGAACTACTCAAAATTTCCGCTACCGGTTCTCCAGAACTGGTCAGAACCTGCTGAATCCCACTTCTGGTTAGCTTCCCACTTTCTTCTCTTTCCAGGGATATTTCTTCTCCTTCTTCTCCAGTACATCATTGCTGGCTTATTTAGGGACTATGGGATGAGTGGGTGTCCAAATCTGCAAGATGACAGATTTGTTGTTGCAAATAAAGTCTTGGCCCTTTTGCACATATATGGCCTGCACATACAATAGGGACAGGGCTTAAAATGCTACACTGTGCCAAACTCTCCCAACTTTAGAATTCATAATAGAGTTGGAAGGGACCTTGGAGGTCTTCTAGACAACCCTCTTCTGCTCAAACAGGAGACCCTATACCATTTCAGACAAGTGGCTGTCCAGTCTCTTCTTAAAGACCTCAAGTGATGAAGTACCCACAACTTCTGGAGGCAAGTTGTTCCACTGCTTAATTGTTCTCACTGTCAGGAAATCTCTCCTGAGTTCTAAGTTGGTTTTCTCCTTGATTAGTTCCCATCCATTGCAAGTTCCTCCTTAATTCCAGGTTGCTTTTCTCCTTGATCTTAGAATAGAATAGAATAGAATAGAATAGAATAGAATAGAATAGAATAGAATAGAATAGAATAGAATAGAATAGAATAGAATAGAATAGAATAGAATAGAATAGAATAACAGAGTTGGAATGGACCTTGGAGGTCTTCTAGTCCAACCCCCTGCTTAGGCGGGAAACCCTACACTACTTCAGACAAATTGTTATCCAACATCTTCTTAAAAACTTCCAGTGTTGGAGCATTCACAACTTCTGGAGGCAAGCTGTTCCACGGATTAATTGTTCTCACTGTCAGGAAATTTCTCCTTAGTTCTAGGTTGCTTCTCTCCTTGATTAGTTTCCACCCATTGCTTCTTGTTCTACCCTCAGATGCTTTGGAGTATAGCTTGACTCCTTCTTCTTTGTGGCATCCCCTGAGATATTGCAACACTGCTATCATGTCTCCCCTAGTCCTTCTTTTCATTAAACTAGACATACCCAGTTCCTGGGTGTCCAGTTCCTTCATATGTTTTAGCCTCCAGTCCCCTAATCATCTTTGTTGCTCTTCTCTGCACTCTTTCTAGAGTTTCAACATCCTTTTTGCATCATGGCGACCAAAACTGAATGCAGTATTCCAAGTGTGCTTGGAAATCTTGCTGTTTACCAGTGGTTCTCAACCTTTTCTTCACCATGGATAACCCTTTAAATACCTTTTGTGGTCACACATCATGGCTACGCATCCCCAAAACCTAACTCAAGATTTAAATCATAACTTTTCTTCAAGTCTTCACAGACCTGCTGTGATGACATCACAGAAGTGAAAATAGTTTATTTTAATTTTTGTCATTTACATTTCATTTTGTCCCTCCTCTGGCATCCTTTTTTAATGATTCTATTCTATTATTTCTTTGATATTAGTGTAACTCTTGTCCCACATTGAGTTGTTCCATGGCAAGTTGGCCATGCTGAATTGTCCCATGGTGAGTTGGCCACATCAAGTTGGCCATAGCAAGTTGGCCACATCAAGTTGGCCATGGCAAGTTGGCTCTGTTGAGTTGTCATAGACCCTGCCAAGAAAACTGCAGGGACTTGTCCATCCAGTCTTCAAGGATCAGCTACAACTGAAAGGAACAAATAAAACTTGATAATATATAATATCTGATGTGAGGATATCACTAACATCTGTTAAAACATGTATCTTTTCCTATCTGTATAGGCGTGAGGCGTGAGGCGTGGCCACATAGCGTGGGAGGGAGAGAACTGGCAGTGAGGTAAGTTAGAACCCACCCCTGGTCCAGAGATATTTTATGAGAAGAGTCCTCCACTCCTCTGCTCGCAACAGAATACCTTATGCCACCAGACTTGAAATTGTGGGCCTAGAAAATTTAGAACTACACCACCTTCGATCCGACCTAAGCATAGTACATAAAATTATCTGCTACAATGTCCTACCTGTCAATGACTACTTCAGCTTCAACCACAACAATACACAAACACACAATAGCTACAAACTTAACATAAACCGCTCCAAACTTGATTGCAAAAAATACGACTTCAGCAATAGAGTGGTCAATGCCTAGAATACTTTACCTGACTCTGTAGTTTCTTCCCCAAAACCCCAAAACTTTAACCTTAAGCTGTCTAGTTTTGACCTCACCCCATTCCTAAAAGGTCTGTAAGGGGCATGCATAAGCACACAAGTGTGCCTACTGTCCCTGTCCTAATGTCCTCATGTATTCGTAACCATCTCATGTACTCATAACCATACTTATATATCTTATGTATTCACAATCATGTTTATACTTTGTCTGTAATCATATATACTCTTGACAAAATAAATAAATAAAATAATGCAATTTTAGGTTCCATTTATTTGCCTACACTCAAGTTTCTGGTTAATATTAAAAGGAGAAAACATTTAAAGCAATTTTGTTCACAACAAACTAATTCCTCCAAAGTAATTCATGAACTTCCAGGATTTTGATCTTGAGTCTGTAATTTATCTTGCTTCTTTACTCTGCAGCCCTCGGCTTAAAATTGTCAATACTGACATTTCTTTGGTCTAGTGATGTGTAAAGCAAACTGGGGAGGAAGCAACAAGTTCTATTAATACCTGCTGACATATGTTATTGATTTTAAAATGCAATAAATTACATTACAAATTGGATTAGGGATTCTGAATTTAGACTGCCAACAAAATAAGAAGAATCCTGGGCTTCTGGGGAAGAAATGGTGAACTGAATATGACCCCACAAAAGCAGAGGGAACAATCACAGGAAAATAAAGTTTATTTATTTATTTTGTGAGATTTATATACCGCCTCACAGTGCAAGCACTCTCTAAGCGGTTTACACCAGTAAGCAATGTATATTTATATTGCCCCCAACAGTCTGGGTCCTCATTTTACCTACCTCGGAAGGATGGAAGGCTGAGTCAACCTTGAGCTGGTGAGATTTGAACCGCTGACCTGCGGATCAGTGGCAGCTAAAGTGGCCTGCAGTACCTGCCTCTAACTGCTGCGCCACCTTGGCTCTAGTTTCAGCAAGTGGACCTGCAAAGGACTTCAAAATTCCTTTCTGGACAATGAGATCACCTATAAGTGCTCCATACTGTTGCCTCTTGCAAGAAGACCACAAGAAAGCAGTATCTGGTCGATTTAGAGCTCTGGAAGATGAAGTACTGTCAATACTTGTCAGGGTTCCAAGTAACAGAGCCAACGTAATCAAACCTCTGAGGCCTAGGTGTTCCTCAAAGTACAGATTTATTAGGCATGTCATAGTGGCACATCTGGTGAAAACCCGACTCTGAAGATCCTGCAGGTTTCCCCACCCAAATTAAAAATCAAAGTTCTTTCCCCCAGTCCACATGTCCATCACATGATCCAATCCAGTCACAGCCCCAATCCCAGTTGGTTTCAGTCCACGCCTCCCCAGCATCTGGTGAGAACGACCTTGCTTCCCAGGAGAAAGAATTTTATTTTGGCTACAAGTCCTCAGCTATCTCTATTCCCCCCTTCCGTTCCCACAGCTCCAACCAGCATAGCTGTGACAGCCCTGAAGAGGCTCCAAAATGGCTTCAGGGTTTAAACCATGGTTGGGTTCTTTAAAAGGGTACTGGGTTAAAAGGATACTTCCTTTTCTAATCACTTTTTGGAATTTGTTAATTGCTTTTCAGCTATTAGGAATCTTTGGGTTGTTAAGTTTTACAATAGTTTTTATTATAGTAAATTTTAATCTTTCATAAAATTAGTATTAAAAAATGTGAAAAATCATCATTGGGCTTCTCCCAGGGGCAAGTTAATTGCTAGAAAGAAGGAAACCCCCCTTGTTAAGAGTTAGTGCAGGGATGGCCAAACTATGGTTCTTTGAGGACCTATGAACTTCAACTCCCAGAATTCCTGAGCCAGCCATGCATGCATGGCTAGCTCAGGAATTCTGGGAGTTGTCCACAGGTCCTCAAAGAACCATAGTTTGGCCACCCCTGAGTTAGTGGATTTTCAGCCAGTTCATGGAGGAGTGGGGAGAGACAGAGATTTCCCCAATTTGATAATCTTGAAATAAAAAGAGTTTGGCAAGTTGGAACAGTGGGTAAATTAACAGAACGAAGAGTTCTGTATCAGAGCGTCACACTTCACAGAATTTCCTTCCCAGGTAAAAATGTGAAGAGAAATGTGAACTGAAATAGAAATCCAGAGAAAAATAATAATTTAAAAACTCTACCAATTGTGTCCTGTGGAGAGCAGATTTCACTATGTGTTGTTCTGTTATTGAATTGTCATGTCCTCCAGGTCCCATCGGCCAAACAAAGCCGGTTGGTGGGGCCTTCTCTGTGGGAGCCCCGTCCCTCTAGAACCAACTCCCACCAGAGATCCGGACTATCCCCACCCTACTGGCCTTCCGTAAAGCCGTAAAAACATGGCTCTTCTGGCAGGCGGGATGAAAAAGAAGATTAGATTCCCCCATGAATGAATGTTTTTTAAAATAATGTTCTTTTTAAAAACTATTTTGTTTTGATTGTATTGTTTTTACCCATGTTGTACGCCACCCTGAGTCCCATGGGATTGGGCGGCTTATAAGAACGCTTATTAAATTAAATTAAATTAAATTAAATTTATTTTAAAAGGCAAACATACGTTAGAAAAATGAAGCCTCCCAACTGGTTACAAATAATAATGCTTGCTTACTTACATCATGTGCTTCTTTCAGTGATTTCAACCTGTTTGCATGATGTAAGCAAAATACTAAGGAATAGTAAAATGGAGAAACAGATTGTTATTTTATTTAACATACTGTAACCTTAAGGGGGAAAAAGTTTGGCTGACTGACTGTCTATGGATTACTAATTCCACTCAAATAAAGTTAAGTTGCAGGATCAATAGCTAATAAAGAGGCACTGTTGTGCGTAGACGCTGAAGCATGGATGGTTAATGTAGCATCCATGGAAATTCCATTTAGAATGAACCAGAAATCCTGCCCAACCCAAATTTTCTTTTTAGAATCTTTTAATTAAACAAAGAACATTAAGTGGGAAATTGGCTTCCTGCAGAGCAGTGTCCAACTTAATCACCATCTGTATTTCCAAGAATGCTTGGAACTTACACAGGTCCTACATAAAGGAAAAGTTGTAAACAACTTCAATCATGAAAGTAAACCACCTGCCCAGAAAAATAGCAAACAAAGGAGAGTGGTGGGAAGTTTGTTGGGGTGGGGGTGAGTTAAGACAGCGAGCAACCTCCCAAGTTAGCTCTTTTGTGGTTGATATTCTGTTTTGCTCCTGCCATCTGGGGACCCACCAAGATGTCCATTCAGTCAACACTCTCTCAAGGCAAACCATGTTGGGAAAGAACCCATGGTTTTGAAGGCCTCACATGACCAAAAATAAAGGTTGTGGCAACAGTTCTTTTCTTGTAGAATGAATCCTGTTACGTTCTTGTATGAAAATAGGAAGATATACTGTATATCTACTCGCAACAGAATACCTTACGCAACCAGACTTGAAATCCTGGGCTTAGAAAGCTTAGAACTACGTCGCCTTCGGCATGACCTAAGCGTAGCTCATAAAATTATCTGCTACAACGTCCTTCCTGTCAACGACTACTTCAGCTTCAACCACAACAATACACGAGCACACAACAGATACAAACTCAAAGTGAACCGCTCCAACTTGATTGTAGAAAATACGACTTTAGCAACAGAGTGATTAATGCCTGGAACTCACTACCTGACTCTGTGGTTTCATCACCAAACCCCAAAAACTTTACCCTTAGACTGTCCACTGTTGACCTCACCCAATTCCTAAGAGGGCAGTAAGGGGCGTGCATAAGCGCACCAGCATGTCTACCGTCCCTGTCCTAATGTTCCCTTTTATTAGTACCCATCTTTTGCATATAATGTTATATCTATGTATATCACCAATACGTACTTGTCAAAAACAAATAAATAAAATAAATAAAATAAAATAAACCTGGTCCATAGAATCTCCAAGAGTCGGACTCAACTGTATGGAAAACCTAGCATCCTCAAGGAGCTCTCCAGGGTCCTGACTATTAGAGCTACCGAGTGCTTTGGATTTAGAATAGAATAGAATAGAACTGGAAGGGACCTTGGAGGTCTTCTAGTCCAGCCCCCTGCTCAAGCAGAAGAACCTATATCATCTCAGACAACTGACTGTTCAGTCTCTTTAAAAACCTCCAGTGATGGAGGCCCATGATTTCTGTTCCACTTATTAATTGTCCTCACTGTTAGGAAGTTTCTCCTTAATTCCAGGTTGCTTCTCTCTTTGTTTAGTTTCCAATCATTATTTCTCATCCTGCCCTCTGGTGCTTTGGAGAATAATTTGACCCCCTGTTCTTTGTGGCAGCCTCTCAAATACTGAAATACTGCTATCATGTCACCCCTAATTTGATTTGATAGCTAAAAGGTGCTTTGGACTCGCAATGGGACAACTCACTGCAGCCAATTCACTGTGGCCAACTTGCCACAGTCAACTCGCCATGGACAAGTCAGCGTGGCCAACTCACCAAGGGAACAACTCCCTGCGAGACCATTCAACAATTCAATTTAAAATTTAAAATAACTTTAAAAATGATTTTAACTTTTGTCATTCACATTGTGAGGGTTCCAAATAGCATCCAAAACTAAATCAGAGTCCGAGGCAAAGTATTCCTCAAAGTTCCAATTTATTAACAGAGCCATGTTGGCACATCTGTGAGAAACCCGAATCTAAAGCTATGAGGGTTTCTCCACCCTGTTTAAAGTTAATTCCTGTGTTCCCACACCCACAAGTTCATCACGTTGACCAGTCACCTTCTGCCAACATATCCGTTACTCCCATCAGTTTCTGGGCAGGTGCTGAACAAAGGATGACCTTGAGAATCTAGAAAGAATTTGTTATGGCTATATCTCTACCTCTCATGCAACAGCCTCTCCCAGGTTCCCACAGCAAGAATACATTCTAAAGCATAAAGTGTGGCAGGCCAAATTCTCCAGTCAAAGATGGCTTCAGCCTGACATACATTTCATTTTATGACTTCTTTGGCATCCTTTCTTTAATGCTTCTATTCCACTATTTCTTCAATAATAGTGTAACTCTTGTTCCGCAGTGAGTTGTCCCATGGCAAGTTGTCCATGGTGAGTTGTTCTGTGGTGAGTTGGCTGTGATGGGTTAGCCACATCAAGTTGGCTATGGCAAGTTGGCTGTGGAGAGTTGTTCTGTGGTGAGTTGGCTGTGATGAGTTGGCCACATCAAGCTGGCTGTGGTGAGTTGTTCTGTGGTGAGTTGGCTGTGATGAGTTGGCCACATCAAGTTGGCTGTGGCGAGTTGGCTGTGGTGAGTTGTTCTGTGGTGAGTTGGCTGTGATGAGTTGGCCACATCAAGTTGGTTGTGGCGAGTTGGCTGTGGTGAGTTGTTCTGTGGTGAGTTGGCTGTGATGAGTTGGCCACAAGTTGGCTGTGATGAGTTGGCTGTGATGAGTTGGCCACCTCAAGTTGGCTGTGGTGAGTTGTCATAGATCCCTTTGGACTATGAACAAGTATGAACCTTAAAACAGCAATGCATTTTCCTCATGTTTCCTGTGGGATCAAGTCTGAAGCACCGCACAGCCATCTAAATGTTGTTTTCTTCTACAAGACACTGTTTTCTTATTCTGTGAGTACCAATCTACAGGCTTCTTCCCTTGGGGGTTTAAGCTACACAAGGACTGAAAAATTATTAGATGGGTTCAGTTATATTTGGAAATAGAACCTGAAGAGATTTGATTCTTATTCACCGAATCTGTAGCAGGATCTTGGTGCATTTGTGTGTAATCCAAACAATTCTAACACTTCGGGTCCTTTTGTTTAAAAAGACAAATTGCTAGAATCAGAGGAAGAAGGAAAAGGGAGAAGGAAGATTCTAATCGTTGTTTCAAATGTGTTTACTGAAAACTATATTCATTCAGAAGGCTATAATTTTACCTCAGAGAAAGTATTTACCAGAGGAACTATTGCAAATGAGACTGTCTGGAGGGAGGGGAAAAACTGATTTATGAGTAATAGTGGTTAACATTTCAATGACATTCTCGTTACTCTTCAGAATAACTCGTTGTGGCTTCTTTATAGATTAAGGATCCTCAAAGAAATTTCTCTTTTCTTCCAAGAGCACCAAAATGTGAGGCAAATCCAGAATGAATTCTCTGCCTTTAAATACTGCAAAAATTAATCTACATGTTTCAGATTACCCAGTACAATTTATCACAAGGGATAAATGACATGTGTTTTCCAAGCTACATCCATAGGGGGCTGCAGAAACCATTCTGATTGCTGTATAGGGCTGAAAACTAATAGTGTGGTTTTATTTAGTTTTATTTGTTTATTAAATTTGTTTGCTGCCCATCTCACCACAAGAATTAATGGTTTCGCACTAATTTGAGGCAGGGGCTATATAAAATAATCTGTGGTGTAAACCATGATGATGTTCGTCCATCGTATTCGAAGAGGACCTTGACATCAATCCTCACAGGAATTGGGGGGGTTGTCAAGACTTGCGCGTGAATTGGATTAAAGTGAGGGAGAGGTGCGCATAGTCAGCCTCACTCTCTCTTCCCAGATTCCATCTTGCTCCAAATAGCAGGACAAGAGTCAAGACAGTTGGAGATGGCCTGGGTGCAGTGGTTGACCAGGGCATCTTTTGTGTCTTGCCATGCTCTTAGCGTACCACATCACTTGCAGAGACCGCCTTCATGACCATTGTCCAATTCTAGTAGATTTCATCTGTTCAGTCCGCCAGAATCTGTCTTCACATGCTCAAGATAGACAGGTCCCTATCTCACCGAAGGTCAATGACCCAACGGCTACTCTCAACCTGGTTTGGCCAGCCTGTCAAAGCTGTTGCCCGGGGTGTGGCCGCTGCGCATGCTACAGCTGCTAGGAGCCACAGGTGAGAGCTGAGTGACAGGTGGGGACCAAAGGTGAATGAGCTGCCCTAAAAGCTGCCCTAAAATGAGCTGCCGTAAAAGGACATGACATGCCCTTACACCAGAGGTGCTACCCCTCCCTGAACACCCCATACACCCCAAACTATGAAATAGTCACTATAAATGTCAAGGGAAAAAACTCCAAATTTCCCCTTCAAAATATAAGACCAAGGGAAAAATGAAATCTGGGGATTTCTTCATTATGACATTACACAATTATCTCTTTTTGAATCATCAGCTGCAGATCTCAAATCTTCTCAGAGCAAACCAGTGGATTCCTGAAACTGGATCCCTCTTCATTTCTCAGTATTGACTCTTGCTGGTGGATTCTGCAGACTTTGATTGACATAAGTCTGTGGGGCAAAAGGTGTGAGAACCAATTTCTGCAGAAATGTGACTTTAATTAACAATTTGTGTAGCCAGCTGGAAAATTAAGAGCCGTGTTTGCTTTGGATTTATCAAAGCAGAAAGCCTTTGCACAATACCTGCACATAGGCAGGCAAACTCAAAATAAACGATACATCGGGTGAAGTTCTTCTCTTTTCAGAAGGATAAAGGCCCAACAATAAATACAACATCTTGTCCATGATATAGTAGGAACTGAGGAACAATTGTTTGCCATAACATTCAGGTAAGCAGGCTGGATTTTTAATTAATGTGTGAACTGACTGTGACAAATGGTGGTTTGCTTCCATTTGTATCTTTCCAGCCCCATAATTGATGATCATGCTCTTTGGTTAAATAGAAGCTCTTGGTTCATACTTGAAGCCATGACACCTTGCTACCATGGAGATGTCATTTAAAATAATAGGAAGATTCTCATACCTTAGAAGCTTACCGCTTCATGGAACTGAGCTGAATAGAGAAGAAAATTGGCCATTTGATTATTCTTTTCTTCTATTTTTTTAATGCTATCACTGTACTTCAGATTAGACCAGTTTGACCAGCCTTTATTTTTGTTAACTGCATTTCCCACCCCCAGAATGAGCTCTCGGAGAGTAGCAAATGATAAATGGGGTTGGAGCAAACAATGGATGAGGCCAGGGCTAAAAATAGAGGGGGAGAACATTCTTGCTAATGTTCACTTTTTTTCTGACACCCCTTTCTCAAAATCTGTGTCTCTCCCTCCTTTTTCTAAAGGAAAAGATACAGATACAGTAGTCCTTGACTTACAATCATTCATTTAGTGACTGTTCAAAAGTTGCAATGGCACTGAAAAAAAAGTGACTTATAACTGGTCCTCACCCTTTGGAGAAAAATAGCCAAAAAAAGAGGATGTTTTTCTTAAAGTTTACCTTGAGTGAATTGTTCGAAATTATTCAATGTGACAGTTTCTCATACAGAAGATAGAACAAGTCTGATTCTACCCTTTAAGAGATGATGTCACAAATCTTTAACAATAAGACACTAGTCTGGGACATACATGTATTTATCTATTTTTGCATTTGGATTTTGCCACTATCAAAACAACTCTCAGGAGACAGGTTGAGATCTTTTTCTCAGATGGAATTGGAATGTGAATTAGAGTGAAGTTAAAAACTCCTGATATTCAAGGGCAAGAAATTATGGTATGCTAAAAAAAATTGATTGTTTTCTGATTGCTTATTTGAACCCTATGACAATCATTAAGTGTTGTACTTCATGATTCTTGACAAATGTATCTTTTCTTTTGTGTACACTGAGAGCATATGCACCAAAGACAAATTCCTTGTGTGTCCAATCACACTTGGCCAATAAAGAATTCTATTCTATTCTATTCTATTCTATTCTATTCTATTCTATTCTATTCTATTCTATTCTATTCTATTCTATTCCATTCCATTCCATTCCATTCCATCCTATTCTATTCTATTCTATTCTATTCTATTCTATTCTATTCTATTCCATTCCATTCCATTCTATTCTATCCTATTCTAAAAAAAAATCCTACATGGTCCAGAACTCCAGATGATATAGGGCCAAGTATTCTTTTCATAACTTGAAGGAATATTTGTCTCCAAAGTTTATTCAATCAAAACAAATTAAGCAGGTGTCATGAGCCAAAACAGGTTATTTGATCCTGTGGGATAAACAGATGGATGAGTACACAATGCTTCCCTTCCTGGTTCATTCTGAGAGCTTGCACTAGCTGGCAACAGACTCCAGCAATGCAATTAGTTTGACTCTGTGCTGGCTATTAGTCAGATCTCAAGGTGTCTATCCAGAGAAGGACTTTCACGAGAGCTTGTGTACGATCCAGAAGTTTGTGTCACCGAACTAATCAATGGAATATACGCATGTCAGGGTTTAGAACAAGAAACATTCCCTAAAAGCTTTTAATGTGATCAAGAAAATAAAAAGATGAAATACACTCGAGAATAATCCCATTAGCTGAATTTAATTTTACTGAAATTGATATCTAAATAGCATTAAATCAACCTTAGTTTTTTTTGTGTCCTAGACCCACCTAATTTATTATCCTGTTCTTTTCATATTTTGGAAGTCCTTCAATGTGGCTGGAAAAATGTTGCACATCTTGTTGAGGTGCTAAATATTTCAAAAGATAGGAATAGCTGATTGATTCTTTTTTTTTTAAGGGACCTGGTTGGAATGGATCCTGTTTTGGAAAAAACGAAGTTGCCATTGCTGTCCTATTGGAGAATGGAAATAGGTTAGAACTTGAGTTTAGCCACATAGCTACCACCATCAGCTGCCCAGAATGTCACTAGTTGGAACTGATGGATATGTCTAGTTCAACTGCAATATTTCAAAAAATGAGTTCTGACATTAGAAACCTTCCAAATGAATTTCCTAAATATAATATCTCCTCTCCTTTTAAATTATGAACCTCCTACAGTGGTACCTTGGTACTCATCATTAATTGTTTCTGGGCAGTGCAATGAGTACCAAATAAAATTTTCACCTAAGGAATAAGATAGTGAGTCACAAGGCAGCCAACACTGACAAGTTCTAGCTTGTGCGTTGAGTACCAAACAAACAATGGGTACCGGGACAAAATTTTCACATCAAAATGCGTTCAGTACCAAATTCAATGAGTTTCAAAGCAGTTGAGTACCAAACTACCACTGTATATACAAATAATAGGTAGTCCTCAACTTAAAATCACAATTGAGCCCAAAATGTATGTTGTTAAGTGAGACATTTGTTAAGTGAGTTTTGCTCCATTTTACGACCTTTCTTGCCATGGTGGCAAGTTACTGCTGACTGCCGGCTGCCTGAAATTTGGCAGATCAAACCTCACTGCCTCAAGGTTGACTCAGCCTCCCACCCTTCCGAGGTGGGTAAAATGAGGACCCAGATTGTTGGAGGCAACCTCAGGGGTGGGTTCCTACCGGTGCGGTCTTCTCTATGGCACCGGTAGCGGCTGGCGGATTGCCAAATGGCTCCGGTGCTGTCCTCGCCGGTCTGTCGCGTGGCACCATCTTTTTCCGGGAATTTTTAGGCTTTTTTTGCTTCCTGCACATATGCGGAAGGAAAATTTCACAAGGAGACACGTGCGAGAGAGAGATCGCAGCGATTTTTTTCTACCTGCACATGCACGGAAGCAAAATCGCATGAGGGGGCGCACGCACATAGCAAGCGTGCGCACGCACAAAATGTGGCGATGCGTGCACAGCGCACCGGTAGCGAGGTAAGATCAGCCCGCCCCTGGGCAACATGTTGACTCTGTAAACTGCTTAGAGAGGGCTGTAAAGCACTGTGAAGCGGTATGTA
>JALIGW010000012.1:11015036-11055036 GCA_023053685.1 Diadophis punctatus similis | reverse complement strand
CTGCCAAATTGCAGGCAGCCGGCAGTCAGCAGAAGTAGCCTGCAGTACTGCACTCTAACCACTGTGCCACCACTGCTTAAATGTTTGTACGTTTAGGTAACATGTCATAAAACCCGCAACTTTGGAAGCTGCAAAAAGATGGAAGAAGCAAAACAGATGCAAAAAAGATTGGATTAAACTCTGTTCCTTTTCGGGTCACGTTTTTCTCCTGGCATTCCTGTATGAATTAAGCTCACGTCACATGTTTAACTGGGTCAGTTAAAGATAAAGTGACTACAATCACAGACAACAGCAGTTGATATAAGCTTGGAGGTTACTTGGTAGCTGAATATGTTCTAAAAGCTCAATTCATTTAATTGGCTCATGATTCACTGTATAATGGGAATTGAGAAAAGAGATAAATGGGTTGAAGATGGTTTTTTTTAACAGAGCCATAGTCTTAAGGCCCTGATGATCCAGAATAATATACGTATTTCTTTTGGCACCAGTATAATTATCAATGCCTTTTTGACTAGCAATACCTGAAATAATTATCTTTAAGCACAAGATAAGCGTTTCATTTAAAGGTACAAGAAAAATTCAGAAATAATAATAAGTCTAGATATTTGGTTTTGTTTTTTTACAAAGGTTACACGGCATCTAAATGACTTCCAATTAGAGGCCAAGTGAGTTCCCCTGGGGAGAAAGTTAGAAGCGCTACTGTAAAATGCAATTCCTTTTCAAATCTTAAGCTAGAAATTATCTCCTAAACCTTTGCAGGATTATATTAGATTTAAAAGGATAAGATTGTGTTTGTGATATCCTGAGATATACTAAGTGCATTTTGATTGACCGTTGCGGTTCCAAATTAGGTGGAAGGCTCTACAAGGGTGTCACCACTAAGTAATTATAAAATAGAAATGTCATTACTGTTGAATGAGATAATTCATCTGATTTATCAGGACGCCAGCCGCTTCACTGTCAGGATAGATAAAATAATGTAGCAGTGGAGAGAATCTGCATACATTAGGTTGACAGAATTAGTCACCTTGAATTAGAATACAATTCCTTCAAAGAAGCCATAAAGAGGAAGAGGTGAAGATAATCACCAAACAAATCTATCTTCAACCACGCAAGTAGAAAACATGGACTGAAAAAAACTAGCATTGAATAAACAGGTCACTGGCCACGGGAATAACTGTATAAAAAGGATTTGGCATTTGGCATTTTAAAGACTTGGAATATAGGAGAAGGTGAGCTTGACCATACAGGTAGTCCTTGCCTTATGACCACAATTGAGCCCAAAATTTCTCTTGCTGAGTGAGACATTCGTTAAGTGAGTTTTGCCTCATTTTATGACCTTTCTTGCTACAGTTGTAAAAAAAATCACTGCAGTTGTTAAGTGAGTCACACGGTTGTTAAGTGAATCTGTCTTCCCTGCTGACTTTGCTTGTCAGTAGGTCACAAAAGGGGATCACGTGACCCCAGGACACTGCAACCAACATAAATACATGCCATTTGCCAAGCATCTGAATTTTGAGCATGAGAGCATGGGGATGTCGCAACGGTCATAAGAGTGAAGCATGGGGATGATGCAACAGTCATAAAAGTGAGGAACGGCCATCAGTCACTTTTTTCAGTGCTGTTGTAATTTTGAAGAACTGTTGCAAGTCAAGGACTACCTACATTGAATCCCGAGCTGGATAATGATTGAGGATTTTCACTTTCTTTCTTATTTTTTTTTTTAAAAACCTCCCTTTATATTAAGAGTTATGTAGGCAGAAGGTGAGGTCTGTCTCTGTGAGTGCTGAAAATGCCTGTCTCGACTGAATTTGGTTAATGGAACACGAGAATGTCATTTTCTTTATTAAAAGAAATAAGAACTTTCAGAATTGACCAACCTTTTCAATATTAGGATGGAAAGTACATGAGATTTAGGAAATGAAAACACAGGAGAACATGAAATGAGCATTTTCATTTAGAATTGTACTAGTTCACTGATATACTAACAAAAACACAAGCAGCATTTAGGCCATAATGACTCATTGGGAGTTTATGGAGGTGGCCCAGTAGCTACAGGCCTAGGAAGCCAAATGTGGTCTACAGGTGAAGTCTAATAAGAATGGTTGCATCTCTAAGCAGGGTAGCCAGTGATGCAGGGGTGAAATGCTCCCGGTTCGGACCGGATCGAGCGTACCGGTAGCAGTGTCCGCCAGTGGTTTCCCGAGCCAGTAGCGATGGCTGGCTAGCCACACCCCTGAACCGGTCCGCCGGTAGCTCGCCCCGCCCCGCCCAGTCTCTGCTCTGCAGCTTGCCTGCCTGAAGTGCTGCGCCCCTGATCTGCTTGCCAGGTAAGCCTGTGAAGTCGCAGCCTACCTAGCTGCCCCTGCCCCCCCCCATCCCAGCCTGCCTTCCCTACTCCATTCCCCGTGGCCCGCGGCCCTGACATGCTTTCCTGCCTTCCACGGGGCCTTCCTGGTGTCCCCGTGGCCAGCTTGCGAAGGCAGGCAAGCGGAAGGCAGGAAAGCATGTCGGGGTGGCAGGGAAGGGAGGTAGCAGCCTACTCCCTTCCCCGCAGCCCTGCCATGCTTGGCGGCCTTCCACGCAGTATCCTCTCCCCAGGTTGCTGGCTGCAAATGTGACCAAACTCCAAAAATGGCACACTCACTATAGACACAGCTAATAATGTATAGGACACCATCAACACCCATGGAGAGTTACCGAAGGGTAAGGAAAGAGATGGAAAGATGGATCTGAATGAAGCATGTCTAGAATTGGAACATTGGAAGATTGCAGTAGTGAAACAATAAAAATGACAAGTGATGGATTGGAGCAATGCTTTTACAGTAGCTGTGGAATAATAGTGATTTTTGGAGCTTGGGGTTTTACTTTCAGAATTAAACTCTGAAGGAGAATCCAAAAACTGCAAGCCACTGTGTTGATCTGCTTCAAGAATATGCAACCTTTTTGTAGTCAAGGTCCATACTACCATTATTGTTGATTTAACAAGCAATATGGATGTGTAGTACAAAGGTTCCAAAGCAAAATGTAACTCATGCAATGGTTAAGGTACTAGACTTAGCCAAGAGAGATCTAGGTTTACATTTGAGCTCAACAGCAAAATGTACACTCAACTACAGTCTGCAATCTACAGTCTATAGTCGACCTCACCCCATTCCTAAGAGGTCTGTAAGGGGCGTGCATAAGCGCACCATTGTGCCTACCGTCCCTGTCCTACTGTCCTATTGCCTAATTTACCTGTCCCTACTTTGCTAATGTTTATGTTTATACCAATACCTGCTATCTTGTACATGTTTGACAAACAAATAAATAAAATATAAATAAATAAATAAATAAATAAATAAATAAATAAATAAATAAACAAACAAACAAACAAACAAACAAACAAACAAACAAACAAACTACATTCTTCAGCCCATATCACAGGGTTGTGGTTATGGAGCGTAAATAAACGATAACTTGAATGTCTATGGAGATTCTTAGTCATCCAGGTCATGGTTGTCCCAAAGATGCTTTTTCAAGAGGCAACTGGACTTTCTTGGTTTTTCCTTGAAGACGTTTCGCTTGGATGAGAAGCAAAATGTCTTCAAGGAAAAACAAAGAAAGTCCAGTTGCCTCTTGAAAAAGCACCTCTGGTTAAACGGTAACCCCCATGTATGCTGCTTTTTCTTCTCAAGAAAGAAGACAGGCTATACATTATTATTTTATTTATTAAATTTGTACACTGCCTGACTCCAAATGGATGAATGAATTAAAATCTGAGACGCCACAAATCTATTTTGCATTCTTCATTAAGAGAAAAAATCACCCAAACTTATGCTATTAAATCTTTGGAGGAAGACAGCTTTGAAATGAATGTTTGTCCTGCTAGGAAGCATAAGCCAATGAGCTAAATTACAAGTAAGACTTTTCCAAAAGTAATCATTCTAATCATGTGTAAACTCTTATTTTAAATCCATTTTATGTGGTCTAAGTTTGAAAGACTATTAGCTGAAACTGGGTTTAATCATCAGTGGCGGGATTCAATTTTTTTAAAACTATCTGTTCTATGGGCACAGCATGGTGGGTGTGGCGTGGCTTGGTGGGTGTGGCAGGGGAAGGATACTGCAAAATCCCCATTCCCTCCCCGCCCCACTAACCTGCTTTCCAGCTCCATTCTCCTGTGCAGGGCAACAAAAGAAGACCCAGCCGATCAGCTGGGACTCAGGAGGCAGCGAATAGATCAGGGGTGGGTCCAGTCAGAGGTTGCATTTGCCAGTTCTCTGAACTACTCAAAATTTCCGCTACAGTTTCGCCAGAACCGGTCAAAACCGGCTGAATACCACCTCTGGTTTCATTTCAGAAAGATCACGGTGGCAATGTTCCCATGTCTGTTGAAGAAAGCAGTTGTGTTTCTATATCATATAAAGCTTATGAACATCAACTGTAGGTTATTGGCAGAGAATGGGCTTAGAAGGTTAACTGAGTTCCATTTGTTAATGCCAATGTATACTGTAGTACAGTTCAGTAACTGGTCTAGTAGATTTTTTGAGTGTAGGCAGTTTGTAGCAAGCTGTTGCTAGGAGAGTATATATGCCCTGACCTTGTCTATAGCTTGAGCCCTACTAGATGAACTTCAGGGGCGGGTTGCTCACTTACCTTGCTGCCGGAGCCATGCGCGCGCATCTCCATGCTTTGGGGGGGGGCGCTCACTACGCAGAAGCAAAATTGCGCTGAAATCTCGCAATGGGACACGCGTGCGAGAGAGATTTTGGCACAATTTTGCTTCCGAGCATGCAAAATCACCGAAAATCACCGAAAAAAAAGGTGATGCACCGGGTGGACTGGCAGAGAGGGCTCCGGAGTGGTTACGAAATCCGCTGCTCCCTACCGGAGCTGCGTACCAGGCAGTTCCGGCAGGAATCCACCTCTGATGAACTTGTGTTAGTTACTTGCCTGGTGCTTTGTCTTTACTGGAGATGCTATTTCTTTACATCTGCCTTTGAACATTGCTTGTGAGTATTATGATGATCTCTGTGCCATTGCCATTTTGTCTAGGAGTTTCTACTTTCCAATATTGCGCTAATCCAGAGAGAGAGAGTGAGAGAGAGAGTAGCGCAATAACAGAGATTACTATTTTTAGATGACCCATGTACAAAGGCCTGGTAGATCTAAGCCACAGTAGATGGATTGCATAACACACTAGATATGACATGTTAGTTTCTGCTGAACGTGTTGTGTGAATCCCATTCGGGGATTAATTCAATAGGCTATGCAAAGCCAGGCAATTGAGTTAATTCAGTAACCCGTGATTTGATAAACTATGACTCAGTGTCGTAAAGGGGAAAATCTGTGCGGACACAAGTAAAAAAAATCATTAAAAGATAGAATAGAATTTGGAAATCATTCATAGGCACTCTATATTTGCAAGTTAGAAAGAGATACAAATCCCTCGCTTACAGAATCCTATTCTGCATTTCTATTCAAGTTTCTATGTAAATTGCCATTTTTAACTTTGAAACGTATATGAATACAACCTTAAATGCAGACAAATGTGTGTGGATATACATGCGCACATACAAAAGCTCTGTCAGCCCTGGAGCCATCTTTGATGAGAGCCTTCAGGGCTCCCACAGCAACGGTTGAGCAGGCTGTGGGAACGGGAGGGGGGAAGGGGAGAATGGTGTGGGGTGTAATCATAAACAACATTCTTTCCCTTGGGACCTTGGGACTCAGGGACTCAACAGCACCTGGGGAGGAGTCACTGGACTTTGGTCGAACTTGAGACGGTGACCTGATTGGGTCATGTGATGCAGACGGGAATGGAAGGGGATGATCTTTGATTTTGGTTTTGGGTGGGGAAAAGGCAGGGACCTCAGATTTGGGTTCCCCCCAGATGTGCCAATATGACATCTGCAGGGGTGGGTTCCAAAAAAAATTTAGCAAGCGGTGCTCTGCCTGGTTGCTGGGTGGGCGTGGCCATGGGGGCCGTGGCCTACTCGGCCTCCTGCACCACGGTGGGTGGGGGCATTTTTGCCCTCCCCAAGCCTCCGTGCGTGGCCTGCATTTACCTGCATCCAAAACAGGCCGCGTGGGGACTTCTGGGAGGGGCAGAATGGGGTGGGTGGAGCCAGCCAGGAGTGGGATTTGGGGGTTCTCCAAACTGCACAGAATCTTAGCTAGAGGTTCTCC
Source organism: Diadophis punctatus similis (assembly GCA_023053685.1). NCBI lineage: Eukaryota > Metazoa > Chordata > Lepidosauria > Squamata > Dipsadidae > Diadophis > Diadophis punctatus. Next base: position 11,048,865 of record JALIGW010000012.1, on the reverse strand, counting down.
CAAAGCTGCGAACTTCCAGCAGTCCACCCCTGGACATTTCTAATAAGTTCTTGCTTTATTATTATTATTATTATTATTATTATTATTATTATTATTATTATTATTATTATTATTATTATTATTATTATTATTATTATTATTATTATTATTATTATTATTATACAATTGTATCACAGCGGCCAGTTGTTTCACCGGATTTGGCATTGATTACTAGTCGAGCCCCACCCAGGGGCCTAGGACGTCGTAATGTATTTTCGAAGTATATGTGCGGAACCGAGCAGTGCGGCTTTCTGCATTTGACTGATGGTGATTTTGTCAATTTTGAGCTGTTTTAAATGTAATTCCAGTGCTTTTGGGATAGCACCCAGTGTTCCAATCACTACTGGAATTACCACTGCTGGTTTGTGCCATAATCGTTGGATTTCGATTTTTAAGTCCTGGTATTTTGCGATTTTTTCGTGTTCCTTTTCATCGACCTTGCTATCTCCTGGTATTGCAATGTCAATTATAGTCACCTTGTTGTTCTCGACCAGCATGATGTCTGGTGTATTTATTATTATTATTATTATTATTATTATTATTATTATTATTATTATTATTATTATTATTATTATTATTATTATTATTATTATTATTATTATTATTATTATTATTATTATTATTATTATTATTACTATTATTGCCTCTGAGTTTTGATTCTGTTGGGGGTGTTACTTGGAACCCTGACACGCTCATCCTGATTGTTTTAGCAAACTGTTGCCTTTTCAGGTCTGAAGATTATTCTTTTTTTAAAAAAAAATTTTGCAACTGTGCAGAGGATGGTAATAGACAGAGTTCTCAAGACAGAGTTGGTGCTGTGATCATGTGCTTGTTTAAATCAGTAAATTCTGTGCTTTTCACATCTGCAAATAACAGGCAGAAGCTACCTAATTATTCTCTCATCATGGAGATGCTGTGATTGAAATAGCTTCTCCTCTACATTTCTGCCCAGTGTGCAGATGTTAAAGGCAGAGATTCTAACTATGGAAAGAGGTGATAGCAGCCAGGCAGGAAGGCAGCTTATTTATTTGGGACAATAGTGATGAATCAGTCAAAAGTGAGGACTCGGTGAATAAGTTTGAAGTCATTAGATTATCGTATTATTCCCATTTTCTATTCTTACTTATGTTGATCAAAAAACTAAATTACAAGCAGCTCCCTAAACCTAAAGGCTATGGTGGATCAATGAATGGGTAAGCAACGTCATGACATCGCCCCACATGACATGAATTATATCATTTGTGGCCATCACTTCATCTTTGGGATGTGCTATCGCAGAGGTCTTCAACCTTGGCAACTTTATGAGGTGTGGACTTCAACTCCCAGAATTCCTCAGCCAGCATGGCTGGCTGAGGAATTCTGGGATTTGAAGTCCACACCTCATAAAGTTGCCAAGGTTGGAGACCTATGGCATCATCACACAAATGAAGTGATGGCCACAAATTACATAATTCACGTCATTGCGGGTGATGTCATGATCCACAGGTAGCCCTCCACTTACAACAGTTCGTTTAGTGACCGTTTAAAGTTACAGCAGCACTGAAAAAAAGTGGCTTATGACCGTTTTTCACACTTACGATGGCAGCATCCCCACAGTCAGGTGATCAAAATTCAGACTCTTGGCAGCTGACTCATACTTGTGGCGGTTGCAGGGTCCTGCAGTCACGTCATTCCCTTTTGCGACCTTCTGAAAAGCAAAGTCAATGGGGAAGCCAGTTTCACTTAACAATCGGGTGACTTCAGGGATTCACTTAATAACGGTGGTAACAAGAGTTGTCAAATGGGGCAAAACTCACTTCACAAATGTCTCACTTAACAACAGACATTTTGGGCTCAATTATGGTCATACATCGAGGACTACCTGTATATTATATCACTGAGACATCTACTGGATATCTGTGCTAAGGAACAGCAGTAGTAAAGTTTGCTTTACCAACTTAGTATTTATCTTCTTCTTTTAATTACCCTTGAGGGGTGGAGTCTGGGCAACTGAATGGAGCTGACTGTGTACTGGCCGGATGCCCTTCCTGTCGCCAATGCGGAGCTTTGTACAGCAGATATATTCTCATTGTGCCCAGAGAGAGAAATATCTGCTTCTACCTAGGATCGAACTCACAGCCTCCTGATTGTGAGGCGAGAGCTGCACCTCTAGGCCATCACACCACTCAACCAACAGTATATATGCAGAAGTCAATTTCAATTTGCACTTGGAGTTTTTGGGAAGCAGATTGTTGTATGAATATTTCTATATTTATTTAAACTTCTGTTAGCATTAAACCCTAAAATTGTTAAAACGATGTGCTGTCTTTATCCACCTTTGTGGATATTTTATGACTCAGGGTGCTTACTCTGGATTCAAAGGCCGTGATTTTCTAAGCTCAGCAAAATTCTCCTAAGTGCTGTGAAACCAAAATACAGGAAAAATATAAAACCAAACTAGGAAACATCTTAATATTTATGATGAAAAACAAACAAACCCAAGAGCAGGATCTATGGGGTTCTTGTCCTTTGAGGGCAGCAGAGGTTCAAAAGCTAAAGTTCCTCTAATCCGGCCGAGAATCGCATGAATTTTGATACCTTAATACAGAATTCGTTGCTTTTTATTTTTTTAAAAATGTATTTTAATAATCAACATTGTGAAATGCTTCTTAATTAATAGAATTGCTAATAGCCACTCCGCCATACGGAGTAAAATTCCACCAGAGACATCAGTTTGGTGGAAGTGTAATAATGCAATCACGCACAAATTACAATGTGGATAGAAATTATAGGCTGCAGCTGGTTTGAATTTGTTGTTTTGACCTTTAACTGAAAAACGAATTCTAATAGGCGTTTGGCTTCAACAATATGTTTAATTTCCAAAACAATATCAAGACCCAAGTAGTTGAAAATAATCGAGCTGTAGCCTTCCCCCCCTCCTCAGTCTTTTGAGATTTTAGCTTTGATCGTTATCATCTTTCCTTAATCTGGAATACCCGTGTTATATTCTACTAGATCTCCTGTTACTCAAATTCGCCATGGACTAAAACTGGTATCAGAGGGCAGAGGTGGGTTCCTCCTGGTTCGGACAGGTTTGCCTGAACTGGTAGCAACCTGCTGGTGATGTCACGATGCCACGGAACTGGTTCAGTCGGTGCCAGTCTGTAAAGGCCGCCAACTTTTTTTTTGCATTTTTTTTGCAATTTTTTCCCAATTTTTTTTTTGGGGGGGGGTTCTTCTGCGCATGTGCAGAAGCTGAGTTTTCAGCACTGTGCATGCGTCGCCATCTTGTTTTTGGCTTTTTAAAAAAAAATTGGGAGTTTTTGCGACTGCGCTTGTGCACGCCCACGCAGCGAGGGGAGGAAGCGAACTGGCAGCCAGGTAAGTTAGAATCCACCCGTCAGAGGGATGAAAAAAGATGAAGTGGATCAGAAAAGTTTATATGGTTTGCTTAATAATTGTTGCAAAAAAAAAAAGAGACTGTAAAATTGGTCAAAGTCACATGGGTACCTGCTTAACTACCCCCACAATTTACAACCATAATCCGGGCTCAGTTATGGTCGTAAGTCAAGGACTATCTGTACAAAAATGTGATTAATAAATATAGTTACTGTTGTGTAACAGTTAACAGAAAAGAAAAAAAAAACAGCATGAGGAAAAGGAGCTCCAGGCCTAAAATCCAGTTGTAGAATTTCACCTCTTTCTGAAAACGACTGGTAGACTCGTCTCTCTCATTTTTCTCCCACAAAATCGTATAAAGAATTCCAGGAGATGATGTGGTTATTATTCAGCAAAGAACTGAAGAACACTTAGGATATTGGATCTTTAGCCTTGCATTTTGTTTTGGAATGAGATCTCCATTTGCTGCAGAAAAAAAAAATTTCAAGAGCAACCAACCCGGGTAAGAATAAAACTGGTACATTAATGTAAGTGCACACATTTTAGAAGCCACAAATTTTCAGGGATTTCCTCTTCATCATCTAAGAATTATTGCCAGAGATTCTTCCCCTGGCCACCCATAACCTTATCGCTTCCTTGTATACGGGATACTCCATCAGAGTCCTATTACAGGCAAAATTCTTCAAGAAGCCTTATGGAAACTGCTTTTTGTCACAGTGATCAGCAATCCCTGAAGAGTAGTTCATTCAATCTATATATATGTTCGTCCATCGTATTCGAAGAGGACCTTAACATCTTGGGGGGGATGTCAAGACTTGCGTGTGAATTGGATTAAAGTGAGGGAGATGTGCGCATAGTCAGCCTCACTCTCTCTTCCCAGATTCCATCTTGCTCCAAATAGCAGGACAACAGTCGAGACAGTTGGAGATGGGCTGGGCGCAGTGGTTGACCAGGGCATCTTTCGTATCTTGCCATGCTCTTAGCGTACCACATCGCTTGTAGAGACCGCCTTCATGACCGTTGTCCAATTCTAGTAGGTTTCATCTGCTCAGTCCACCGGAATCTGTCTTCACATGCTCGGGATAGACAAATCCCTATCTCACCGAAGGTCGATGACCCAACGGCTATTCTCAACCTGGTTTGGTCAGCCTGTCGAAGCTGTTGCCCGGGGTGTGGCCGCTGCGCATGCTACAGCTGCTAGGAGCCACAGGTGAGAGCTGAGTCAAAGGTGAACGAGCTGCCCTAAAGCTGCCCTAAAATGAGCTGCCATAAAAGGACACGACATGCCCCTACACCAAAGGTGCTACCCCTCCCTGAACACCCCAAACACCCCTTCAATCTATATATATATAAGCCAAATACCATTCACTCATCACGAAATCTCCAGAACTGTAAAGCCTACAAACTTGAAACTTGGCACGTATATTCCTTTTGGCTTCTAGCTGCTCGCTAAGAAAGGATTTTTTGAAATGACCATCAGATCATTAGTATTTCTTATACAGTATTATATTAACACGCACTGATGATAAGGAGTTAGACGTTCTACTCCCCCTCCCCACCTGAAAAGAACTCTGTTCCAACTGCCAGTTGCCTTATATTAACATGCTCTGATGCTAAGCAGTTACACATTCTACATAAATTTTCAAGCTTTAAGTGTCAATGTATCAAGCCCAATCCTACTCATTAATTTTCAAACTTTAACTGTCAATTTATCAAGCCCAATCACAGTTTCATAGTGAAGCACAGGTATCCAGCTGTGTGTGTGTGTGTGTGTGTGTGTGTGTGTGTGTGCCTGATCCTTATTTGGATGTAGTTTTCCATCCTTGGAGGAAGTAAATCATCACTTTTAAAGGCATCAGCAAAAGGCTTAGAGGATTGGGACAGTGGGTTAGTATTCTATAGATGGGTGCTGATGGGGTGTGGATGACAAAGGCTGGCAGGTTTATCAGGGAATTTCTCATTTTCAGAAGTGAGAGGGGGAGAAAGTGAGAAATACAAATAAATGACAAAGCCTTGAGACCTGGCTCACAGTGGGTGGGTGGAAGGATATGAATGCAGCCACAGCTACAACAGTGACTTCATGCATAAAATGCTGCCCTTGCATTTTTTTGGTGGCAAACTAGGTCACTAATGATAAAAGGCACAGCCAACACTTTGTCTTTCCAGTTTTAATAACATTGGTAGAAGATAAAGCAGTAGCATCACACCTTGTTTGTGATGAAAGTTAGGGAGTGGAGCGTGGAGCTTCTATTTCCACGAGTCTCTTTATAGAGTCGGGGTGTCCAACCTTGGCAGCTTTAGGTTGCTTTTCAAATCTTCACTTGATCCAACTCCCAGAATTCCCCAGCCAGCACAAAAAGGATTTATTCAAATGACAGTGTGTCCATATAATCTTTCCCCCCCCACAATACATCCATACATATACCTTAATTCTTAACAAAATAGTTATACATTTCTATTTGATAATACATGAACCAATATCTTAATTTGCACCTTTTATACTTTAATTACCTGCCTGTTTCCCCCTTTATATCATATCACTCCCTTCCCTCTATCTCCCTCTCTTCCCTCTACCTTCTTTCTCCTTCTCTCCCACTTCCCTATTTCCCTCATCTCCCATTCTTCCCTTCCTTCTCTACTTCCTTTTCTCCCTCTTAACCTTTCCCTGGGTGTATGTATTCACAATCCATCCTATAGTTAACAGACAGGTAACTCATATCCCTAATCTCCTTTAATTATCGGTGCTTCTCTTAAACTCATCCCCCGCCCCCCAAGTATCCATATCTATGCTTAATTCTTATATTTTCCTAGGTATATTAACTACTATCTTAATGCTGCCACCTCAACTACCTAATTTTGTCACCTGGATCTACCACCTTCAATTTTTTTTATTTTCCTCCAATTTAATCAATATTACTTATCTTCTATACATATTCATTTTCTAACCAATCATAGAAATTCCCCCATACTTTATAGTATTCAGAATCTTCCTTATCTTTAATTATATAATCTTGAGTATTTTGAAAGTTCAGAATTTATTATCTGGCGTCTCACTCTTGGTTAGGGATCAAGACATACCTTTCCTCTTACTCCTATACTCCTAAAAACAGACACAAAATGCTAGTGTGTTTCTGGAAATTTGGATTTTCTAAAAATATGACACTTCAGAGAAAATGGGACATAGCCATTTAAAAAAAAATTAAAAAGATGGAACAGAGATATGATCAAGCAACTGTGGAACCAGAAATACGCATATTCTTTGCCCAGTGTTTAGGATTTCCTAAGGAGCGAGGATGAGAACTGCAGTAGTAGCTCTAAAAATTATCTGCCTTGTCAGACTCCAGACTCTGCCATTCAAAAGGAGAAGGGGGGGGGTCTTGGTCCTGCTTGATCAAAAGGTTATAACAGATATCCGGATCCTATACACCTGGGAACCTTCTCAGCTTAAGATAGGGTTTTATGAGGGGCAATGCAAGTCAGTTGAACGGAAGGGGGCTGGGAACGTATAGCCATCTGTATTCCCAGGAAGGAGTTTCACACTTTGTGGATTGATTTGCTTTTGCATCGTGTCAAATGGGGAGGGGCATTAAGGTTAAATATGCTTGCCTTGCCTGAAGGCATTTAGACTTTGCTTTGAATGAATGGATTGTCATACAACTGCTAATTAAAGGAATCCTTTTGAAAACACTGACTCAGAAGTTCGTACTTTGAATGTGGTTGGGAAGGCAGTTCTTACGTGCCTGTTGAAACTTGTTAACTCAACAAGTTTGTTTGCTTTTGTGTGCTGACCGTGGCACTGATTTCACAAATACTCTTCCATTGTACTCCATAATGGAAATGTTTAAATGGGGTGGCCCATCACATTTCATAACAAACATTTGAGCTACTTAATTTGTTCTGCCTTTTTGGCTGAAATGTCTTTTTCTTTATTGTTAGAAAACTTGGTAGGTTGTTTTTCTTGCCGTGTCTATTTTTTTGAAATGTTTTCTTCTTTTTAATTTGTCTAGTCCAGTGAGCTCCTTCAAAAAGGTAGGAAAGAGCCTAGGATAGTGATGGCGAACCTTTTTTTCCTCGGGTGCCGAAAGTGAGCGCGCGTGCACTATCGTGCATGCGCGAGTGCCCACACCCATAATTCAATCCCTGGGGAGGGCAAAAATGGCCTCCCCGCCCCCCGGAGGCCCTCTGGAGGCCAGAAATGGCCCATTTCCCAACTTCTGGTGGGCCTAGTAGGCCCGTTTTTCGCCCACCCCTGGCTCCAGAGGCTTTCATGGAGCTTGGGGAGGGTGAAAACACCTTCCCCCGCCCCCTGGAGGCCCTCCGGAAGCCGAAAATGCCCTCCCAGAGTCTCTGTGCAAACTGAAAATCAGATGGCCGGAGTGCACATGCACGCTGGAGCTGAGCTAGGGCAACGGCTCACGTGCCGGCAGATATGGCTCTGCGTGCCACCTGTGGCACGCGTGCCATAGGTTCGCCATCACTGGCCTAGGAATATTAATGAAGATTAAAAACAAAAACATTAACCATTCTGTGCCAGAATGAATAGGTAGGAATTTTTCAATGACTTTTAAAGTTCAAAGCACTCTGCGAACCTTCATGTACCTTATGACAATCAAGATAGATGAAGGGAGCATTATTTAATGTGCATAACCAATGTATAACCAATTATCCTACTTTACCTATATACCATTTGCCAATCCAGTAATTTTTCTAACACATAACCCAATTGGGGCAGCCCTGGTACAAGATAGATCAAATCAGGAATCAGATAAGAGAAATACTAGAATTCCATTTCATCGATATAGCCTATGATTACAGAATCTTGAAAGCTTGAAAGCCTTTCTCCTTCTTTCTCTTCTTGAAGACAGGCAATCTTGAGTTGCTTTCTCATGGTTTTCTTGAACTAAGCTCATCTTTTACTAGAGGTTGTTGTATATTTTATTCAAGATCCTCTCTATGCTCTTCTACCCTACTAAATCCCAACAAAGTTTTCATGACTGTATTCACATGAGATGGCCACAAGCTATCCAACCCATTTTACATAAGGTTAGGTTATGGCCCAGTCAGTGGGTTCTGTCAACCAAGGATATTGGCTTAGCTAGGCCATGATTCCGTTCCTCCTTCGAGTTGCTGCTTGAATCAGACATTGATCCTCATGTGCCCATTGCCTTCTCTTCTACTGTAACCCAGATGTAGTTGGGTGGAGGGTTAGCTGAACAAAAATATGAACAGAAAATGAAAGAAGCAGCAGCAAATGCACTATTATGGACGAGACAAATCATCATCCGCCAGTATTAAATTTTCAGCAGTTCAAAAGGTATGGCTTTTTATCCACCTCAGTAGCACAGCTTGAAGCTTTAATCAGGAAGTTTCATGACATAGAGGATTCTTTATTTTCTCTGGCATCTTAGAGTTCTTTTTTTCTTCTTCTCCCTTTGACAGATAGGAAATTATTCCCATCAAGAGGTGATATAGGATCTTGTTCCCTTGAAGTCATTCTTACTTAGAAAATAAAACCGAGCTTTAATTCTAATTAGCAAAATATTTATTTCAGTATAAAAGTAACAAAATATAAACCTTAATAAGCTACATTTTCTCTGCTAAGAATTCACGTCTGCCTCGGGCGAGGCTCACAGGAGAAGAAGGGAGGAGACTCCTGGAATGCACACATGCGCAATAATACATGTCACATGTTTGTTTGATTAGAAAATACAGTAAACCTAGAAATATGGCAGAGGTGCTCAACTGGCAATATTCACATCGTGACACCCTTTTCTCTGATATACTTTCCACAGCTCTTTTCCTTCTGTGGGCTGAGATATTTTTTTGTATGATGGTTGTCCAGTCTGCAACTCTTCCTCCTGTCTCTCAAAGTCATTTCCACATACCATTACAGCATCCTCCATTAGAACTGTAGCTCTAGGAGAAACACCTCTGTGCTTCTTACTTTTCTGATCTCTTTTTGTAGATTCCAAAAGGTAGGAAACCTGTTTTTCATGAACTGAAAATCTTTTGGACTGAAAGAAGAGGGGATAAATATTTTAATCTTTTCAATTAAAAAATTCTTAGAAAACCCGAGACTTCAAAAAGCCTGGGAGAACAAAATGATTTTACTAGCACAGAAGAGAACAACGGACAATGTAAGATAATGCTCCTTGGGAAATAGTGACCTACAAACCACTTGTAATGTTTAAATTGCTATTAGAAAATGCTGGGAAGGTGGGAAAAGCACAGGATTATTATTATTTTTACCTCCAACAAATGAACCGATGCTAAAGATGATGGAAATAAACCCAATTATCTTGGGAATGTGTATGGAGGGATTGGACTCTTGACAGCGTAGCTTGTTTCCATCTATGTGGCCACTGAGGCAGAGAAGGCAAGCTCGTGATTGGTGAGAATTCTGGGAACTGGAGTCCAAGAACATTTGGAATGAGTCAGCTTGGAGAAAAGTGTTGAAGTAGAACAGTGCTTACTGGAAGAGAAGGATATGCCCTTTGTGGCATAACTTGCAAAGATAGAGAAGAGTACCATCGTTACTATTCAAGCAACCAACCATTTCCAGTGGCTTAGTCTAGATGTCTCCTAAAAAATGTGGTGTGGGACATGCACAGCCCATGATCTATTTAAGTGGGCTTCAGAGAGGACAAAAATGTGGCAACAGCAAGTGAACTAAGTCAATCACATGAATGAGCCCTACATGGCTCAGGGCCAGGTTACCTTCGGGACCGCATCCTGCCGCATACCTCCCTATGACCGGTTAGGGCCCACAGAGTCAGCCTCCTCCAGGTCCCATCGACCAAACAATGTCGGTTGGCGGGGCCGAGGGGGAGGGCCTTCTCTGTGGGAGCTCCCTTCCTGTGGAACCAGCTTCCCTCGGTGATCAGGACCATCCCCACCCTACTGGCCTTCCGGAAAGCAATAAAAACTTGGCTCTTCCGGCAGGCAGGGTGAAAGTGAGACCAACTAGATTAGATATGGGTCTCCCCCCTTGATTATGAATATATGATTCTCTTTTTAACTTTTGTATTTTTTAATTACTATATTTTTATACTTTGTAATGGTTTCTAATATGTTGTGGGCCGCCCAGAGTCCTCTGGGAGTTGGGCGGCATAGAAATCCATTCAAATAAATAAATAAATAAAATGAGGCAGCACAAGAGGTTAAAAACTAGCCTAATGCCAGATACAAAAGCCGAGAGCCATACATTAAGTTCCAATTAAACTGATGTATTGCTCATGCCTATGCACGGGAATCTAGTCAACTAATGGTGGGCACTATTTTGGTACTGGATAAGGGCTAACAGAATTCAAGAGGGGTTGGAGTTTGTTTGTGGGAATGTAGAGATTCAAGGCTGATTCCTCCCTTGACTCCGCCCCTGGGCTCTGCTGCTCCTTCTCCTCAACCACCAACAATAGATCTTAAGAAAAGATGGTGCAAGTTTCAGACAGCACTGTTGATCCGGACAGTTTTCAGAAAGAATTGTCAATTACCAAAACAACTCCACTGTTAATCATGAGCGTTTTCAATAGCCTATTTATTACTGATGATGAAAGTAATTGGAGGGACAGTGGCAGTAAAGTGGCTGGTGTGACACCCATAATCCCCTCCCTGCTCTTCCTGAAGTATCATTTCCCCCTACTTACTCAGGGGGTTATTTCAAAACCAGACCTTAACGAAACATAAAAGGCCCGCTTTGTTCCATTTTTCTTTGGAAACATTTCTATCTTCTCTGGTAGCCAAATTATAGGGTTTTAAAAAGAGGAAAACACAGCCTTTGTAAATATGCCATTCTCACCATAGAGCAGGGAAGATGTTTTCTGAATCAACACTAAAATTCTGTCCTGCTGGTCTTGTCGCTGGCAAGTATGCCGGAGCGCCCTTTGTTAATGTCTCATCAATCATTTCTGCTGGTGCTTTGTAACTGCCAGATGACCTTCTTGGGAGGTCGAACATCACTTAGAATGATTTTTAGCTTGCGCTGTCATCTGGTGACAATGAAATAAATAAATAAAGGCCTTTGTTTTCTAATTCTAGTTTCTAATTCTAATGGTTCCAGCCTCAAGTTATCCAAATTGACAAGACCCAGGTTTTCAAAAGACTGCAAAACTAATTAGACCACAGTGAAGGCAGCTTAAACGGATAGACACCCAGGAAGGAATAGAAAGGTGGTGAAGATGGCATTTGCATTCGGTCTCTGATAAATGGGTGGGGCCTGGAACTTTCAAATAGCAATAGCACTTAGACTTACATACCGCTTCACAGGGCTTTACAGCCCTCTCTAAGCGGTTTACAGAGTCAGCCTATTGCCCCCTACAATCTGGGTCCTCATTTTACCGACCTCGGAAGGATGGAAGGCTGAGTCAACCTTGAGCTGGCCAGGAATCAAACTCCTGGCAATGTGAGCAGAGTTAGCCTGCAATACTGCATTGTAACCACTGGGAAGGAAGGAAGGGGAAGGAAAGGAAAGGAAAGGAAAGGAAAGGAAAGGAAAGGAAAGGAAAGGAAAGGAAAGGAAAGGAAGGAAAGGAAAGGAAAAGAAAGGAAAGGAAAGGAAAGGAAAGGAAAGGAAAGGAAAGGAAAGGAAAGGAAAGGAAAGGAAAGGAAAGGAAAGGAAAGGAAAGGAAAGGAAAGGAAGGCTGAGTCAACCTTGAGCCTGGTGAGATTTGAACTGCCAAATTGCAGGCAGCCGGCAGTCAGCAGAAGTAGCCTGCAGGACTGCACTCTAACCACTGCGCCACCGCCACTGTGCCACTGTGGCTCACAACATTGCAATATTGTTCGCTTCCCCCCCCCCTTTAAATTGGTTAAAACTCTCCTTTTCTACCTATATTTTTGCAGCAAAGGGGCAATGAGCGGTCTTGGTAGAAGAGACAGTATGATCCAGTCTCTCAGATAAAATTTAGGCAGAAGATGGAGGACCATTGCTCCATCATTATGCAAGGATTAGCTTCTTTTCCAAACATGTGCAAAAACCACCATGAAAAAGCAATGCCAGGCCAGTTATATAAATAACTGTATAGTCCTGAAAGAGAGAAAAGATAAAGGAAATATACTATTACTATTAGTATTCTCATTGTTCCTATCACCCATCTCCTCCCACTTATGACTGTAGGACTGTAACTTTGTTGCTTGTATCCTTATGATTTATATTGATATTGTTTCCTAGTATGATCTGATTGCTTATTTGTACCCTATGACTATCATTAAGTGTTGTACCTTATCATTCTTGATGAATGTATCTTGTCCTTTTATGTACACTGAGAGCATATGCACCAAAGACAAATTCCTTGTGTGTCCAATCACACTTGGCCAATAAAGAATTCTATTCTATTCTATTCTATTCTATTCTATTCTATTCTATTCTATTCTATTCTAATCTATTCTATTCTATTCTATTCTATTCTATTCTATTCTATTCTATTCTATTCTAATTCTATTCTATTCTATTCTAAACTGGAGCTTTCCTTATTTATGGATATAACAGAATAAGAGTTGGAAGGGACCTCAGAGGTCTTCTAGTCCAACCCCCTGCTTAAGCACGGGAGTCTTTACCATTTCAAATAAATCGCTGTCCAACCTCTTCTTTAAAACCTCCAGCGATGGAGCACCCACAACCATCTACTGGGTTTGTTTGTTGTTTATTTTTCGCAATCCTTAACCACCCATCTCCCTCAAAAAGGGGCTCTGGGCAGTGCACGATAAAACATCAAAATACAAAAACAGTAGATATAAAAATTAAAATGTTAGAATTAAAATGTTAGTATTAAAAATGCAATTTTTTTAAAGAAAAAAATTAGGAGTCAAGAATAATTTGTTGTTGTTGTTAGCCGCGAAGTCGTGTCCGACCCATCGCGACCCCATGGACAACGTTCCTCCAGGCCTTCCTGTCCTCTACCATCCTCTGGAGTCCATTTAAGCTCACGCCGACTGCTTCAGTGACTCCATCCAGCCACCTCATTTTCTGCCGTCCCCTTCTTTTTTTCCCTTCAATCTTTCCCAGCATTAGGCTCTTCTCCAGTGAGTCCTTCCTTCTCATTAGGTGGCCAAAGTATTTGAGTTTCATCTTCAGGATCTGGCCTTCTAAAGAGTAGTCAGGGTTGATCTCCTCTAGGACTGACTGGTTGGATTGCCTTGCAGTCCAAGGGACTCGCAGGAGTCTTCTCCAGCACCATAGTTCAAAGGCCTCAATTCTTTGACGCTCAGCCTTCCTTATGGTCCAACTTTCACAGCCATACATTGCAACTGGGAAAACCATAGCCTTGACTATAGGCACTTTTGTTGGCAGGGTGATGTCTCTGCTTTTTAGTATGCTCAAGAATAATTAGGTCCTGCTAAAAATTAGTTGACAAAGGGAAAAGGAGGGCTCCCATGGCACCAACCAACCCCATCACTCCGTGCTCCTTTGGGTTCCCCACACAAGGCCGCAGAACCATGTTTTAACCCCTTTTTGGAAGGCCTAGAGAGTAGGAGGGGAGGTTGCCTCACCTCTGGGGAGGGGGAGAATATTCCACAGAGTGGGGACAACGGTAGAGAAGGCTCTTTTCCTGGATCTCGCCAATCGGAGTTCTTTAACTTACGGGGTCTGCAATACATATATGTATTGTATATCCGATGTAATAGGACAGGGGTAGTAGGCAAAGTTGGCTCTTCTATGACTCATGGACTTCAACTCCCAGAATTCCTGAGCTAGCATGATTGGCTCAGAAAGTCTGGGAGTTGAAGTCCACGAGTCATAGAAGAGCCAACTTTGCCTACCCCTGTAATAGGATGAAGCCAATTCTGTTTAATACTGAGCATTCCCATTTAGTTCCCTAAAAGGCATTGCTGAGGTCTATTTGGCCTGAAATGAAGGTAGGCTGTTGAAGGAACCTGTAGAATTGGGATGTGTTGCATGAGTGCTCTCTTGTGGACTGCCGAGCTGCTAAAATTCTGTTTATTGAATAGCAGCCTCTAATAGTCACCAAGCAAATGGAGAGCTTTTGCAAATCTGCAACCTGATAAAGGAACATGCACACAAAAACAAGATTCATGAAAGCCTCTGGAGATTCTCAGTCATCCAGGTCATGGTTGTCCCAAAAGTGCTTTTTTCAAGAGGCAACTACACTCCTACAGAAGAAGAATTAATAGAAAAAACATTGGCATGTGCAGAAATGGACAGATTAACACTGGAAATGAAAGACAAGGATGAGACAGAATATGATGTAATATGGAATAAATTTTACCAATGGATAGAAAAGGAAAACAGTCAAAATAATTGAAAAATAAGGGGAATTTTTTTTAAAAAAAGAAGGTTCGGATAAAAAGGAATAGTGATGAGGGATGCTCATGAAAGATCAAAAAGTAATGTACTTTGAATAATAATGGTATTTATTGTTATGGAAATATTATTGAATGGAATGACAAAACAGGATGGTTATAAAGTGCCCAATGTTTTTAAATGTTTGTTCAATGTTTGTTTATGTAAATAAAGAAATTATTTTATAAAAATTAAAAGAAAAAAAAGAGGCAACTCGACTTTCTGGTTTTTCTTTGAAGATGTTTTACTTCTCATCCAAGAAGCTTCTTCAGCTCTGAAGAAGAAGAGAGTTGAAGAAGCTTCTTGGATGAGAAGTGAAACCTCTTTAAAAAAAACCCCATAAAGTCCAGTTGCCTCTTGAAAAAGCACCTTTGGGACCAGCTTCCTGAAACAGTTCCCCTCTAGCACCCCACCTCCCAACAAGTAAGATTTCAGACAAAACCTTCAGACCAAGTAAATTGAGAAAGGAAGTTACTTATTTCAGGTCTGTATGAATTAAATTATAATTTGCTATTTTATTTTGATCAAACTCCGATGGGCGAAGGCAGAGCAACTATTTATCAGCCCAGATTATAACTGGTTTTCCATTTGTGCTAAGCCCTGAACTGCTTAATTTGCTGGGTTTGATTCAGTGATTCAGAAGCAACAATGGCTGGATTCACAAAACACATCACGCCGCGGACAAGCAACATTATGAACTTAAAATGTTCTGTGAATCAGCAATTAATTATTTCAGGGTCACATTGAACAGAATCAAAGAAATGGAATTGCGATGGGAGGGAGAAAAGGAAAAAGATCCCCAGGTTTCTTTTTATTTACTCACATAATGCTAAACCATGATTTGTCGTTACATCTGATCCTCCTAAATGGATGATGATTCTTAGGGATGTTGAAGAATGCCCTCTATTGGCTTGGGAATGCTACTAACCATCGATGGACGTCTACCCAACGAAATCGGAATCGGAATTGGATTGCACCAGATTATTTCACTTTCTGAAAGTTCCAATATTATGACAGTAACAGCTATGTTTATTGGTAAAAAGAGTACTAATGACATCTATTGCTCAGGTCCATTTAAAAAAATAAATAAATAACCAAATGAAGGCTTTATCTGCAGGCTTAAGATCTGTCTGAGCAGATGCAAAAAGGTGGAGAAACAAGTATATTGGTAGAGATTTCTTGTGTGTTCCTTAGCTTCATAGACCTTAATTTCCCAGGCATTTGGTCCCTATCGTCTGCACTTTGAACTGTATAACAGAGATTACCCATTGAACCTCTAAAGGCAACTGGAGACTCTGTTCTCATGTTGAAT
This sequence comes from Diadophis punctatus similis, assembly GCA_023053685.1. Taxonomy (NCBI): domain Eukaryota; kingdom Metazoa; phylum Chordata; class Lepidosauria; order Squamata; family Dipsadidae; genus Diadophis; species Diadophis punctatus. The sequence goes on along the minus strand of JALIGW010000012.1, from coordinate 11,032,840 downwards.
TCTTCACAACTGGTTTCTGACCTTGTTCCTTCCTTTTAAATGAAGTGATGATTTGCAAGAAACAGATGCCATTCAAAAGTGTCCAAAAAATGGAATCAGATGGCAAAGTTGCTGCTTTAGGTTGATGGTATTTCAGGTTCAGGGTCAACCTGCAAGACTTCTTCACTAATCCCCGGAAAAAAGCTAAAACAGAAAAGAACTGATGTAAGAGAGCTCATTTTTATGACGTTGGAAACAACATAAAGTAGAAAGTTTTATACCAAAAGGCAAATGCACAGGATTCTAGACATCACTAGTCAGGATTTCTAGTGGCTACCGAATCAAGTGTCCCATAAGTACATTTTTACTTTTCCACTGTCCAGTGATTGCCGGCCCTTCAACAGAAGGCCTATCAAGAGGTATGGACAGGTTATTGCTAGGGTATATAATCTGCTCCCCAACCCATTTTTGCGCCCCTCAGAATCCTCTCCAGAATTTTGCAGTACAAGTAACGGAAATTTGGAGGCTCATCTTGATCTGGAAAAAAAAAAACCTAAAATTATAGCATACCTTCTGAAAATGGGCTTCATACAGTCTAAAAAGCAAAGGGAAGCCTCATTTCCCATCCCTTAAAAACTGAGGGATGAAACAAAACCTCAGTCTGCCTTAACTGATTCAGAAAGGCAATCTGACTTGGGGAAAAGTACCTTTGTATGCATGCACAAGAAATCATCAAGTTGCTGGACTTATTTATAGGCAATTTTTTAAAAAAATCTTTATGAATTCAGAAGCAAAATCCGATTTGTTCAAGCTGCCTTTGACTGAAATATCTGAATCCAGTCTTTGCACAACAAGAATAGCAGGTTTGAGTGGAAAGTGCACTCTTAGATTTCCCTTCTCACTGGACAATGTTTGATTTAGAGCAGGTGTCAGCAACCTGCGGCTCCGGAGCCGCATGCGGCTCTTTGGGCCCTCTGCTGTGGCTCCCTGTCGGGTGATCCCACCACTGGCTGGCCCCGCCCTTCTCCCTCCCCTTCCAGTCACTCCTCGCCTGGCCTGAGAAGGTAAGGGCGACGGTAAGGGCCTGAGAAGGTAAGGGCGACGGATGGAGAAGCGGCCAGGACAGAGACAGAGAGATACAGAGAGAGGGGGAGAGAGAGAGAGGGAGGGAGGGAGGGAGGGAGAGAGAGAGATGTCAAAAGGGTTTTGTGGTTCCTGGTGTTTTTTAACAACCGGTTCTCTGCCCTAATGACAGGCTGGGTAGGCGTGGTTTGGGAGTCATGTGACTGGTGGAAGTGAGTGACGTTGAATTGGCTACGCCCACCCAGGTTTTGTGGCTCCCGGTGTTTTCTTTTCTGTGGGAAACGGGTCCAAATGGCTCTTTGAGTGTTTAAGGTTGCCGACCCCTGTTTTAGAGGAACATGTCAGAGTCAACTTTTGAAACGGAGTCTTGCCACATCAGCGGTAACTCCTTAATATATCACAGCAAATACACAGGATAAACACAAATAGGACTTTTACAAATAATCATCAAAAGAACTGCCCTGTTTCGAAACCTGTCTAATTATATCTAAAATATTTTGCTCAGTCTGAAACGCTTTTCAAACCTCCCAAAGTGCCCCACGTCAGCACAGCCATTGCTGAGAGAATTCTGGCTGTTAAAATTCGCCAAGTGGTTAGGTTAATTAATCTTTTTCATTTCGCTTCTGGAAGGAAAAAAAAAACTTCTTCAGTTACGTGCCTTTAAACGTGACATGTAGCAAACATTGTCAAAAGCGGCGGGGCGAAGGAAACATGGGCACTTTTTAACCCAGCTAATGAAGGAGTTGAGTATAGATATAGGGAACTCAATCTGTTACCATGCCCATATTTTGGAGTACAATTCTCTATTGCCTGATATTAGCCTGAGTTGACATGCAAAATATTTTTGGTATCGGAAACACAAAGAACAATATCTGTTCTGGGTTGGTCAAAGCAATTATGGTTCAGCATCTGCATCGGGGGTGATGACGACAACGAAGAAGAGAACCAACCTGGACTCCTGATACACGTTCACTTCACCAAACATCTTCCTTTTCAAGGTAGCGGCATAATCCTGCAGCTGGATCCAGCATTCTGGCATCTGTTGGCTAATTGTGGACAGCCTCTGCAAACTAGCCAGGAGACACAAAACAGTGATTCCAGCTCCCGGGGCTGAGCCCATTTGGTCTTCATTGCCTGGTGGGTTAAGTTATTTGTGACCAGGTTCTCCAGCCTGCAAAGAGTTGCTCCTGAATTTGTACGGCACTTTTAAGTTTTCACAGTGCTTCCAGCAAAAGGATTTTAGCAGCCTTTGCAAATAGATTGGCAAAACAATTCTATAAATAGGGCATTGCTCTTAACAGCTGCTTCTGCTAAAGAGTGCTAGTGTGGCATGTTGGAAAGGTGTTCCACCACACAGTTCTTAAAAGTTAACTGTCATGGTATGTGGGAATGACCATCAAAGACGGAGCAATGAGACTCAGCTAGGAAAGGGTCAGGTAGAAGGCACCTGAGCTCTGAATAGGAATGTGGACAGGGTAAGAGGCTAAGAAGAGATCTAAGTGCCAAAGCCCACTGTAACAACATCGCCAAAAAAGCATTAAGAGTTGTAAACCTAATCTTTTTTTTAAATAGTCTTTATTAATTATGTAAAAAAGACAAACAAACAAACAAACAAACATAAAAACATGTATAAACATATGTATATATAAATAGAGTAACAAATATCTTTGAGTATAGAAAACATTGAACATTGAACATACATGTCAACCATCTCGTCGACACTATCCTTTTACAGCCTAGTGATACAAAAAACATGTTTATTCTTTATAGTTACCTAATCTTGTGTAGCTTCTTCTCCGGTAATATCACACTACTAACCAGAGCATACAAAACATTTGCTAGACCAATTCTTGAATACAGCTCATCTGTCTGGAACCCACACTGCATATCCGACATTAATATAACTGAGCGTGTCCAGAGATATTTTACAAGAAGAATCCTCCACTCCTCTGCTCGCAACAGAATACCTTTCGCCATCAGACTTGAAATTCTGGGTTTAGAAAACTTAGAACTACGCCGCCTTTGGCATGACCTAAGTGCAGTTCATAAAATTATCTGCTACAATGTCCTACCCGTCAACGACTACTTCAGCTTCAACCACAACAATACACGAGCACACAACAGATACAAACTCAAAGTGAACCGCTCCAAACTCGATTGCAGAAAATACGACTTCAGCAAGAGAGTGGTCACTGCCTGGAACTCACTACCTGACTCTGCGGTTTCATCCCCAAATCCCCAAAATTTTAACCTTAAACGGTCTACTGTTGACCTCACCCCATTCCTAAGAGGTCTGTAAGGGGAGTGCATAACTCTGTTATTCTGTTATTGTGAAGCTACCCAAACAGAATGGTGTAAGTCTGAGAGTCACTGTTCCCTCTAAGGTGCGCGGCCACGCACGTAATGAGAGAACGCCGCACGGAAGTTTCTAACTTCCACCCGGCATTTTCTAATTGCAGAGGCCACGTGCCTGCGTGGCTGCGCACATGAAAAGAAAACGCCAGTTTTTAACTGCCGCGCGGCGTTTTACAGGGAACATTGCTGAGAGTACATCTCTCTCTCCCTCCACCATCTCCTTTACAGCCAAATAAACTAGGGAGGGTGTCACTTCCGAGCCTCTTGCTCTTCCCATAATCTGTGGGCTCAGTTGCCTTTCATTTCACTGTTCCCTTGGCTGTGTCTTGTCAAGGTCATTCCCACAAACCAGGATAGTAAAAGAACTAATGCTGAGCAAAGCAGGAAGGTGGTATTCAGCCGGTTCTGACCGATTCTGGTGAAACGGTAGCGGAAATTTTGAGTAGTTCGGAGAACCGGCAGATACTACCTCTGGCTGGCCCCGCCCCCATCTATTCGCTGCCTCCCGAGTCCCAGCTGATTGGCTGGGTCTTCTTTTGTTGCCCTGCACAGGAGAATGGAGCTGGAAAGCAGGTTAGTGGGGAGGGGAGGGAATGGGGATTTTGCAGTATCCGTTCCCTGGAGTGGGGAGGGGAGGGAGATTTTGCAGTATCCTTCCCCTGCCACGCCCACCAAGCCACGCCATGCCCACCAGGCCACGTCCACAGAACCAGTAGTATTTTTTTTTTTAAATCCCACCACTGTATTCCGCGCCCAAAACGAATAGCTGCCATCATGGGCAACATTAGACAAACCAAGAGTGACTCAGTTTGTGCACCATATAAAGCTTATAGTCTGGGTTCACATAACAAGATGAAACCAAATAAGCCCCACTGGAATTTTTCCTTGTCTGTAACTTGCGTAATTATTAAACATTTCCCTCATTTGTTTGAAGCAACACCTATCTCTTTTTCATCTTCTAAATAGTATAATTTAGCTAACCAGTCATAAATTCATTACCCACGTCATATTGCCATCTAGTGATTCTATGGATAAAGTGCACATTTCAGGAAAATATTGTGGAAATGGTAGGGTGTTTTTTTCTCCCCTGGAATAACTAGGATTGGAAGAAGAGTTCAGCTACAAAGGGTAAAGATCTTTTCTAAGATTTAAAGAAGCTTTTGGGAGGAGAGGATTGATTTTGGCTAGGTGCTGCATTCAAGAAAAACTAAATGGACCAAATTAATCTGTGGGTAAAACGACACCAAAAAAGAAAAAAAACTCTCATATGTAATGAAATTAAAGAAATTAAATACAGTTAATATGCCGTCTTACAATATATTTAATTCTGCCTTTCAGAAGGGTAATTTGGCAGCAGTTTTAGAAGGGTGCCAATTTTGCTTTCAAAAAAGAGAGAGAGAGAGAGAGAGAGAGCAGTCATCCATGAAAAAAGTTAGCCTCATTGCTTAAGAATATCCCCATAAGGGAATGTGGCTTGTCAACTTACTTGTTATTTAAAAAAAGATCACAACGTCTGTCCCAGGTCAATTCTGGAAAGGCAGCAGGTAGATTCTGAGCTTTTGCAGCAAAAGTTTCCATGAAAGAATATGTGCTGAAGTCATAAATAAAGATGGTCTCCGTTTCTGCTTTACCAGCCTTGGATTCCCCTGGATTGTTGCAAGCTTAGAGTTAGAGATGTATTTAGCCTTCCTTCCATATAGGGGTGAAATACAACAAGTTCTGGAGAACCAGTAGTGGAAAATTTGAGTAGTTCGGAGAACCGGCAAATACCACCTTTGACTGGCCCCAGAGTGGGGTGGGAATGGGGATTTTGCAGTATCCTTCCCCCAGGAGTGGGGAGGGAATGGGGATGTTGCAGTATCCTTCCCCTGGAGTGGGGTGGGAATGGGGATTTTGCAGTATCCTTCTCCTGGAGTGCGGAGGGACTGGAGATTTTGCAGTATCCTTCTCCTGGAGTGGGGTGGGAATGGGGATTTTGCAGTATCCTTCCCCTGCCACGCCCAAGCCACACCAACCAAGCCAGTGTACGTCCACTTCCAGAACTCCTTACCTTGGGCGGCCAACCACCTGCCATTTGTATCCATGGAAAAAACTGGCTGCCAAGGTGATGCAACTTTGTATGAAGATGGCATCATGAATTGGCAAATGATCTCATCTGTCGTGGTGTCCATCAGATTAATGACGCCAATCCAGAAGAAAATTAGTACCTGGCACAAATGAAAAATGACAAATCAGATCTTCCACATGCTCATGGGTGTCGTTTTACAGCAGCCTCCACACAACCCAATGACTTCTATATGTTAAGCCAACAGCTACAATTTACAAAGAGCCAGTTCATCTAGTGGTTAAGGTACCGGGCTAGAAAGGGGAGACTGCGAGTTCCAGTCCTGCCTCAGGCATTAAAGCCAACTGGGTGTCTTTGGGCCAACTGCCAGGAGACTGTGAGTTCTAGTCCCATCTTACCCATTGAAGCTACCTGGATGACTTTGGGCCAATCACTGAGAGATAGGGAGTTCTAGTCATACTTTAGCCATGAAAGGCAGCTGGGTGACCTCAGTCCAGTCCCTGTCTCTTAGCCCAACTCACCTCAAAGGATTATTATTGTGGGGACAATAGGAGAAGGAAGGTTTGTTGCAGTGGTGAAATCCAATTTTTTTTACTACCGGTTCTGTGGGTGTGGCTTAGTGGGCGTGGTGTGGCTTGGTGGGCGTGGCTTGGTGGGCATGGCAGGGGAAGGATACTGCAAAATCTCTATTCCCTTCCCATTCCAGGGGAAGGATACTGCAAAATCCCCACCCACTCTGGGGCCAGCCAGAGGTGGTGTTTGCTGGTTCTCCGAACTACTCAAAATGTCTGCTACCAGTTCTCCAGAACCTGTCAGAACCTACTGGATGTTACCCCTGGTTTGTTGGATAGGTTTGCCACTTTGAATTATTTGTAATAATAATAATGATGATGATGATGATGATGATGATGATGATGATGATGATGATGATGATGATGATGGTGGTGGGATACAAATAGTTTTTTTTAAAAAATGCCACCACCACCACCACCATGGATCTTGGTCTGGTACAGCATTTATCATTTAGCCATCTCTGCCATATCAACACACAAGAGATCCAGCGTCGTAACTGATTATTTTATACGCAGATATTTCATCTCTAATTTCATTGCTAAGCATCTCTCCCTTCCAGTTTCTTGGATTTGGAGAGACAAGACATTTTAAGGAAGTAACAATATGGTACTCACAGCATCGGGCAAAGTTGGAATGGTTGCCACAGCGCTGATTGTCTGATCAGGAACCTCAGGCCTATTTTAAAAAAAGAGACTTTATGTACTTTTTTTTTCACTTGGCATCTTGAGGAAAGCATACTCCACAACCAAGAGAGGAATAAGTCATACAATTGTTTAAGAGAAATTTTTTCAGTCCTTCTTTGATTCTGATCTAAAAATGATCATAAAGACTTATGGGATTTCTTGTGCATTGCCCAATAACCCTATTTCAGTTTATTCAGTCAATCAGTCTAGAGACAGTGTGTGCAGGTGTCAGAAAAATACTTCTCAGAATTCCATTTTTCTACGCAGAATATGTTATTAGTCCTCATGCTAGCAGGATAACATTCTAGGATGGCACCATAAGTTCCCATTAAACTTTTTTTTAAAAAAATCTACCGTACAAAGATTAAATTTCTATCCTTGGGGGAAAACAATAGTAGTCATGTTGGCCATGAGAAAACACCATCCCAAATCCATTTGGCATTTATTAAGAAAAATGAAATGTTACAGTACCATTGAACTTCCAAGAATGTGTCAATAGATAGGGAAATCAGGGAAAACAGGCCATGGAAAAGGGTGGAAGAAGAGTAAAAAAAAAAGTCCAAACCAGTTCTCTGAACTGGGTTTGTACATGTTTACATTTGGGTGTAACTGGGTGAACTGGGTGAAACCACACTCAATAGCAGCGATTGCGAGAGGGATCTTGGAGTCTTGGTAGACAGCCAACTAAATATGAGCCAGCAGTGTGCAGCAGCAGCCAAAAAGGCCAACGCAGTCCTGAGCTGCATAAATAGAGGGATACAATCAAGGACCAGAGAGGTACTAGTACCACTCTATAAAGCCTTGGTCAGACCACACCTAGAGTACTGCATCCAGTTTTGGTCACCACACTACAAAAAAGACATTGAAACCCTAGAGAAAGTGCAGAAGAGAGCAACCAGGATGATAAAGGGTCTGGAAAATAAAACATACAAAGAGCGGTTACAGGAACTGAGCTTGGCCAGTCTGGCGAAGAGAAGGACCAGGGGTGACATGATAGCAGTGTTCCAATACTTGAGGGGCTGTCACAGAGAGGAGGGGGTCAGGCTGTTCTCTATGGCACCAAAAAGCCAAACAAGGAATAACGGATGGAAGCTGACCAAGGAGAGATTCAACCTGGAAGTGAGGAGAAACTTTCTGACGGTGAGAGCGATCAACCAGTGGAACAGCTTGCCAGCGGAGGTTGTGAGAGCCCCAACACTTGCGACCTTCAAGAGGAGACTGGACTGCCATCTGTCTCAAATGGTGTAGGAACTCCTGCTTGAGCAGGGGGTTGGACTAGATGACCTACAAGGTCCCTTCCAACTCTAATAATAAATCTAAAATCTACATTCTACAATGGAGAAATTTATTTTCTTGGCATGTTTATGACTCTCATACATCTGCCCCGTCATAGTTATTACATTGTTTTCCCAATCCGCTCTCTTAAATTCTGATTTGTTTTCTCGAACAAACAGAATGAATTAAGAATGAACAACATTCTGAAATTGTTTTAAGAAACACCCTCGCTTTGCAACTAGAGTGGATTCCAATTCCCAACACTCTTTTCAAATAAGGACATTGCTAATCTTGGCTTGTCATATGTTGAGACATCCCCCCAACAGCAATAAAACGTAATGCCTTTTCATCAGGAACACAGTCATGGCATGGGAGTTGGCAAGATGGGATGTATTTCTTCTTCAGGGGAAATCAGGGCCAGAGAATGCCACTCATGGGCCTCATCCCCATTTGCTCAAATGTTCTGGACCTTCAGGTGGGTTGCCTCACCTAATTCCTAATAACTTGGACTTAAATTCTTTGGTCCCTGATGTGAGCAAGCGAAGTGATCCATCTGTGCAGAGCACCAAAAGCTGCACCATGGTATGGGCAGGATCCTTACTACAGCAAGATGTTTTCTCTCTGGATGGTAGCAAACGTGGCATGAATTGGATGTTTCGTGGAGCGTAGTTTTTGGGAAACACCATGGCACAGAATGGAAACCCTAGAAAAGCACAAAATGAAGACATAGGGTAGCAGGCTCCTCTTCATCAAAGTTCTCCTAATAGTTTATTTCACAATGCCAGAGTCAGCTTTCTGAAGAAATAAGTACAGAGTGGATATTAGCCTAAGGCCGTGGTGGCGAACCTATGGCACGTGTGCCACAGGTGGCACACGGAGCCATAGCGGAGGGCATGCGAGCGTTGCCCACCGGCAAACCAGAAGTGTGGAAAAACACACTTCCGGTTTGCCGGTGAGCTGTTTTTTGCACTCCAGAGGGTTTAGGGAAGCTCCCTGAAGCCCCGGAATGCAAAAAATTACAAAACGGACAAACCGTAAGTGCGAAAAAACGCACTTCCGGTTTGCTGGTGAGTTGTTTTTTGCACTCTGGAGGGTTCAGGGAAGCTCCCTGAAGCCCTGGAATGCAAAAAACTACAAAACGGACAAACCGGAAGTGCATTTTTCTGAACTTCCGGTTTGCCCGTTTCATCGTTTTTTACTGTCCCAGGCTCCGGTAAGGCCTTTGCGCGGGGGGGGGGTGCGCATGCGCAGGGGGCAGCATGGGAGGATGTTGTGTGCATGCGTGGGGGGGAGGGAATGGGTGTGGGTATGCGAGCGCGCGCTAGCGCGTGCACCCCCCCCCTTTTGGCACGCGAACCTAAAAAGGTTCGCCATCACTGGCCTAAGCTGTCCAAAAATGCCATTAGGTTTCTTCTTAGAAACTGAATTACAAGCCCGGCCCATGTTGCAAACTGTCCAAAGTCTTCTAGAATTGGACAATCTCCTAAACATTTAAGCATTTGAAGTCCAAACTCCCCCACAAGGTTTCCAACAAAATTTAATTTGGGCTGCGCATGTGATAAAATAGGATGTTTGATTATATGGAGGTGGAGGAAGAAAATGGTACCCATCTATTTAAGGAGGGAAATCCTGGCCCATCACTCAGAAATCTCTTGGGGTTTGTTTTTTAAAAAGTTGTTTGCCATTGCATTAAAATTTCAGGGTGGGAATTCCCCTTTTTCTAACTTCCCCAAGCTGATAAGGAAAAAGCTCACCAACTGACGTGTCCCACAAAGTAATGACCCTATCTTCACAGGCAAAAGCGAAGTAAGACGAGCAAGAGCTGAGAGTTGAATACACAATCGGAGCAGCGCATGGCCAAATAATATCTGGTTTGGGATCAGAATCTGGAAGGAACAGAAGATCATATGAGAGATGGGCCTCACAGTAAGGAAAAGAACATTATCTTCTGCTTAGAACCTGCTCTAGATTCTCCACCTCTCTCTTTTTGATTCACACAGCTACACATAGGAATAAGCAGAATCCACCTTTTTATCAAGTTACTACAGAAACTGGCAATCCAGGGTCCCACGGTGGTGCTGGATTATGCGTTTTAGCATTTATGAGCTTCGAATGAGATGGGCCAACTGTCTGACCCAGAACCTAAACTTTATTTAGGTCCTAAATAATCACATTGTGCTAAACCCTCATGAAGTGACTTTCAGTTCTGGTTTCATCTTAACATGTCATGTAACACGTCATTGCAACTTTTTTTAATTTTTAAAAATTATTTATTTATTTATTTATTTTATTTGTCAAACATGTACAGGATAGTAGTTGTTTGTATAAACATAACATAAGTAAAAAATAACAATAAAAGAGGACAATAGGACAGTAGGACAGGGACGGTAGGCACAGTGGTGCGCTTATGCACGCCCCTTACAGACCTATTAGAAATGGGGAGAGGTCGACTGTAGACAGTCTAAGATTAAAGTTTTGGGGGTTTGGGGAAGAAACCACAGAGTCAGGTAGTGCATTCCAGGCATTGATCACTCTGTTGTTGAAGTCGTATTTTCTGCAGTCAAGTTTGGCTACAAATGCTGCATGAATCTAATCAATTGTAGCATATTCAGCACAACTATGGTAAAAAAACAAACTACGCTTTAGCAAAATGCGTAATCTCAAAGTATATTTTGGAAAAGAGAATTTTTCAGGTGGCAAATTTTAAAAGCAGCCTGCCTAAAGCTACTCTTCAAGACCGAAAACTATAAACGCGTTTAGACTTTGCTTTTCTTGTTTTTCTGCTAATAAATGGAACTAAAATCACGGGGCAACTCCTAGTGCCAAATTCTTGTGATTCAGATGTCCTATGCTCTCCCCCCCCCACCCTATTTTATGAAATATGATCTGATACCAGGATTTGGCTGTTGAATTTCAAGCCCCTCCCCCCCATAAAACAGTCTATACAGAGGATTATGCCTTGAGGCGTCTGAAATATATCACCATAAACTCTGAAATGTACATAAAACTTCAGAAAAGTCGTGTAGGGGGACTCCACAGTGGCATTACCAGGTTTTTCCTTGGGCGGACGACTCAGGAAATAGAAGCAAAGATTGTGACTGTTGCTCCAGTGAACACTGAACGAGACAGGCGTATCTAGAAAATGTAAACAAAACAAAAGGCACTCAGAGATAAGGCCCTGAGAAAGATTTGAAAGGCAAAAGATTTTATTTTCCCATCCCCGTTCTTTCCTTTGGAAGGCGCATGGGAAAACGAAAATCAGGAAAGAAACGTGCAAGTTGAAATCCCACCCACAGAGCACAGACTCATGTTCAAATTATCAATCTGTGAAGGAGTTGATTCATCAAGACTATTAAAGGTCCTGCCCAGCGCGGGAAATTACCTGTCTCAGCTTTTAATTCAGTTCCAGTTGGAAAGGTGCGGCCAGGTAAGTGAAAATGGAATTTGGCACAACTAAAGTAGACAAGAGACAATTTGTGAAAACACACGCATTATCAAGAGATTTAAGGAAGCCAGTAAGAATTGAAGAAAGCCAATAACGCTAGTTTAGAGGAGCGTTATTTATTAGGGTCATCACTTGTACGTCGCTCACATTTTCACAAAAAGGAGGAGGAGCCATGGTGGCGCAATGGCTAGAATTCAGTATTGCAGGCTAATTCACTGCCCACTGCCAGCAGTTCGATCCTCACTGGCTCAAGGTTGACTCAACTTTCCATTCTTCCGAGGTTGGTAAAATGAGGACCCAATACGTTGACTCTGTAAACTGCTTAGAGCATTTACAGTAAAGCACTACCGTAAAGCTGTAAATCACTATGTAAAGCACTATGAAGCGGTATATAAGTTTAAGTGTTATTGCTATTCCTATCTTCCAATTAAAATGCACATATAAGTAGCCTTCTGTAAGGTGGCTCCCTCCAAATCTATTATGGTTCAAATCCTGATGACCAAAATGACTGGAAAAACTATGGGAAGGCTATTATAAAAATCAGAAAAAACGTTATCAGATCATCTTAGGAAACCAGGTGAAGGTCCTTAAACCTTAGCAGCTTCATCTCAGCAACAGAATTACACAGTATGGTTATATTCTCTCAACAATGCAACTGGAAACCAACAGCAGTAGCAGATCCTCTCCTCCTCTTACCTAGGTGTTTCCTCTTTGCTCTCCAGATCCTCCTCTATCTCCAGATACTGCTGGAACTTGCTGTTAAAAATCTCTTGCAGCCACTCCATCTGGCACTCCCTGATCAAGGTGTTGTAGCCCATGCCGATCACATGTCCTTCGTCGCTCTTCATTAAAGCTTCAAACGGACTCTTAAATGCACTTGCTGAATTTCAACAAAACGGTATTAGAAAGTATCAGTATGTATGAGAGTTCATGACTGGAAGAGACATGGCAACTGGGTCAGCCAATGAGGGCTGTTTGGAAACTGAAACAGTATTTTGTTGTGTGAGCAACAAAGAGACAGCAAGGAGCCTGGGTGTGGCTTAACTCAACTGTTCTGTACTAAAGCTGCATGCTGAGCTCGGAAACGGAAACGGAAACTTCTCTCCTCTGCCTGTGTTTGCTTGTATTTACTACCACGTTGGAAGAACCAGCATGGGTACTGTATATACGCCTTATGTGTTATTATGTATATAAAGAAGTATTTCATCCTGCTGAATCAGTTACCTGTGTGTGCTTTCTGGATGTGATTGCTGCTGCAACCTGACAGAGAGCCCCCTTTCCATCAATTCAATTATCTTGAAACCCGCTTCTGCCTGTTTTGCTTACTTATCTTTAATTTGGGGGAGCTATAATCCTTTTAGAAAAAAGAAATAGGTGAACTGATTAAGTGAGAGGCTCGGGTTGAAAGCCTGGATGCAAATCTCAAGGAATACAGTGAGGCTTATTTCTAAGGCAGTGTTTCTCGACCTTGGCATCTTTAAGATGTGTGAACTTCGATTCCCAGAATTCTGGGAGCTGAAATCCACACATGCTGGCTGAGGAATTCTGGGAGTCGAAGTCCTCATATCTCAAAATTGCTAAGGCTAAGAAACATAAGCAAACACACAGAGAGCATCTTCAGAGATAAACATTGCTGTTTCCATATGTTGATGACCACAAGGGGGTCTGTTTGCCAACACCCAAGCCTGGCGCAGGCAGCAGCAGCTCCTCAAAAATAACATTCCCCCCCCTTCCTTTCAATTGGTCTCTTGAGAATATTGGAGGTAATAATGTCTGAAGACGCATATCCCTCTTGGTGCAGTTTTAGGAGGTGCAATGAATCAGCCTTGTAAAACAAAGTCCAGCATTTCTTCTTTCATAACAACTTAGCTCTGCTTCATTTTCCCCCCTAAAGAATGAAGCCTTTTGCATCCCTCGGTCCAATTAATATAAATATTTCATTACCCCATTATTAAAAAAGTAGTCAATGCAAGTAGTTACCAACAATTATAATAATATAGCAATAAGAATTAACATAATTAACATAAACCTCTTAGACAAGATTAGAAAGGCTTGGGTCAGCAATGGTGTTGCTAATCGAAATGTCAGATTCTCTGCTGGCGATCTTAAGAAGTGGTGGGGGTTTTTTTTTTAGTTCTTGAACCACTCTTTCATCGTGTTTTTCTTTCCTTCCACCCCAGCTCACTCACTCACTCACTCCCCTTTCTTTTTCTCTTCCTTTCTTACCGCTACCTTCTGATTGTTGCCTCCTTTTTCTTTTTCAGTAGTTTCTGCTCCTAACTTGACTTACATTCAGCTTATAGGGGAAATCCTTGCTCACCCTCCAGATAATACTTTTCCCTATTACCTCTTTCTGACAAGAGTCAATACGACATCCCGCAGGTAGACATCCCACAGGTACTCCAAGCCACCTTTCTATGGCTCTGGAGCACCCTGAAATCATGTCATTATAATTCAGTGGTGAGCTATTGGAAATAAATGGCAAGATTTTCCATAGCTTTCAAAGGTCTTTAAGCATTTGCAGAAGGTCAGGAGGGTTGGAGAAGACCTCACTTCGGGGGGGTAAGATGCAGGGGCGGGTTCCTAATTTTTTTTACTACCACACTGTGGGCGTGGCTTATTTTGTGGGTGTGGCTTGCCAGCCATGTGACCGGGTGGGCGTGGCTTCTCGGACTGCTGAAAGGAGGGGAACTGAGATAGGTCCTGCCGCCCATTCCCCCTCCCCTCAGCAGCTCGAGAAGCCTCAAACATGTGAAAATGCCTAGGATCATCACCGCGCGTTCGTGGCTTCTCGGACTGCTGAAGGGAGGGGAACTGTGATAGATCCTGCTGCCCGTTCCCCCTCCCCTCAGCAGCTCGAGAAGCCTCAAATGTGCAAAAATGCCTAGGATCATCACCGCGCGTTCGTGGCTTCTCGGACTGCTGAAGGGAGGGGAATGGAGATAGCTCCTGCCGCCCGTTCTTTCAGCGTCTCACGCGCTCCCTCAGCCATCCTCCCCTGCTTGGACTCACTGTGGGGTAGGAAGGCAGCGCATGCGCAGTGCTGGAAACTCGGCTTTTTATAAAAAAAAAATGACGGCGCCCAGGCACCGGCAACCGACCGCACCGGTACTGTGACGTCACCAGCGGGCCGCTACCGGTGCTATAGAGTGGACCGCACTGGTAGGAACCCACCACTGGTAAGATGGTCCAAAGGACAGGAACCTATTGCTTTCCATCATTTGATTTTTCTTGCTTGTTTGCCCCAGCACAATGAAGCACAAACATTGAGAAAGCAGAAAGGAGGTGAGTAGGTTCTAACCTGAAAGAGGTTTGGGTGGTCTGACTTTCAACAGTAGAACGGGGGGAAGCAGCTTAGATTCAATTTTGATTAGTAGCTGTTGCAAGTCCTAAAAAGAATCAAAATGGAAATTCTGAACAATGTGTTATTGATGCTCCTTGATAAAACGAGGATTTTAGGAGTTCGGCAGTTTCTGGTTAGACTATAAATAGACAGCATTGTTCTGTGGGCACGAATGTCATTTTCTGTGATGGCTAGCTTCATGTGACTTTCTTAAAGATAGATGGAGGAAGAGGAGGAGGAAGAGGAAGAGGAGGAGGAGAGCAACATCATAAATGGTAAATAGGTGCTTTGTGATTGGCTGCAGACAGTATCAATCACTTTAACACTGTCCTTTCCCTACCAGCAAGCAATAGCAATAGCACTTTTCTTATATACTGCTTCATAGTGCTTTCCAGCCCTCTCTAAGCGGTTTACAGAGTTCAGCATATTGCCCCCAACAATCTGGGTCCTCATTTTACCGACCTCGGAAGGATGGAAGGCTGAGTCAACCTTGAGCCTAGTGAGATTTGAACAGCTGAACTGTTGAACTAGCAGTCAGCCTGCAATGGCTGCATTTAACCACTGCACCACTTCAGCTCCTTCTAAGCATCTTCTAAGGCAGTGTTTCCCAACCTTGGCAACTTGAAGATGTCTGGACTTCAACTCCCAGAATTCCCCAGCCAGCGAATGCTGGCTGGGGATTTCTGGGAGTTGAAGTCCAGACATCTTCAAGTTGCCAAGGTTGGGAAACACTGTTCTAAGGTGCCCACAGCCTTAGAAAGTGGCTGAAGTTTAACAGCCCAATGTTAAATTTGAAATATTCCAAATATGCCCAACTGTCTAAAGGAGACTGCAGACTTCTGGGTGACATTGCTGCCCTGTCCTAAAAACTTTCCCCTTCAGACATAATTAACCAATCAGGCTAAGATTTTGCAGACTTTCCTTAGAGCTCAAAGGTGAGCGTGAGGAGCGGGGTGTGTGGCGGCGAAAGGGTTAAATGACGGAGCATGTATTGCAACATCCCAACGAGAATTCCATGACTTATGTCCTTGTGTCAAGAATCAGGGTGCAAGTTTGAAAGGCGGGCTCTAAGTTGTCATGTCGCAATGTTTCGTCACTTTGTCAACATCTGGTACCAGATGCTTAGCATGGTGCTGTAGTAAATCAACTAGACTCTGAAGGCTGGCTGGATACTTCATAGCCCCAGAGTGCCATTTCAGTTTTAAAGCCAAAACTCAGTGGCTTTCTTTGAAGTTTGGTGGAGAAAACAAGCCCTTAGAAGACTTCTTAAAATGGTTAGAAGGCAGTACTGCAGGCTACTTCTGCTGACTGCCGGCTGCCTGCAATTTGGCAGATCAAATCTCACCAGGCTTGAGGTTGACTCAGCCTTCCATCCTTCCGAGGTGGGTAAAATAAGGACCCAGATTGTTGGGGGCAAGATGCTGACTCTGTAAAACCACTTAGAGAGAGCTGTAAAAGCACTGTGAAGCGGTATATAAGTCTAAGTGCTATTGCTATTGAAGACTTCTCACTCACCACCATTCATGATTGACAAGACAGTCATGAAATATATCAAGAAACGGGATCTATAGATCACGACTATTCAACCTTTTGGGGGTTGGGTGAGTGTCTGTAGATTTTTTGCAAATGCATTGTGGGCAGTCACACAAATGGTGCACACAACCGATTCCCTCTATCAATTTATCAGAACGTTCCCTTTTGTCACCTACTATAGATCTCTTTTATCCAGGATTTTGTGTAAAATCCTTGATTCTCTTGATCTCTTCTTCTGGCGCCAGGGCTCACTGAGCTGAAGCTATCTACAATTTTAATTGAAAGTTTATGAGACCTGATTAAAGCCCACAGGGACTCTTGGAAATAAAAGGGATGCCACAGACTGTCCCCCCTGTTTTGGAGCACCCCACCATTCTAATTTTTGTTGTTGTTGTTAAAAATGTCCTTTTTCCAATGTACATATTCAAAGTGGGACAAAAGCCTTCCAAGGATCAATAGAGACAACCGTAAACACATTGCTATCTCGTGTGTCACATGTGTTGTGGCCCACCAGTGGCCAGCAGAGCTGGCAGCAGATTCGGACAGTGAGGAGGTTGGGGAAGAACATGGGCCAGTCCTGGAGTCTGGGGAAGGCTCCGACGAGTGCTCTGTGTCGGAGGCAGATATGGGGCCAGGGCCATCTGAAAGTTATCAGTTGCCTTTGGAATCAGATATCAGCGAGGCAGAGGAACAGCTGGAGCCTGTTCCCAGTGTGCGCATGTGCAGAGTTGCCAGACGAAGGGAGCAGCTGAGGAACAAGGGTCGACTTGGGAGTAAGGCCACAGGTGGATGATGAATGGCCCCTCCCCTAGGAAATAAAAGGGGAGCGAAAGGGGATGGGAGTTTGCAGGAGACAATTAGTTCGCTTAATTGGTTCGCGAGGCTCAGAGACTCCTTGCCAAGTTTTGAAGATATCGTCCTGGCAGCTCTCCAAGCCAGATAAGGTCTGTGCCTGTAAATTTACCCTTGAAAGACTTTGCTGGATGTGAATGAGAAGAATTCACAGTAACTTAATAAAAAGGGTTTTTTGTCGGCACAAGGAGTCTGCTTCGCGGTTTGGGATCGCCTACGTCAGAACAGTCCTTCTCAAAGCAGACTTCTTAACAACCTAGTTGTTTGGCCAAGACTGCTTCAGCCGTTTAACAACCTCATAGAGTTCAAAGACAGGATTGCTTACCACGTCTTCAGTTACTTGAATATCAACATTCTTGTGCTACAGAAACACAAAAACACCCATGGTTCAGAAATACATAGAACAACACTAGAAGGGCTTAGATAAATATTCTGACTCTACCTACAGTAAAACTACACTCCCATGGAATTAGTCCAGCTCTTAGCATCCCCAAAAGAAACGACAGCAACACCAGAAACCCAAAGAGGTTCTGATTCTTATTTGAAAAGGATTCTATCATCTTGGCTCATTTTAATAAAAGAAGATGTGCTCATTAGTTCCTAAATGTGAAGAGACAT
>JALIGW010000012.1:10830036-11010036 GCA_023053685.1 Diadophis punctatus similis | reverse complement strand
AAGCTTTCAGATTCGGGTTTTCCCAGATGTGCCAATATGACATCTCTTAATAAAATGGAACTTTGAGAAAACTGAAGCCTCGGAGTTTTTCTTTCGTTGGAGGTGTTCTTCGGGAGGGGAAAAGAATTCAGCCCGGTACAGGTAATCCTTGACTTAATGACCACAAGAGTCCAAAATTTATGTTGATAACTGAGAAAATTGTTAATTGTGCTCCCATTTCACAACCTTTCTTGCCACCGTCTGTCAGGCCGAAGCCATCTTTGATTGGAGACTTTGGCCTGCCACACTTGATGCTTTAGAATGTATTCTTGCTGTGGGAACTTGGGAGGGTCTGTTGCATGAGGGATGTAGAGATGTAGCGATAACAAATTCCTTTTAGGTTTTCAAGGTCATCCTTTGTTCAGCACCTGGCCAGAAGCTGATGGGAGTAGCGGACACGTTGGCAAAAGATGACTGGTCAACGTGATGAACTTGTGGGTGTGGGAACACAGGAATGAACTTTAAACTCGTAGCTTTAGATTCAGGTATCTCACAGATGTGCCAACATGGCTCTGTTAATAAATTGGAACTTTGAGGAATGCTTTGCCTCGGACTCTGATTTAGCTTTGGATGTTATTTGGAACCCTGACACCGTCGTTAAGTGAATGACTGCAGTTGTTCAGCGAACCTGGCTTCCCCAGTGGCTTCGCTTGTCAGAAGGTCGCAAAAGGGGATCACGTGACCCTGGGGACACTGCAACCGTCATAAATATGAACCGGTTGCCACGTCTCCAAATTCTGATCATGTGGCTATGGGGATGCTGCAATGGTTGTAAGTGTGAAAAACGGTCGTAAGTCACTTTTTTTCTGAGACGTTGTAACTTTGGACAGTCACTAAATGAACTGTTGTAAATCGAGCACCACCTGTGCTTCTTCCCCAGGGGTGAAATTCAGCAGGTTCTGGAGAACCGGTAGCGGAAATTTTGAGTAGTTCGGAGAACCGGCAAATGCCACCTCTGGCTGGTCCCATAGTGGGGAGGGAATGGAGATTTTGCAATATCCTTTCCCAGCCACACCCACCAATCACAGAACCGGTAGTAAAAAAAATTGGATTTCACCACTGGTCTGGCTAGTCTAAAGAAAAGAATTAGGGGTAACATGATAGCAGTATTTCAGTATTTGAGGGGCTGCCACAAAGAAGAGGGGGTGAAATTATAAGCACCGGAGGGCAGGACAAGAAATAATGGTTGGAAACTGATCAAAGAGAGAAGCAACCTGGAATTAAGGAGAAACTTCCTAACACTAAGAACAATTAACCGGTGGAACACAGGGGTGAAATCCAGCAGGTTCTGACAGGTTCTGGAGAACCGGTAGTGGAAATTTTGAGTAGTTTGGAGAACCGGCAAATACCACCTCTGGCTGGCCCCAGAGTGGGGTGGGAATGGGGATTTTGCAGTATCCTTCCCCTGCCACGCCCAGAGAACCGCAGGGAAAAATTTTGAATTTCACCTCTGTAATCTTTCCCATAGTGATTAACCAGATGTGTCATAAAAGTGCACTCAGAAGACATGTGTACAAAGTATCCTTCCAATTAATAAAGAAAAAGGGGAAATCTGAAGTGTGACATTTGAAGTGTCCATGCAGTATTCTTGGCTGCAGTGTGCAAGTGGATTGAGACAGCCTTCTAGGATTTTTTTTCCTTCTATAGTCTATAGTCCTTTAAGTCCTAACCAGATCCAATTCTGCTTAGATTTTAAGCTCTAACAATAGAAATTCAATTAAAAATGTAACGTTTTTAAGATTGCAGCAATATGGGTATCCCACAATGGACATTAATAACTGGGATGTTCAAAAAGCTGGAATTTAGACAAGTGAAAATTGACAGGTAGATAAAGAAAGATAAGCACCAGCAGTTAATATGAGACAAACTCACCACTTCGTTTATGGATCTTATATGCAAGAGGTTTTCCCTGACAAAGCAAAAAAGACGTGCAAAACCTGGAAAACAAAACAATGATTCTAAGGGATGGCAATTTTTCCTTCATGTTCATTAGCAAAACCCCAAATGGTGCTTTTATTTATTCAGTAACCATACTTCGATTGGCTGAGAATGCTACCATAAATGAAAATCATGTAAATTCTCTTCTGTTTGAAGAAAACAGAACTTATTCTCTCCGGCTACTCAATAGGAAAAGCTTAAAATTCATCTTGCAAGACTTTGCTGAAGACAATCATAATAAATTGTGAAACCAATCTGCAAATTAATCAGTCATTCTATAATAATAATAATAATAATGATAATGATAATGATAATGATAATGATAATGATAATGATAATGATAATGATAATATATAACAACAACAACAACAAGGAAACAAGGTTGGAAAGGACCTTGGAGGTCTTCTAGTCCAACCCCCTGCTTAGGCAGGAAACCCTAAACTATTTCAGACAAATGGTTATACAATCTCTTATTTAAAACTTCCAGTGTTGGAGCATTCACAACTTCTGGAGGCAAGCTGTTCCACTGATTAATTGTTCTAACTGTCAGGAAATTTCTCCTTAGTTCTAGGTTGCTTCTCTCCTTGTTTAGTTTCCACCCATTGCTTCTTGATCTGCCCTCAGGTGCTTTGGAGAACAGTTTGACTCCCTCTTCTTTGTGGCAACCCCTGAGATATTGGAAGACTGCTATCATGTCTCCCCTGGCCCTTCTTTTGATTAAACTAGACATACTCAGTTCCTGCAACCATTCTTCATATGTTTTAGCCTCCAATCCTCTAATCATCTTTATTGCTCTTCTCTGCACTCTTTCTAGAGTCTCAACATCCTTTTTACATCGTGGCAACCAAAACAAAAATAAATGCATAGCTACCTACCCATCTCATCCACTGTTCCAACAATATGGGACACCCCACCAAGGACTGACAGCTGGATGGTGCAAATTTCAAGTTTGGTAGCCTCCCAAGTACACAAGTTCTCACAGGTGGTTGAGCTGAAGACAGAAATCCCAGTGGAATGTCCTATAAAGATGTACCCTTCGGAAGCTGTCAGGCAGTTTACCCTTCCTGAAACCTGGGAAGATTGAAAAGAGAACATGGTGTCTACCTCAGAATCGTGAAGATTCAAGAGAAGAAAACATGATTTCTACCTCAGAAATGTGAAGATGCAATATGAGTGCCAATCCCTCTATACTACAATGTCTTTATATGTGGGGATAATTTTTTTTACTTCATCTGATTTTTAAATGGTTCCGTGTTTTAACATATTTGTCTCATTAAAAACATGTTTAGTAAACCATTGGTAATTTTAATAGTTTTGATGGAATGATAAAGGATCTCTGGGGCAAAGGGATGATCTAGAAATATTTAGATTTATGTCTATGTGGTAACGTCCAATTCATATCTCACTGAAATTATACCATAGTTAAGCCAAAATAAAACCAGTTTGATTGTCCAAGAGGATGACACTGTGGAGGAAATAAAATATGGTGCTAATGTCACATATGAAGATTTCCTTGGATTATTTATCTGAAAGAGCTTTAGATTACCATGAATTTATTTGTAGGGTGACAGAGTAAGGGTGTGAAACTTTGCTGCTTCGTCTCTTGTAACGGGCGCCTTTCTTCAATTCGTTCCCAGGCTCTTTCAAACAAGTCTTTCAATACTTTATTGATCATGCAGAAAGGCTGAGGCAAGGAGTCTAGGAGTTGGTCAGGGTCATTGAGGAAGAAGTTTTCCTCTTCATCTTTTTTAATCCAGTCTTTTTCGGTGGGTGGAGGAATGTCAAAGTGCTGCTTCCGAAGATAGAAAGGCATCTTTTTTCTTCAGCGTTCTTGTCCTGCACTCGGCTCAACTGAGTTCTACAATAAAATTCAATCCAATTATTAATCAGGCTTCTTCTTCTCTCTTTTTTTTGTAAAGTTTTTTTATTTTTTCATTATACACATATAAAAACATTCTTTTTCCATCAGCAGTGTGTTGTCTGGTTATGCACCTTTTTCTTATACCTTTTTACAATTTTCTCTCGTTACATTCCCTTTTATTCTTTTTTCAATATATTACACATTTTATCTTATTTATTTTTATTTATATATTTATTTATTTTGTCAAAGTACATGTTGGTAATATACATAGATATAACATTGTTTATATACATAAAATGAGTACTGATAAGAGGGAACATTAGGACAGGGACGGTAGGCACGCTGGTGCACTTATGCACGCCCCTTACTGACCTCTTAGGAATCGGGTGAGGTCAACAGTGGACAGTCTAAGGGTAAAATTTTGGGGCTTTGGTGACGAAACCACAATGTCAGGTAGTGAGTTCCAGGCATTGACCACTCTGTTGCTAAAGTCGTATTTTCTACAGTCAAGTTTGGAGCGGTTCACTTTGAGTTTGTATCTGTTGTATCTTGACATATTACATTTCTTACTCATTTGCTTTCTTCAGTTCCACACTCTTTTTTTTCTATCCACTTATAAAACTTCGCCCAAACCGCATAATATTCTATCTGTTCTTTATCTCTAATTGCTAATGTTAGTCTATTCCTTTCTGCACAATCTAATATTTTCCTTATCACTTTTTCTTCTTCAGGTAAACTGTAATAAATCAGGCTTCTTAAAGGGAGGGTGGAATTTGGTTTCAAAAGAGAGAGAAGCAAAGAGTGTGTTTTTTTTAAATCCCACCTTTATTTTTCATAAATAAAACAAAGCACCAAATATACATAATATTCTTTTCTCCTCCTATTTTCCCCACAACAACAATCCTATTGGAGAGAATGACTGGCCCAAAGTTACCCAGCTGGTTTTCATACCTGAGGTGGGGCTAGAACTCACTGGTTTCTAGCCAGGTGCCTTAACCATTGCACCAAACTGGCCCTCTATGGAACACGTTTATTACTTTGCTGCAATCCTACACACACTCTTGCCAGCTCTCCACATAGCATAAGACTGTTTTGCAATAACTGACCACTTTTTCTTTTTTCTTTTGAGGGGACTTTTTGTACACTGTCCAAAGTCCCCTAGGTTTTGAGCTGGGCAGACCCAGAAACAAGAGAGAAGCAAACGAAACAAAAACAAACAAAGTGAAACACAAACAACAAAAGCAACCAAAACAGAAACGAACCGAAACCCAACAAAACAGAAACAAATAAAATAGAATAGGATAGAATAGAATAATGGAATGAGGAATAGAATAGAATAATAGAATAGAATAGAATAGAATAGAATAGAATAGAATAGAATAGAATAGAATAGAATAGAATAGAATAGAATAGAATAGAATAGAATTCTTTATTGGCCAAGTGTGATTGGACACACAAGGAATTTGTCTTTGGTGCATATGCTCTCAGTGTACAACAAAACAAAAACAAATAAAAACAAGCAAAACGAAACACAACCAAAACAAAACCCAACTGAAACAGAACGAACCGAACCGAACAAAACAAAACAAAACAAAACAGATTCCAGGGCATCACAAAAGCTCAATATCTCCAAAACAACTTATGGTTTTGCTATGCAGATAACCACCTGGGGGCTTTTAGAGGCGTCGAACTGCAAAGCCCGTCAGCTGGGGATGATGGGTGCTGCAGTTCCCCCGAGAAACTGGAAAGGCGGCTCTGTTCAAGGAAAGAAAGAAAAATGATTCACACAGGCAGGCAGAGGAGAATCAAATCAAAGCCCCTAAAACCTAAACCAAAGCCTCTTCCTGGCTTCCAACCTGCCTCCGCGCACACCTGTCGTCGTTCCCCCCACCACCACCAACAGCGCACACCTGTCTCCGGAAGTTGACGCGTTGCTATGGCAACCCCCGGGCGGAAGGAAGAAGGGAAGGAAGGGAAAGGAAGTCCAGGGCATGGAACGCCGGGGCGTGGCCACGGTTCAGCCCCGCCCCCTCTCTCCCTCCCTCCCTCGGAGAAACAGCTGATTCCTGCCCAGAGTTCGGAGCGGTCCGGCGGTGGTTGCAGGTGGCATGGAGGCTTTTGTGCACTTCACCAACCAGACGCAGGGTCGGGAGCGACTCTTTCGGTGAGGGGAGCAGCGCAAGGGCGGAGAATAAGGGGGTGGCGGCCCCCCCTTCCTTTGCAAGGGGCTTGCAGAGCCCCCTCCCCTTGTGCCAGGGCACTCGTTTGTCAGCCCGTCTGGCTGGGTTCCCACGACCCTCCCCACCTCAACTCCTATTTGAGATAGGACATAGAATCATTGGGTTGGAAGGGATCTTGGAGGTCTTCTAGTCCAGCCCTCCGGCTTCAGCCTATACCCTTCCAGACAAGTGGCTGTCCAGTCTCTCTTTGAAAGCTTCCAGTCATGGATGTCTATGGGGATTCTCAGTCATCCAGGTCATGGTTGTCCCAAAGGTGTTTTTTTTTTCTTCAAGAGGCAACTGGACTTTCTGGTTTTTCTTTTTGAAAACGTTTCACTTCTCATCCAAGAAGCTTCTTCAGCTCTGACCGGATTCCATTCCCCACCATCCAGTCAGAGCTGAAGAAGCTTCTTGGATGAGAAGCGAAACGTCTTCAAAGAAAAACCAGAAAGTCCAGTTGCCTCTTGAAAAAAAAAAGTACCTTTGGGACTCCAGTGATGGAGCATCCACAACTTCCGGAGACAAGCCGTTCCACTGATGAATTGTTCTCACTTTCAGGAAATTTTTATTTATTGCTGTTCTTATATGCCGCCCTACTCCCTAGGGACTCAGGGCAGCGTAATGTCTCCTTAGTTCTAGGTTCCACCTGTCTTTAATGACCTTACACCTAAGTACTTCTTGACCTGCCCTCAGGTGCTTTGGAAAGTAGGTTGACCGTATGAGATTCCTCGGTGCCTTCACTGGAAAAATTTTTTAGAAGTTCTGAGAGATAGCCAGCAAAAAGCAGCCCGGCTGAAGCTGTATAGCAGTCCAACTTCAGCAGTGGATCTCAGGAAATGTTTTACGACGTTTTATATTACGTCATGAGGTGCTTCTGTGATCATTTTTAACCATAAAATATTTCGAGAAAAATTGGCAAATTTCAAGTCCACAGGACTCATGGGTTCTGGATTTTAGTCGAGAGCCACAGGAACAACCAACCAATCAGGCGTAAGGCAGGGTATTCCTGCACCCCCTTGGACTTCATCAGACCCGATGAATCAGGATGTGTGAATGTAGGCTACAGGTATCTTTGCACAACCTGGCCATCTGCTTCCTGAAACAACCTGTTCCCAGGTGTTGTGCAAAACACCAGGGTTCACGCATACTGAGTTTGCACAACATGTTAAGGCTCACATTAATCACGGTTGGCCATTGTGTGACGGAAGTCACAAATCTGATAACTTGAAGGAATTGTAGGAATACTTGCATTGAGGCTTGCTTCAACAGAGGCATCAGTAGATCTGATTTCCTTCATTTATATTTGACATATTTCTTCACAGCTCTTCACTCCTTCTTCTGGGTGATTTGCAAACATGGCTCCATTCCCATTATGGAAATCACACAATGTAAAAATAATGCAGCGTCAGCAATGAAAGAGAGTGGAGAATTGCTGGGATTTAACAGGTGCTGGGGGGTCAAAGTTGCCTTCTCGTGTGGATTTTAAAGGTGAAGAAGTCTCTTTTAACTCAGCTACAGGGGACGGTGCTCATCCCCAAGGCCATTGAGCCTGCGCTGTCCGAAGACATTTCTGTGTTCATGTGGTACACATGATGTCCTGGAGCACTGTTGTGTACAGTGGATTGTACACAAACATAAACTACGGTACTTCCCCAGACAGGCAAAAATTCCCAAACCTGATATATTTAGCTGGTGTCCTCCAGATGTGTTGGGACTACAATTCCCTGGATTCCCAGCCCAGGAAGCTTTTGGACAGGGTGGTAGAAGATTGAAGAAGATCCAGTTTGATGGAAATCAGACCACGAGGGGGAAAGTGATCCCTGCACCACCCCACAAAATATCAATAAGAAAATGTAAAAGAAAATCCAGTAGGAGAAACAGACTTGCCCGATAATTCCAGAGGGGAAGACTTTTGAGTAAAACAAAGAATGTCAGAGTATGATGATCTTACTGCCTTGTATAGGTGTGAGGATCACGAACAGCACATATACCTCTACGTCAGTGGTTCCCAACCTTTTTGTGATCGAGTACCACTTGGAGGTCCCGTACAGTCGCCGCGTACCACCTGGTTCCAGAGAAACTAAATTTGATCAGATATCACTTTATTTCCATAATTGTACCGTTCCTTTTTTGGCCCCGCGCATCCAGCAACTGGATTCTCGGGCCGCTGGGACCAGGTGGGTGGCGTGTGGCAACAGTTGCAAATCGTTGCCAGATTATCTTGTGTTAGGCAGTAAACATTTTTGTGAAGTAAAAAATAACTAACTAAAAATCGTTCATGACCCCGAAAGTGTTCGCGTACCACCTGGAAGGCCCTCGCGTACCACTAGTGGTACACGTACCACAGGTTGGGAACCACTGCTCTACGTAGTAATTTCCCCCCATCGCTTTCCCCCAAAGTTGTTGATGGGGAGGGAGGGAAATAACCATGCCAAAGAGTTGCCAATGCATGCCTTAATCACTATTGTCTCAACCTTACCTGCTTTGTGTTGTTATTTCCTGGTGTTATGTAAACTTAACTTTCAGCATCGCATGCTGCTTTTCAACGTGAACTATGTGCTGGGTGATCCAAGGGATTGCCATTTCTTTGGCAGCTTCACAACCCACCTCACCTTCATCCCCTCAGGGCAGTGTGTGCGGGTAGTAGTCTCTCCTCCAATTTTATCTTTGCAACAGTGCAATCATCTGTTGCAACCAATTGGACTGGATGTTAGCGCTAGGCTCAACAGGATCAGTTTTTCCACAGCTGTAAATGGAACTGAACCCCAATCTCAAAAGTCCTATTCCAACCGTTGGCCGGTTATCCCAAACTGCTGCTTGATGTGTAACGCAGGAAAAGGTGGTGTGAAGCTCCCTGGTTCAGTTCCATGGGTGTTCAGGTAGGAAGAAAAAGGGCGGGGGGGAGGGGTAATAGTATTCTGACCTATCATGATGGGTACTCTATCGATGCAAGGGATTGGCTGTTTGTTGATTCATTCCATTCCATGATAACAACTTTTGTGTAGGATTCAAAGTGTTATCCCATTGAGGCTAACAGTTGCTTCACAATTAATCTCTCTTTTTTTTTTAATTAAAAAGTTTTAAAAGTACAAAGTACATACATTTTTATCTTTTCTTCCCCCCCCCCTTTTCCACCCTCTCCCCTGCCCCCCCACTCACCCTCACCCCCTCCCCCGGACTTCCCAGAAAAAACGCAAGGTATAATTTCAAAACAAAAAGTATAAAACTACAAAATACTAAAACAAATTGTTAGTTCAAAAGTATCTTTTCCATTCTTAACTCTTTGTTAATCCAAAGACTTGAAAGTATAATCTAAAATTTCTCAATCAACTAACTCATAAACTATTTGGGTTATCCTAATCTGATACTTTTTCTGAATATATTCAGTCCACCTACTCCATTCCAATATATATCTTTCGTTTGACTGGTCCTTAAGATAAGATGAAATCTTGGCCATTTCAGCCAGATATGTCACTTTCGCTGTCCATTCTTCAATTGTAGGTTGCTTCACAATTAATCTCTTGATAGCCAGCACTGGGTAGATGTTTCTAAGAAGACAAATGTTTTTCCTTTTTTTTTTTGCAAGCAAATGCTTTTGGAAACAACCATGTTTTTTCAGAATAATTGGGTAAAATAGATTCTTATGCACCACTTGCAACGTCTCCTCTGATTGAGCAACGTTACCGTGTGCAAAACTATATATTAGAGCATTTGCCTTAGAGGAAAACAGTCCTGTAGCATCTTTTGCATGGGGAGGGACCTGCACTCATATCTATATAGCTATCTCTATCTCTCTGTTTCATTGTGGGAAGACACAGCCTGTGCTTTGCCTGTGATGTGTAACCAGCGATGCGCCTCTCTTTCCTTCCCTTTCCAGAGCAACTCAGTACTCATGCATGCTGCTTAGCTATATTTTAGAGCGTAAGACTCACCGGGAGAAATTGGTTATGAAGCTCAGACTTCTGGAATCGAGCATGAGCTCAGGACGCAAGAGTGAGTATGTTAGTTTTAGATACTGCCTGTTGAAGAAAGAAAAAGAAATGGATTGCTGATCGTCCCAAAATAAGGGTGTCAAACCTGATTGGATTAGGGTGTGGGACAGTAATGAAATCCAATTTTTTTTACTACTGGTATTGTGGGCGTGGCTTGGTGGGCGTGGTATGGCTTGGTGGGTGTGGCTTGGTGGGCGTGGCAGGGGAAGGATACTGCAAAGTCTACATTCCCATCCCACTCCTGGGGGAAGGATACTGCAAAATCTCCATTCCCTCCCCACTCCTGGGGGAAGGATATTGCAAAATCTCTATTCTCACCCTACTCCAGGGGAAGGATACTGCAAAATATCCATTCCCACCCCACTCGGGGACCAGCCAGAGGTGGTATTTGCCGGTTCTCCAAACTACTCAAAATTTCCGCTACCGGTTCTCCGAACTACTCAAAATTTCCGCTACCGGTTCTCCGAACTACTCAAAATTTCCGCTGCCGGTTCTCCGAACTACTCAAAATTTCCGCTACCGGTTCTCCAGAACCTGTCAGAACCTGCTGGATTTCACCCCTGGTGTGAGATTGTTTGTATCTTTGGGCGTTCTGACCTGCATTCAGCTTGATACAGTTTGCAGCTGAAAGGGGGAAGGAGCCTTCAGTCAAAACAGAATTTCTAACTGATGAGTCAACCACATTCCAACGTCTGGCTGATCGGAGGAGGAGGAGAGTTGTCGGTGGGCAACCAGCTCCCATCTTGGTTGGACAATGTGACAGTTGTTTTGGAAACTTGAGAAACTGAAACTTATATTGGGGTGAAAAGCCTGGGAACTTTTGTACTGGCTTTTCACCAGATGGTGTATCTAAATGAATTTGTTCTTTGAGGAAAAGCAATGCCTCGGAGTTCGATTTGTAATGGAATTTAATGGTGAGGGTTCCTTATTGGTTGCAGTAGATGGATGATTCGTCTTTACTTCAACCTTGTCCAGTTTTGGTGCCTTCCAAAGGATTGTAGCTCCTATGGATTATAGCTCCTATGATCCCTTTGGTTGGAATTACCTAATACATCCAGATTTGTCCACTGCAGGAATATTGCGAGCAAAGCCCTTTAATTAAATCTATGCTCAGAGGCTTAAATTCTATATTTTTCTCCTCCTGCCTTCCTGAGTCAATAGATCTTTGGGCTGTTCTCTTGATGGCCTTGTGGTGGTGGGGATAAATTGACATTATGGCTTTCTCTTAATAGGTACTGCTGATTCCTACCTGCTAATCTTCATTCCTTGCGCCTGCATGGGAAAGTCTGGTTTGCTTATTAATCAAAATTTCTCAATTAGCATGTCACTTCATAATTATTGTATTCTCATGACCTGGATTGTTTGTGTCTTAATCTGTGTTTCATCAATTCACAAGGCATGCATGCATGAGAAATGTGCTATTACAATTTTATTTTTTTTGGTCTGGGGAGGGAATAGCCTGTTTGACTGGCCTGATCCTTTCCCAATCCCTGCCTTTGCAATAGGATGTACAATGGGGTGTTTGCATTTTTAAGCACAGCAGTCTTTTCTTTTCCATTTGAAATCATCCACATTCGATGGCATTTAGCCAGAAGCTAGGGAGCTATGTATGTTGGACTTTGCCATGACAAATGTCCTTGCTTGTACCTGGGGGCTTGGTACCTGCCCTCCCCCAGTCTTTCTTTCAACGGTGGGACTTGATTGTAGGAATGGTGAGGGGGCCCATCACCAGTGGTGGGTTCCTACCGGCGCGGTCCACTCTATAGCACCGGTAGCGTCCCGCTGGTGACGTCACAGTACCGGTGCGGTCGGTTGCTGGTGTCTGGGTGCTGCTATTAAAAAATTTTTTAATTTTTTTTAAAATTTTCTTCTGCGTATGCCCGGAAGCCGAGCTTCCGGCACTGCGCATGCGCTGCCTTCCTACCCCACAGTGAGTCCAAGCAAGGGAGGATGGCTGAGGGAGCGTGTGAGACGCTGAAAGAATGGGCGTCAGGAGCTATCTCCATTCCCCTCCCTTTAGCAGTCCGAGAAGCCACAAACGTGTGGTGATGATCCTGGGCATTTTCGCACATTTGAGGCTTCTCGAGCTGCTGAGGGGAGGGGGAATGGGCAGCAGGACCTCCCTTCAGCAGTCCGAGAAGCCACGCCCACCCAGTCACATGGCCGGCAAGCCACGCCTACCTGGTCACATGGCCGGCAAGCCACACCCACAAAATAAGCCACGCCCACAGAGTGGTAGTAAAAAAATTAGGAACCCGCCCCTGCCCATCACCATAGCTTGGTTCAAAAAATTCAAAGAGCTACCAAAACAAAAGGAAAGAGCCTGAGCATTTTTTTCCTTTAGATCAGATTTTTCTTTCTTTCTGTGGCTAACTGCTTTCTACTCCCAGCTCATTAAGCAATCTTCCTGTAAGTTCTTCCCTTACCCTAAAGGCAGTGGTGGGTTCCTACCGGTGCTGTGTGGAGCGCAGCTCCAGTAGGAGCCCGGCGATGACGTCATTTTCTGGCGCTTCTCCGCATCCTGAGCTGTTGGGAAAAAGCCCTCCCACCCGCCCTTGTTTCAATACGGACCTTTATTCTTCCTCCGAAGCACATTCGGCTTGTAATGTCCTCCTAAGTATGTGTGGAAGTGAAATCGCCCGATGGAATGCGAGTTCACTTTTGCGCATGCTTGCGATGCGCACCGGTAGCGAAAATAACCGGAACCCTCCGCTGGCTAAAGGTATCCTTAGAGGCCTAATTTATATGATATGAACATTTATTGATATGCCAGAATCTTGATGGAGCATATACAATGGACAATTTGCTCCTGGCAATGATAAAGCTATTCAGACCCACTTTTTGGGCCTCAAATGCTATACAATGTCACATACCTGCTTTAAATTCCTTCTGGGTTTTAATTTTTATATTCTTTATATAGATACTGAAATTTTTTTTTATTTAGATTATTATACTAATTTTAAGCATCGTATTTTCTCTTTTTAAAGGCAGATGTTCTGGACACAGAAGATGATAGATAGATAGATAGATAGATAGATAGATAGATAGATAGATAGATAGATAGATAGATAGATAGATAGATAGATAGATAGATAGATAGATAGATAGATAGATAGATAGATAGATAGATAGATAGATAGTAGATAGATGATAGATAGATAGATAGATAGATAGATAGATAGATAGATAGATAGATAGATAGATAGATAGATAGATAGCCTGTTTCCCCCAAAATAAGACATCCTCTGATAATAAGTCCAATTGGGTTTTTGAGTGCATGTCATTAAGGCCAAGCGCTTATTTCAGGGTTCAAAAAAATATAAGACAGGGTCTTATTTTCAGGGAAACACAGTTGATAGATGATAGTTAGATGATAGATAGATGACATATGGATAGATGACATAGATAGATAAATAGATGTTAGATAGATAGATAGATAGATAGATAGATAGATAGATAGATAGATAGATAGATAGATAGATAGATAGATAGATAGATAGATGGACTAATTTCAGAAGATCACCCTTGATGAAATCTAGGAGTAGCCATCAATGAACTGGAGTGTTTTAGTAGTAGCTTTCCACGTCTGGAACTCAATCTAAGACACTAAGTTCATTGTCTTCTTGGCATCAGGCAAAGCCATTTTTATTTTCCCCACTTTTTTGTTCATTGATATGTTAATATTTGTACACTTCAATGAGGCATTTTCATCTTTATCAGCTCTGTTTTAAAAGGCATTTAAGTATTGTACATTTAATTATGACCTGGGTTTACCAAAAGAAGACTCCATGTGGGTTGTCTTTTGTGGGTTGGCAAAGCTCCATGTTGAAGAGCAGCATTCCAGTTTTAGAGATTAAGCAAATGACTAGAAGAACTCCCTATGGATTGGCAATTTGGAGACCTCAGATATTGGACCGGGAATCTCAGAGTCCCTGCCCACTGGTGTGGTCTTAAGGTTGCTATCGATTAAAACTTTAGGATGTTTTGAAGGATCTACTTATGAGCTAGACCAGGGGTCGGCAACCCGCGGCTCCGGAGCCGCATGCGGCTCTTTGGGTCCCCTGCTGTGGCTCCCTGTCCCATTACTGGCTGGCCTCACCCTCCCCTCCCTCACCTGGCCTGAGAAGGTAAGGGCGACAGTGGGAATGGAGAGCTGCGGGGAGGGGGGATGGGACGGGACACAGCAAGGCAGTGGCCGGATCCTTAGAGCAGGAGAGAAGCCGTGTCCAAAGACCCTCAAGCGAGCAGCCACCCACCCTCCGCATGCGCCTTTGTTGCGCTTTGGTGCTCGCTTGAGGAGGGTCTCCCCGCGTACGCCACAGCCAGACAGGGAGTCGCGAGAAGGGGAGGAGGATCGCCCGAAGAGAAGCCTCCGCTGGGGGTGGCGATAGTTCCTCAGCACACACAGAGAGAGGGGAGAGAGACGGAGAAAGAGAGAGATGAGGGAGTGAGAGGGAGAGAGAAATGGGTGGGGAGGAAGGGAGAGAGAGATAGAGAGAGAGAGAGATGGGGAGAGGGAAAGAGAGAAAGAAAGATGAGAGGGAGGGAGGGAGGGAGGGAGAGAGGAGAGAGAGAAAGAGAAAGAAAGATGGAGAGAGAGAAAGAGAGAGGGAAAAGAGAGAGAGATACCAGTTTCTCATAGAAAAGAAAACATAGAGCCACAAAACCTGGGTAGGCGTAGCTGGGGGGGGGGTCATGTGACTCGGTGGGAGTGACATCGAGTTGGCCACACCCACCCAAGTTTTGTGGCTCCTGGTGTTTTGTTTTCTCTGGGAAACAGGTCCAAATGGCTCTTTGAGTTTTTAAGGTTGCCGACCCCTGAGCTAGACAGAGAGAAATAAAGATGCGCAAAAGGTTATATTGTGGAACGTTCTGACCTGGGAAATAGGCCATTCTGAGTGTTTCAGAAGCGGCACCAGAAACTCAAACCACAGTGAGGTTGGAACATTCTGGGGCGGATCATTTTGCGCACACACACACACACACACACACACACACACTGGTTTCTACCATTATTGGCTGAGCTGCTGTCATGCTTAGACAGGGTAGCCCAAAGAATTATGGTCCAAAGCTGATGAAGTACGTGGCTGCAAGGAATGAATCAGTGGCCCCATAAGATTCCAGGCTTTTTCCACCAGCATGTTTCATCTCGGGTTTCTCTTGCAGTGTTTCGGCTTGGCAATATTGTGCACGCCATGGTGGCTGCCCATCAAGCTTCCCAGTTGCCCTACGCCATTCCTCGCTTCTGCCTGACTGCCTCCAACGTGAACCGGGTTATGTACTTCGCCTGTGACACCGTCTTGTGGGTGAAGAGCGTTGGGCTCCTCTCGGAGGTCAACCAGAAGAAGTGGCGCAACTGGGCGACCAAATGCTACTACTATTCCCTGGTGATAAACCTGGTCAAGGATTTTTATGAGCTCTGCTGGCGCATGAAGCAGACAGCATGCAGCCAGAAGCCTGAAAAGACCTTGACTCCTGGCAGGCAGAAATGCCAATTCCTGACCAGCGGTGAGCTACAGACTTTTCTCCTGCTTGTCTTCCTCACGTTAAAGAACTATCCACCCCTCTTGCTGGATACGGTGAAGAACCTTTGTGATATCTTTAGTCCGTTGGACCGTCTGGGCATCTACAAGACCAACCCTGGAGTTATAGGGTTGTGTGGTCTTATCTCCTCCACGGTAGGAATCCTTACTGTGATGAGGCCGCACTTACGGTTGAAACACTGAGCTTCTCTCGGGGCTTCCCTTTTGCACAGTGGCGTTTCACACTTCGTGCATATTGGCTTCCCGACTTTGATGATGGAGTTTTGTCCTCCCTACCCCTGGTTGAATTCTTTCTTCTTTCCTTGTGCTGTCACATTGGGCAGCCCAGATGTCCCGGGTTAAGTTTGAAGAGGGATAAAGGCCCTTGATTGAAGATCTATGTAACAGAACAAGCAAAACCGTGTCAGTATCAAGCCTTGGTGACAAGCCAGTCAGTCTTTTATCCTGGGATAGAAAACAGCAGATTCGAAGTTAATTTTGAAATTAAATTAATTTGAAAACAATGCTGGGATGGGGAGGGAAGGAATTGCATCAACTAAAAGGCAATAATCTTTTAGTTGATGTAATTCCTTCCCTCCCCATCCCAACATTCATTGCTAAGGATTTATTGCTGTTATCTGGGATGAATTCCGGAGCTTAACAAACCCTCTTTAACCAGAAACATTAGACTACATGTTCACAGGCAGGCAAATTGCTGCCTCTAGCTAACTTTTAGCTATTCTTGTTTCTGGTCAGACTGTGTTTTTTTAAGTTTTTTTTTAAAAGGTTTTAGTTTTTATGCCATGCTCATTCTTTTGCCTGTGAAATCAAGATGAGCATGTGTTCATCAAAAACACATTTGATCTCCGGGAAGAAGGGTATACAGCAGAGGTGGGATCCTGCCGGTGCGGTTAATAGCTGTTGTTCGGCGCAGAGCCGAAGACGCTGCTGCCGTTCGCGGAGCGGGAGCTTTCCCCGGGCGCTTTCCCCACCCGCATGGATGCCGCCAATTGCGTTCTTTTGCCCTCTGCGCATGCGCAAAGCATTCCGCATGTGCAGAGGGCAAAAGAACGCAATTGGCGGCATCCATGCGGGCGGGGAAAGCGCCCGGGGAAAGCTCCCGCTCTGCGAACGGCAGCAGCGTCTTCGGCTCTGAGCCGAACAACAGCTATTAACCGCACCGGCAATCAGAGGCAGGAACCCACCTCTGGTATACAGTATGGAGCAGGGGTCCCCAAACTTGGCAACTTTAAGATTTGTGGACTTCAACTCCCAGAATTCTCCAGCATAGCTGGAGTTGAAGTCCACAAGTCTTAAAAGTTGCCAAGTTTGAAGACCTCTGGTATGGAGCATTGTTTCCAGGTGCTAAATGTGCAGTGGAGGTGAAGGAGAAGTGTTTTTGTGTGTCTGTGTGTGTTTGTACTTAATCTATGCATTGCTAGAAATGGGACCGTTCACTTTGGTTGGCGGATGGGACTAAGAAACAATAGTGTGCCTTTTTCTTCAGCATTCTGAATCTGTCTGAAATAAGTGCAATTATATTTGGCTGAGAAAAAAATGTAAATAAAAGAATATCTAAAACTTTTCACTTTGGAAACGAGTCCACTGTTAGTTCATAGTGCAAAGCAAGATGTATACAGGTAGTCCTTGATTTACAACAGTTCATTTAGTGACCTTCAGAGTTACAATGAAAAAGAGACTTTTTTTCAGAGTTATGACCTTTGCAGCAGGCCCACGATCGTGTGATCGAAATTCAGATGCTTGGCAACTGACTCATATTTATGACCATTGCAGTGTCCTGGGGTCATAGAGCCGAGATGGCGCAGTGGTTAAATGCAGCACTGCAGGCTACTGCTAGTTCAGCAGTTCAGCTGTTCAAATCTCACTGGCTCAAGGTTGACTCAGCCTTCCATCCTTCCGAGGTCGGTAAAATGAGGACCCAGATTGTTGGGGGCAATATGCTGAATTCTGTAAACCGCTTAGAGAGGGCTGTAAAGCACTATGAAGCGGTATATAAGTCTAAGTGCTATTGCTATTGCTATGTGATCCCCTTTCGCGACCTTCTGACAAGCAAAGTCAATAGGGAAGCCAGATTCACTTAACAGCTGCGTTAGTAACTTATCAACTGCAGTGATCCACTTAACAACCGTGCCAAGGAAGGGAGCAAAACTCACCTAACAAATGCCTCACCTGATAACAAAACTTTTGGGCTCAGTTGTCGAGGACTACCTGTACTTGGTTAAGGGTCCCATTGGCAAAACGACGGAGGGCTGGTTAGCCATGTTTATTTTAGTCACCTTCTGGGTGAGCTTTCAATACTTTTTTTTAAAGAATACAAGGCAAACTATAAATAGTAAAAAAAGGTTAAAAACTCAAACTGTAAAAAGCCACGTAGATTAACCCCACAGTGGGATGGGCAGCAAGTAAAATTAATAAATAAGATAATAAAATAAATGGAAGGCTGCACACACCCATAAAGAAGAAAATCGAATACAAAATTGATGGGAAGGGAAGGGAGAATAGTTTCTTATAGGAAAGTTTGATTGGTAACAGAACTCAACTCCGGCACCATTTTGATATGGGAGTCATTGGGTTTTCCTAATGCTCTTTCTGGAGAAGCCTTGTGTCATTCCACTGGATTTTATGGGCCTTGAAGTTGCATTATCGAAGTGCATGAGAAACCAAGAGGACATTT
This sequence comes from Diadophis punctatus similis, assembly GCA_023053685.1. Taxonomy (NCBI): domain Eukaryota; kingdom Metazoa; phylum Chordata; class Lepidosauria; order Squamata; family Dipsadidae; genus Diadophis; species Diadophis punctatus. The sequence continues at coordinate 10,991,770 of JALIGW010000012.1, read as the reverse complement.
GCAAATGAGAGCCCCATGAGAGAGTAAGCAAGAAGAACTGGAGGTGGAATTTAAATAAAGTTTCTAGTTTCTCTACCAACACTTTCATGTCCTAAGATGCTGGTTAAATTTCTCTGCATATTTAAATGCATTCAGTCCTCTCTCTGCCAACTCTAAAGTTGTTGCCAAATATTTCATTTTGGAATGGCGATTGCCCTTTGTGCTTTGGTGACTCTTTGCCAGGCTTAAGGGAAGAATTTCTAGTTTACATAATCTCTTTTGCTTTTTTGCCTATATCATGGAGTAACGGATTAGGGTGAAAAGCATTAAACTTGCAAAGGAGGAGGTGGTGGTCTTCATGAGTCCAAAGAAGCAGGTATTGGATTAAATGGTGGGGCAAGGATGAGGTGATCCATTTTTCCCTACGTCTGCAACAAAAATAAATGTTCGTTCTTTTAGCATGAAAATGAAACATATTGAAAACTCTGGAATTCACTGAAGGATTTTTCACAGTTATAAAGGAGTAGCTGACAGTGTCTGAGTATAGATGTCCCAGACATTTCCCTTGGGGCTTGGCAGGCTCCTTCTTGCAGCTGACTCTCCAAAAATATTTTTAATTAAAAACAAAACAAAACAAAACAAAACAAAACAAATAAATAAATAAATAAATAAATAAATAAATAAATAAATAAATAAATAAAATAAATAAATAAATAAATAAATAAATAAATAAATAAATAAATAAATAAATAAATAAATAAATAAATAAATAAATAAATAAATAAATGGTTTTGATGCCACAAACCCCCCACCACCACCACCAAGCTCTGGCATTATGCTTATGGGTCCAAACATTGTTATCTTTTCATTTAGAATAGAATAGAATAACAGAGTTGGAAGGGACCTTGGAGGTCTTCTAGTCCAATCCTCTGCTTAGGCAGGAAACCCTACACCGCTTCAGACAAATGGTTATCCAACATCTTCTTAAAAACTTCCAGTGTTGGAGCATTCACAACTTCTGGAGGCAAGCTGTTCCACTGGTTAATTGTTCTCACTGTCAGGAAATTTCTCCTCAGTTCTAGGTTGTTTCTCTCCTTGATGAGATTCCACCCATTGCTTCTTGTCCTGCCCTCAGGGGCTTTGGAGAATAGCTTGACTCACTCTTCTTTGTGGCATCTCCTGAGATATTGCAACACTGCTATCATGTCTCCCCCTAGTCCTTCTTTTCATTAAACTAGACATACCCAGTTCCTGCAACTGTTCTTCATGTTTTAACCTCCAGTCCCCTAATCATCTTTGTTGCTCTTCTCTGCCCTCTTTCTAGAGTCTCAACATCTTTTTTACACCGTGACGACCAAAACTGAATGCAGTATTCCAAATGTGGCCTTACCAAGGCATTATAAAGTGGTATTAACCCTTCACATGATCTTGATTCTATCCCTCTGTTTATGCACACTGCTGGCTCATATTTAAATGGTTGTCCACTAGGACTCCAAGATCCCTCTCACAGTTACTACTATTGAGCAAGGTACCAAGGTACCAATGTGCAAGGTACCAAGGTCCACAAAGGTCTTCCTTATATGATGTATAACACCCAGAAAGATTGTCATGGATGGTGGATGGATGCTTTTGGATAGACCTTGACTTAGCAACAGTTTTCTGAGGGTGCCCATCACATACTTTGATCTGTAGCCCGAGGACTTTGTCAAAAGAAGAGAATATTTGTCTCTCAGGCTTGAACTGGTCCTTGGAGCTTTCTGAGCTTGGTTGTGTTCTTGCAGATATTTCGTTACCCTAACTAGGTTAAAGTCATCAGTGCGCTGAAGTTGGGTAATGAAACTTCGACAAGTAAACAACTAAGCTCAGAGAGCACGAAGGACTCCACTTTGCCAAAAACAAGAGTTATAGTACACCATCACGACAACAAGATTGTTGCTGGTTTTGCACAAATTAACATGAAATATAATGGTGTCTAGGCTGAATACAGTGAGAAGCAATGGCTGATTTACATTGGCTTTTAGTGCACAATATGGGGATCCTACTCTGGACAAGCCCAGTATCTCTTTGCACACTCCCCTGACACACTACAGGTGATTCCACAATCAGCATTGGCCTAAGACATTTATATTCTTACACTTGAAAGTTGCATGTGTCTTTAACAACTCAGAGGTAGTGTTGCAGGATCCAATCTGGATCAGTCGCCAGGACCAGAGGTTTAGTCTTTTAAAGACTAAGAGCCGAGGTGGCGCAGAGGTTAGAATGCAATATTGCAGGCTACTTCTGCTGACTGCCGGCTGCCAGCAATTTGGCAGTTCGAATCTCACCAGGCTCAAGGTTGACTCAGCCTTCCAGCCTTCTGAGGTCGATAAAATGAGGATATATAAGTCTAAGTGCTATTGGGAAGGAAGGAAGGAAGGAAGGAAGGAAGGAAGGAAGGAAGGAAGGAAGGAAGGAAGGAAGGAAGGAAGGAAGGAAGGAAGGAGGGAGGGAAGCAAGCAAGCAAGCAAGGTGTGGTGGTGCAGTGGTTAGAGTGCAGTACTGCAGGCTATTTCTGCTGACTGCCAGCTGCCAGCAATTTGGCAGTTTGAATCTCACCAGGCTGAAGGTTGACTCAGCCTTCCATCCTTTGAGGTGGGTAAAATGAGGACTCAGATTGTTGGGGGCAAGAGGCTGACTCTGTAAACTGCTTAGAGAGGGATGTAAAGCACTGTGAAGCGGTATATAAGTCTAAGTGCTAGTGCTAGTGCTAGTGCTAATCTTTCGGACTCATGCTGGAGTCCATCCTCAGGGAAATTCTCCCTCACCAGAATTTCTCTCTCTGCTAGAGTCCAAAAGCTTGCATACCTCCAGGTGTATGCCAAGAATTGCCGAGCTAATGTAGAAAATAAAGCCTGCGCACCAGGGTACCTACTTTGACACCCTGGCATTTATTTATTTATTTATTTTATTGCATTTATAGGCCACTCAATCCGATAAGGACTCAGAGCGGCTAATAGCATTACAAAAGAAACAATAAAATCAGATAAAAGGTTAAAACAGTAAAATTAAAACATTATCAATAAGAAACAACCAATCATCCATCCACAATCACTCATGGGCCCACTCAACAATACATTCATTGGACCCAGGCTTGCCGAAACAGCCAGATCTTAAGGGCTTTTCTGAAGATCAATAGGGTAGGGGCCGTCCGGATCTTGGGGGGGGAGTTGATTCCATAACGTGGGGGCCGCCACAGAGAAGGCCCTCGACCGAGGTCCCACCAGTCGTCATTGTCTAGCCGACGGGACCTGGAGCAGGCCCACTCTGTGCAATCTAACCGGTCGCAGGGAGACATGTAGTAGTAGACGGTCCCGAAGATGCATCTTAAATAGGCAAGGTTCCTTTTTAAAATAGAATAGGAAGATTCTCAAAGAATTCCCTAAAAGCACCTGGATTCTCCCCACCCCACCACAAAAAGACTTGGGTTAGGTACTTTCCAAAGATCCCGAGAGTTTTCACATTTTGTTATGTTGCTCCGACAATTCTTTCCATAATTTGGACTTGCACTTGGCTGGTGTTTCAGACGTCTGTTTCAGTTTCAGGGGGCCCCAGGGGAGCCATCTTGCTTAATCACCGAAGAAGCTTGGCAGAATTATTGAGCTGGAAGGTGGGGCTTCATAGCATTACAGTCTGGGGCATGAGTTTCTTCTTTCACAGTCGAGACGGCGCTGCTGGCACCCTGTTGAAGACTGCTTGACTTCTGCAACCCGTGAGTACCTTCCCTGTACAGTTGACGTCTCCTAACTCTTGTAGATGGTCTTTGAAATTGGCTGCTAGAATCGCTTTAGGCAAGCTACCACCCAAACGTAAGTAAGCCACAATTGGGTTTGCTCAACCTGTTGATCAGTAAACCATTTCAGATGAATGGGTAGCCAGTCTGTTCTTAAGAACTTCCAGTGTTGGAGCATTCACAACTTCTGGAGGCAAGCTGTTCCACTGGTTAATTGTTCTCACTGTCAGGAAATTTCTCCTTAGTTCTAGGTTGCTTCTCTCCTTGATTAGTTTCCATCCGTTGCTCCTTGTCCTGCCCTCAGGGGCTTTGGAAACTAGGTTCACCCCTCTCTTCATTTTGTTCATTTTATTCATGGCGAAGTAATTTTCATATCCTTAATACAACTCACATTATGAGCTCACCCCTATCATGGGAAAGGTTGAAGGGAAATGCGCTGTCATCATATCATCCCCTTTTGTAGTTGCTCTAAATTGGCGACCGTGTTCTGTGTTGTGGCCACGAATTTCATAACCTACCTAGGTGCTGTGCGAAGATATAATTTCTTTGGTTTATTGAAACTCTCCTGCATTTTCTCCTTTGTGGGATGGCTTTGAGCATTAATTGATAATGGGTGTTCTTTTTGCCCCACATTACCCCTAGATTATGCAACATTTTATACATGTCCCATGATTTAGTTGCAGGCTAATGCTCAACGATGGCAGCCAAAAACAAACCAGTAATGCGGAATGGAAGCCCCAAGGTAAGTTGACCCAACATGGGAACCTCCTTTTTTTATAATAAAGCTATAATTATCACTCTCAAAATGGCTAAAAAAAAATTCATTAACATCAGCAAATGTCAGGTGAGACACCATTTATACTATTTGTGAATAATGTCTTTTTAAAAAGTTAGTGAACAGGTTCAGGAGACCTGATCAAGTTCTGCAAGCTAAAGTAAAATTTAACCTTGGATGAATTAGACACAATGTCTGCTATTTATTATTTTAAAAAGCCATTTATGTGTTTCAAAATTATTTCTTTTTTTTTCAAAAAAATTATTTTTATAGCTTAATGGTATAACTACAGTATAAATAGAAAAGAAATACAAACAAAGCAAAGGACATTCCTAAAAACATATTACAAGAAGTATGTAAAAGCAACTCAGTTTTAAAACAACACATTAAATCTTAACTGCATAATATATCAATCAATTTTCTCATTAGAGATAGATTGAGAGAGAATGGATTTTAGATCTAGGTGATAATTTTTCTGAACACAGCAAAATTATTTTAGCTCCTCTCCAAGTTAGCTAAAATTCATCAGTTGATAAATCTCAAGTTTTCAATATCCAACTTTTGTTTTTTTTAATAAAAGTTTTTATTTTATTTTTTTAATATAAACATTCCATCTTCCCTTAAACAGTGTGTCGTCTGGGTACAAATATCTGTGCAATAACCATCAAAATTTACAACTATTAATTACAGTGATATTAATACTCTGATCTTACAATTATAGTATTGAACATAGTAAACCTATTTATTTCTCCCCCTTAACATATCTTCTAATAAGAATATAATAATAATATTAAGCATAATAATCCTAATAGTCATAATAATAACAATCATCCTATTGTTTATATCTCTAAACGTATTTTCTACTCTTCACTGATTTCCTTCTTTTATTTCCAACTTCCATTTTTATTCTCTAGCTATCGATAAAATAATTCCCATATCATATAATATTCAGTTTGTTCTTTCTCCTTAATTGCAAGTGTTAATCTATTCATTTCTGCACATTCTAATATTTTCCTAATCACATTCTCATCAGTAGGGATCTCTTCACTTTTCCAGTTTTGTGCAAATACAATTCTAGCTGCAATTAATACATGGATAGTTAAATAAGCATTCTCTTTACTATAAGTTTCAGGTAACATCCCCAATAAAAATATTTCTGGTTTTAAACCAATGTGCTGCTTTATCCTCTTTTCCAGCTATGCATGTACTTTTGTCCAATTATTTCATTTGAAACATAGCAACCCAGGCCACAGTTATAGAAAAGAGTTTGGATTGCAAATAATGTGAAATGACAAAAAGAAGATTCCCTAGCCTAAATGTCAAGCACTAAGAATATTTCTTTGCCTTTTTCACGTTTTTATAAACAGCAGCGTGCAAGAAAAAAAGGGTGAAAGTTCAAATGGGTAGACGTATCTTTCCCTTACATTGTTTTGGGATGAAAATTGTCCCACCAGTTGTTCTTTCAAGTCCAGGGGTGAAACCCAGCAGGTTCTGGAGAACTGGTAGCGGAAATTTTGAGTAGTTCGGAGAACCGGCAAATGCCACCTCTGACTGGCCCCAGAGTGGGGTGGGAATGGAGATTTTGCAATATCCTTCGCCCAGGAGTGCGGAGGGAATGGGGATTTTGCAATATCCTTCCCCCTGGAGTGGAGAGGGAATGGGAATTTTGCAATATCCTTCCCCCAGGAGTGGGGTGGGAATGGAGATTTTGCAGTATCCTTCCCCTAGGAGTGGGGAGGGAATGGGGATTTTGCAGTATCCTTCCCCCAGGAGTGCGGAGGGAATGGGGATTTTGCAATATCCTTCCCCCGGGAGTGGAGAGGGAATGGGGATTTTGCAATATCCTTCCCCCAGGAGTGGGGTGGGAATGGAGATTTTGCAGTATCCTTCCCCTAGGAGTGGGGAGGGAATGGGGATTTTGCAATATCCTCCCCCCCAGGAGTGGGGTGGGAATGGGGATTTTGCAGTATCCTTCCCCTGCCATGCCCACCAAGCCACACCCACCAAGCCACACCACGCCCACCAAGCCACGCCCACAGAACCGGTAGTAAAAAAAATTGGATTTAACAGATTTAATAGAGTTGGAAGGGACCTTGCAGGTCATCTAGTCCAACCCCCTGCCCAAGCAGGAGACCCTACATCTGCCTCTACCTAGGATCGAACTCACAACCTGCTGATTGTGAAGCAAGAGCTCCACCTCTAGGCCACCGCAGAGGAACCACACAAATGGCTTGTCCAATCGTTTCTTAAAAGCCTCCAGCAATGGAGCAACTGTAACTTCTGAAGGCAAGACATTTCACTGATTAATTATTCTAACACTCAGGATATTTCTCCCTAGTTCGAGGTTGAATCTCTATAAACAACTAAATTAATAAACAAGCTTGGCTGACCAATGGACCATTTGGAATTATCTATTGTTATTGTTTTAGTTTTAGTTTATTTTCGTCAAGCATGTATTAGATAACAGATATAAGTATAAACATGATTATGAATAGAAGAAATGGATGCGAATAAAAGGGAATATTAGGACAGAGACGGTAGGCACGCTGGTGCGCTTATGCACGCCCCTTAAGTTGTTGTTGTTGTTAACACAGCATCCTGAGGTCTCTCTAGGAAAGAAATCCCATACATAACTTGTTATTTATACATGCTTTGATAGCAAAGCTGCCAGATCCCAGTCAATTCTAAACCAGATTAAGAATAAATGATAGTTACTGTTACGTAACTCTAGAAGGAGTGGTGTGGTGGCCTAGAGGTGAAGCTCTCGCCTCACAATCAGGAGGCTGTGAGTTCGATCCTAGGTAGAGGCAGATATTTCTCTCTCTGGGCACAATGAGAATATATCTGCTGAACAAAGCTCAGCATTGGCGACAGGAAGGGCATCCGGCCAGGACACACTCAGTTCCATTCAGTTGCCCAGACTCCACCCTGCAAGGGATTATATCAGTGGTTCCCAACCTGGGGGTCGGGACCCCTTTGGGGGTCGAACGACCATTTCCCAGGGGTCACCCTGGCATCCTCAGCCCCCCCCCCCCGCCACAAGCCTGGCCATATCGGCTCAACTTGCCCGAGCCCTCTGATTGGTCGGGAGAGGTGCCATTCGGTGAGAGGCGTTTGTGACGCCTGGCGGCCGAGCTTTGACAGCATCAGCTAAGGGGCGGGGCATCGCAAGATTGCGTGCTGGAGAGTACAAGGCGGTTCTTAAGACATTTGTGGCCGCCCCTGTCTCCTGCTCGCAGCGCAGTTTCTTCCCGCTGGTGTCGAAGGGAAAGGGAGTCACGGGAGGGAACGGCCAGCCTCAACAACTTGAATATACCTGGACTTCAACTCCCAAAATTCCCTAGCCAGCTTTGCTTTGAATTCTGGGAGTTGAAGTCCAGGCACCTTAAAAGTTGCTGAGATTGAGAAATATTGCTGTACACTTGTTGGTTATCAAGTCTAAATACAGAAGTGCTGTACACTTGTAGAAAATGATATTCCTTGTGCTCTTGCAAAGACTGGCCCGATAATTTCTGATCTGGCATAATTACATATTGTTTTCGTGATTAATCGCTATGCTTTAATTATGTTCAATTTTTAACAATGAAAATACATCCTGCATATTAGATATTTACATTACGATTCATAACAGTAGCAAAATTACAGTTATGAAGTAGCAATGAAAATAATTTTATGGTTGGGGGTCACCACAACATGGGGAACTATATTAAGGGGTCGCGGCATTAGAAAGGTTGGGAACCACTGGATTATAGGATTGTTAAAAGAAGAAGATATATACTAAGTTGGTAAAGCAAACTTTACTACCTCCGTTCCTTAGCACAGATATCCAGTAGTTGTCTCAGTGATATAATGTACAGGCAATCCTTGACTGCAAGGGATTATGGGGTAGTTAAAAGAAGATGATGACTATACTGTAACTCTGGTTATATCCGCATCCTCTTTTTTTTCTTGAACAGCAAAGCAGTGTCTTACAGAGAATTCTGCAGTTTCCCGTGGTGAATTCAGCCCTCACCAATCTCCAGAGGACCTATGCCAGTGCCAAAGAGATTCACCCCTTGATGTCATCAGCATGCGCCACCTATGAGCGAGCTCTCCAGAATGCCAGTTCCTTGGCTCTGTGGAGTGTGAAGCCTGTGGTACACAAGCTGGAGCCTCAACGTAAGTGTCGCACAAGCTTCATTTTGGAAACGACCCAACCCTCCATTTTCATTTCTCACAGTGTCAGCTGCTCTGTAGTGCCCCAGGTGGGTGCACTGCTGACACGTATTCTGGATTTTCTGGGGGGAGAATTAAATACCGTACTTTTTGGAGTATAAGACGCACCTTTTTCCTCCCTAAAAGTGGCTGAAAATTTGGGTGCGTCTTATACTTTGAATGTAGCTTTTTTCCCCCAGCCCTAACTAGGTGCTAACAGATCTTCCCAGTTCTTACCTTGCAGGCTTTTTCATTGTTACTCTCTCCAAAGAATGTTTTTCCAGCCCTAAGTCTTTGCAGGATTTTTTTCCATTGCTCTACTTGCTCCGAATAAGTTTTTTCTAGCCCTAACCAGGTGCTAACTATCTTCCCAGCTCTTACTGGCTTGCATGCTCTTTCATTGTTACTCTCTCAGAAGAATGTTTTTTTAAGTCCTAACCAGGAGATAAAATAATGTGCTGAAGCTGACCAGACTAAGGATGCTAGCCAGATGAATACCTGGTAGGCAGATTGTTTTCCCCTGTTTTCCTCCCCAAAAACTAAGGTGCGTCTTATACTCTGAAAAATACGGTAATTACAGTCCATTGTTCTCTGACTTGATAAGTGAATGTATCATTTTATTTGACCACAATTCTTTTGAACATTGGTGCCTTTGAATTCCACCCACGGCTTGAAGTATTGCTATGTAAGACACATTGTGGAAAATGTCTATGGAGATTCTCAGTCATCCAGCTCATGGTTGTCCTAAAGGTGCTTTTTCAGGGAGCAACTGGACTTTCTTGTTTTTCTTTGAAGACGTTTCGCTTCTCATCCAAGAAGCTTCTTCAGCTCATACTCAGATAACCCTGAGGGCAGCTGAATCGCCAAACAGCCTCAATGACTCCCTAAAACAGTGCTTCCCAACCTTGGCAACTTGAAGATGTCTGGACTTCAACTCCCAGAATTCCCCAGCCAGTGAATGCCCTAAAAGAATGCCAATGATGATCTGTCTGCAAGGAATATAAATCCTTCCATTCATCCCACCATCCAGTCATAGAAGAAGAAGCTTCTTGGACGAGAAGCGAAATGTAATGAAAGAAAAAGAAAAACAAGAAAATCCAGTTGCCTTCTGAAAAAGCACCTTTGGGAAACATTATGGAAAATACAATATTCCATACAGTTCCATAAAGTTCTCTTCTTTCTCTGAACCAGTGGTGGGTTCCTACCGGTGCGGCCCACTCTACAGTACCAGTAGCGGCCAGCAGATGGTGCTATTTGAGCGCGGCCGCACCGGTGCCGAATTTTTGGGCTTTTTTTGCTTCTGCTCATGCGCGGAAGCAAAATCTCGGCAAAATCTCTCTCGCGTGCGCGTCCCAGCGCAAGATTTCGCTGAGATTTTGCTTTCGTGCATGTGCGGAAGCAAAATCACACGAGGGCGTGCGAGGTAAGAGAGGTAAGAGAGGTAAGAGAGGTAAGAGAGCAACCCGCCCCAGCTCTGAACCATTATGAGCTTCTACCAGACCAACCCAAGATAATTCAGAGATTTTCCAGAAGCCATCAAACTGATAGCATCAAAGTGTTCTGGCAGCAGTCCAGCTGTTTCATGCCATGGAAGGACATATCCAGAATACCTTCAATGATTTTCCATTGCAAACTTGACTTCTGGATAACCATCAAACAACCTCTGGAAGGACATATGGGATGGCACATATTAGAATTCTCCAAAATGCTCCATTCTCCAAACTGAGGGTTGCACATACTTACACTATATGATGAGGAAATGCAATTTGTAACATGGTAGGCTCAGTGGCTAAGATGCTAAGCTTGTCAATCAGAAAGGTTGGCAGTTTGGTGGTTCGAATCCCTAGCACCACGTAACGGAATGAGCTCCTGTACTTGCCCCGGCTTCTGCCAACCTAGCAGTTCGAAAGCATGTAAAAATGCAAGTAGAAAAATAGGGACCACCTTGGTGGGAAGGTAACAGTGTTCGGTGCGCCTTCGCCGTTTAGTCATGCCGGCCACATGACCACAGAATCGTCATCAGACAGTGCTGGATCTTCGGCTTAGAAACGGAGATGAGCACCGCCCCCTAGAGTCGGGAATGACTAGCACGTATGTGCGAGGGGAACCTTTACCTTAGCATGTCTTGTAACTGTGGTTTTAGTGCACCTCCCAAATATAGTCATGAATCTTGGCGAAATTTTAGTGAAGTTACAGGGGAATTGATTAGTCCAATGGCTGACCATCCTTTCTGTTCCATCACTGTTTTGACATTCTTCTCTCTTTTTTTGGTTCAGTTGCAGCAGCCAATGTTTTGGCTTGTCAAGGTTTGGATCATTTGGAGAAGAAGATACCTATCCTTCAGAAACCAGTGGAGGAAGTAAGTTTTTTTTAAAAAAAAGCATAAGAAAACTGTCTTGCTGAATTAGACCAGGATTGTAACCTAGCTGCACTTATTTCATCCTGGACCCGTGTTCCAAGTATAACTCTCATCTCAAAAATGTAGGCTTTCATGACTTAAATTAGGGGTCTGTGTTGAAATGAGAATAAGATCTCATAGAGGCGATGTAGGATCTTTTCTTGGAATTCAGACAGTTAGAAATAAAACCAAGATTAAAAGTCTAATAGAAAATATTTATTTCAGTACAAAAACAATAAATCCTGAATAATTACATCTTTGCTAAGAAACACGACCGTTCAGGTCAACAGCTAAGGCAGAAGAGAATAATGGTGACTTAGGAATGCACACATGCGCAAAGAACATCATATCACGTGTTCTGCTTATATTGGAATGTACCATAATATTAGGATAGGGGTGCATCACCCTGCATAGACATACAACTGACAATATTCAGTATGTGACAGTCTGTCTAGAAGCTGCTGAACTCTCCATTAGGACTATACTAGCCTAGTGAACTTCTGGATCTCATTCTTCCTATTTGCCTTTCTGCTAATCCTACCAGACTGTTCTGACCTAGGCTTCACAAAATCCCGAAATAGACTCCTTGTCCCGACAAAACCCCTTTTTATTTGGTTAATGTGAATTCCTAGCATTCGCAGTCAGCAAAGTCCCGGCAAACAGTCTTTCAAGGGTGAATTGCAACCACAGACCTTATCAGTCCTTGGAGAGTTGCCAGGCTGATATCTTCCAGGCGTGACGCTGAACAAGGAAATACTCTGTGAGGCACAACTCAGATAATCAGATCTTCACACTAATAGCGAACTAATTGTCTCCTGCAAACAGCACTCCCCTTTCGCTCCTATTTATTTCCTATGGGAGAGGCCATTCAGCATCACCTTGTGCTTTTACTCCCGAGTTGACCCCTGTTCCTTAATTGTTCCCTTCTCTTGACAGCTTCTTCGCATGCGCACATCGGGAACAGGCTCCAGCTGTTCTTCAGCCCCACTTATCTCCAACTCCGAAGGTAGCTGATAACTGTCAGAGGGCCTTGGCCCTATCTCTGCCTCTGACGCAGAGCACTCATCAAAGCCTTCCCCAGACTCCAGGACTGGCCCATGTTCCTCCCCAACCTCCTCACTGTCCGAGTCTGCCACCAGCTCCACTGGTGGGCTACAACACAGACAGATCCATTGTCTTGCTCGAAAACGTAAAATGATCATAAAGAACTTTCTCCATTATCTCCTCCTCTTCTCTAGGCTACGTCTGATTTGAAGAACACCATTCTAGCTCACCTTCATTATGCTATATGCTCTGTCGTGGACATCCTGGACAAAGTCTTAGGACTGTCTGCTGAAAATAAAGAGCAGTCCAAGAACAGCCTGAAGATCAAGACAGAGAATATGAAGAGCAGTCAAGTAAACCAGGTGGCTAAAACCTCTGCAGTTGGAAAGCTGGAGAAGGTGGTGAATTGGAAAACGGAGCCCAATTCAGGTTAATATAGTGCTCGGTTGATCTATTGTAAAAAATCTCATCTCAGAGCTGAAAAACTTCATATATGCACCCCCGTTTTCTGATTAGCAAGATATTTCAGGACTGTAGTATTTGCTCCTCAATGGACATTTCCTGGCAGTGTTATTCTTACTGATTTCTAAAGAGTCTAGTTGAGCCTAGGTGGGCCTCCATAAATATCTCAAAGTGTTTGCTCAGTCTCCTAGTTCTAAGGAACTTGCCAGCACAGGTTATATGCCCAATTTGTTCTCCTAATAAGCCATTTCAAGATCCTCTTCTCCTAGCTATTTATTTATTTATTGTTTGTTTGTTTGTTTGTTTGTTTGTTTGTTGCATTTGTATGCTGCCCACTCCACAGAGACTCTGGGCGGCTCAAAACAGTAAAAATTCACATGCAACAACAAATATAAAAAACATTAAAAACAAATAGATATTAAAACATTAAAAACCATTAAAAACCACAATTTAAAAACCCCTACAATAACTCATTCATGGGGCCAAGAATGATCGGTGTTGTATTAAAATCATTGGCCCCAGGCCTGTCGACAAAGCCATGTTTTTACTGCTTTTCTGAAGGCTGGCAGGGTGGGAATAATGCGGATCTCGGGGGGTAGTGTATTCCAGAGAACCGGTGCTGCCACAGAGAAGGCCCTCGTTCGTGGGCCCGCCAGCCGACATTGTTTGGCTGACGGGACCACCAGCAGACCAACTCTGTGGGCTCTAATCGGTCTTAGGGAGGTATGTTGGAGAAGGCCAACATATATAACCAACTCCCTCCGGAGATCAGGGCCATCCCCACCCTGCTGGCCTTCCGTAAAGCAATAAAAACTTGGCTCTTCCGGCAGGTGGGGTGAAAGTGAGACCGAGCAGATTATACTTGGGTCTCCCCCCCTTGTTATGAATGTTGGAGATTTTTTAATTTTTATATCTTTATAACTATTATATGTTTTTATTTGTAATGGATTTGACATGCTGTGAACCACCCAGAGTCCCCCGGGAGTTGAGCGGCATACAAATCTATTAAATTAAATTAAATTAAATTAAATTAAATTAAATTAAATTAAATTAAATTAAATTAAATTAAATTAAATTAAATTAAATTAAATTAAATTAAATTATTAAATTAAATTAAATTAAATTAAATTAAATTAAATTAAATTAAATTAAATTAAATTAAATTAAATTAAATTAAATTAAATTAATTAAGGCGGTCTCGGAGGTAAACTGGTCCTAAGCCATGTAGGGCTTTAAAGGTAATCACCATCATTCTTTGTCCTTAAACTGGGCAGACTTCAAACAAATAACGCTTTCAAAAAGTAGATCGGTCCTTAATTGTTCCTGACATAAGAGGGTAACTGTCTATATGGTATTGTCATCAAAGCATGTTTATCTTCCTACCTTTGAGTGTGGGGAGCATGCTGCTAACCTTGTCCCTTTGCAGAGCTCTAGAGCAGTGTTTTTAAACACTGGCAATTTTAAGATATGTGGACTTCAACTTCCAGAATTCCTCAGAAACCAAAACTGCTGAGATAAAGAAACACCGGTTTAGACTATAACTGCAGTGGGATGGATAGGTTGGTCAAGATAATGGAACTTGTTGAGATAACTCAGTTGACTTCTTTGATTTAAAGAAAAAGACAATATGTTTATTACATACTGGAAACTCTTTATGGACTTTTTGCGTAGAACAGGAAAAAATGAACATGATTTATGGTTCTGATAAAAGAAGAAGAATTATAAATATATAAGATAAGATAAAAAGAAAAGAATTATGCTGTTATGTTATAACCATAGACTAAGGGGTAAATTTGTAATTGTGCTTATGACTGCTGTAAGAAAGATCGGAAACTACTTCCTAGTATCTTTTTTTTCTATTTTTCTTTTATTTCTGTTGCTTTTTTCCACTTAGCTTTCTCCTTGTTTTCTTTCTCTTTTTCTTACTTTATATTAGTTTGTATCAGCATTATTTTCTTTTTTTAATACCTTTAATAACATTATTTAAAAATAGAATGTAAACTGGGCAGTCTGCCACCATCTGAACTAAAAAGTGACACAAATTAGATTGATGATATAATCTGTCATTATTTGTGCTTGATTGTTTTGGTTCCACTCAAAATATTGTATCCAAATAAAGAGAGAGAACATCTTTTATTTTTGCTTTAAAAAAAAAAAGAAACAACATATGTTGTTTGGCAGCCAGAGCTTTCCCTTTTATTTTATTTATTTTTATTTATTTTGTTTGTCAAACATGTACAAGACAGTAGGTGTTTGTATAAACATAGCAAAAGCAAAAAGTACAGGACAATGTACTTGTCCTGTACAATGAGGACAATAGTACAGTAAGACAGGGATGGTAGGCACAGTGGTGCGCTTATGCACGCCCCTTACAGACCTCTTAGGAATGGGGTGAGGTCGACTGTAGACAGTCTTAGGTTAAAGTTTTTGGGGTTTGGGGAAGAAACCACAGAGTCAGGTAGGGCATTCCAGGCATCGATCACTCTGTTGCTGAAGTCGTATTTTCTGCAGTCGAGTTTCGAGCGGTTTACATTGAGTTTGAATCTATTGTGTGCTCATGTATTGTTGCGGTTGAAGCTGAAGTATGATTTATGAGATGTTACGAACATTTATGAGATGTTACGAACATTTATGAGATGTTACGAACATTTATAAACATTTATGAGATGTTACAAACATTTATGAGATGTTACAAACATTTATGAGATGTTCGTCTTGTTAGTTTCATAAACTCATTTCGTTTATCAGAAATTAAACCTGGGTATTTTCTGGTTTCGAAATTTGAAGGTTGTAGTCCTGATTTCTTAGAAGACATTTCGGGATTGGGCCAAGAAAGTCGGGTTATATGGTTGCAGTTTCTTAGGCTCCAGTACCCCGATTTCCACAAGATGGTGCTATAAACATTCCTACCTCCTTTTCTTTGAGGTTGTTAAAAGAACCTGCTGAATGTGAGTCACAATTCCTTTTCAACACCAAACAAAAGCTCGCACCATTTGCAACAGCAACGTTTTCAAAATCCAAGTTATAAGAATTGTGGATGGAGCTTTGGTGGTTTTTTTTTTTTTGTTTTTTTGCACAAATGGAAAGCTAATGTTCCATAGTTCCATTGTTTCTGGCTTGACACTGACAAAAAAAAAGATGTTGAGACTCTTAGAAAGAGTGCAGAGAAGAGCAACAAAGATGATTAGGGGACTGGAGGCTAAAGCATGTGAAGAACGGGTGCAGGGACTGGGCACGTCTAGTTTAATGAAAAGAAGGACTAGGGGTGACATGATAGCAGTGTTCCAGTATTTCAGGGGCTACCACAAAGAAGAGGAAAGTCAAGCTATTCTCCAGAGCGCCTGACAAGAACAGGACAAGAAGCAATGGGTGGAAACTAATCAAGGAGAGAAGCAACCTAGAACTAAGGAGAAATTTCCTTAGTTGACACTTAGAACAATTAACCAGTGGAACAACTTGCCTCCAGAAGTTGTGAATTCTCCAACACTGGAAGTTTTTAAGAAGAGACTGGACAATCATTTGCCTGAAATGGTGTAACTCCTTAGCATCAGAGCGTGTTAATATAAGGCAACTGGCAGTTGGAACAGAGTTCTTTTCAGGTGGGGAGGGGGAGTAGAATGTCTAAACTCCCAGGCCACAGGCCGGATGAGTCACGCGCTGGCCACGCCCATGCCCGGTGTAGCGAATGGGTAGCATCAGAGTGTGTTAATATAAGGCAACTGGCAGTTGGAACTGAGTTCTTTTCAGGTGGGGAGGGGGGGTAGAACGTCTAACTCCTTAGCATCAGAGTGTGTTTATATAAGAAATACTAATGATCTGATGGTCATTTCAAAAACTCCTTTCTTAGTGAGCACCTAGAAGCCAAGAGGAACATACGTGCCAAGTTTCAAGTTTGTAGGCTTTACAGTTCTGGAGATTTCATGATGAGTGAGTGGTATTTGGCTTTTATATATATAGATACAATTTTCCCATTTCTTCCTTGTAGTCCACAAGTCTGCAGCTGGATGTGTATCAGAAAAGATGCCTCCTTCCAGCACCCTTGCAAGCATCATATCTTTAGCTGCTGCTGTTTCCCAGCTTGCTTTCAGACAGACATCCCAAGCCATCCAGGTTACCAAGGACAAAGGACTGAAGCTGGCTGTATGGATCGCATATTTGGTAAGTGCCATAGCATTGGGTTGACAAAGTTGCATATGTTTTTGAACCAAGAAGTACCATAGCAGTATAGTAAACAGCCATTTATTTATTTATCAAATTTATATAGCTGCCCATCTCATGAGAAATTACTCCGGGTGGCGTATATGTTCAATTTATACTTTAAAAAAAATTTCTTCAGATCTTTCTCCAAGATCTGTTGCTGTTCCAGGGACACAGAATATAGAGACTGGAGCATGTCTGGGTTATTCAGTAGTTTGGAGAGTGGAATGGGAATTTTTCAGAACTTCAGGTAGATTACTGTGCAAATTGAAGGAACATGTAACACCTTGGCTGCAGGAGCTACATTTTGCTTCCAGGTTCAATTCAAGGTGTTGGTCAAAGTCTTCCATAGCATGGGGACAAGTTACCTTGGACACGTTACACTTAATACGAGCAAGTTGGGCAGTATCCAAATTCAACAAAAAATTTTTTAAAAAGTTTGCATTTATCTAAGAAGGCCAAACCAGGATTTTAGTGAGGTTTGGATCCTTTTGGCCAACGAACACCATAATAATCCTTGCTCAGCTATTTCCTAGATTCTCTGCATTTCATTTCCTGAGCCACTATCTGGATTTTGAGCAGACAAAATAACTCTGGATTCTTGGTTCAGAAATCAGGACAAGTCCTGGCTAAAGAAGCTACCTCTTAGAAACCAATAATAGCTCCTCCTATGCACCTCTTTCCCCATTATGGGTTTTGTTTTCCCTGCAGAAAGAGGTTTGGCATTTGGCTTGGTTCTTTTCTGAAGGATAATCGCGGCAAAGAAGTTCTAACTCAGCTGCCTCCTGTTTTAAGAGTCTAATCTCTAGTAAAGATCCATTTTCCATCTCTGGGACATTAATTTGGAGGTGAAGGTGAAAAGGCTGTTTTATTTTTAACTGGCTTTACAGTAATTCATGGATTTGATTAACATCTTTCTCAAAGTCCATTGGGACTACTGGTTTTAAACAGGAAGATAAAATGTGTAAACACACAAATACAGAGAGAGATGGAAGGAGGGAGGGAGGGAGGGAGGAAGGAAGGAAGGAAGGAAGGAAGGAAGGAAGGAAGGAAGGAAGGAAGGAAGGAAGGAAGGAAGGAAGGAAGGACTGGATTTTGTATTTTTCTTGAATTTGATCCATTGGAGCCAAAACCAGAGAGATTTTGAGACTGATTTAAAAGCATCAATGCATAATTAATTGTAAGACGTGGCCACCGATGGGGCTGACTTGAAAAAGGGACTCAACAGATGCAAGGAGAACAGCTTGCATGGCTGAATGCCACCTTCTGAATCGTAGGCATTGTGTTCTTAGTGTCAGTGCCTAAAAGGGAAGAGTGGAAGAGAAGTGCTCGTCCAGTTCTAGCTTAGGAACTTCCTGGATGCATCTGCTCAGCCATTTCTGGCAAGGAATACAGAACAAGATGGACTCTTATTCTAATCTAATCTAATGCTGGGAGGAAGAACTTTCCTACATTCTGAAGTGGGAGGGGGCAGTAGCTCAATGGGGAAGCACTCGTTTGGTTTTGGCCTCTAGCATCTTCTTTATGAAACCTTGAAAATAATGAAAAGAAATAATGAAAAGAAAAGGAAGAATGGAATGGAATGGAATGGAATGGAATAGTATGGTATGGTATATATAGTATAGTATGTATAGTATAGTATAGTATAGTATAGTATAGTATAGTATAGTATAGTATAGTATAGTATAGAATAGAATAGAATAGAATAGAATAGAATAGAATAGAATAGAATAGAATAGAATATAGAGAATAGAATAGAGAATAGAGAATAGAAGAATAGAATAGAATAGAATAGAGAAGAGAAGAGAAGAAGAGAATAGGAATAGGAATAGGAATAGAATAAAATAGAATGGAATGGAATGGAATAGAATAGAATAGAATAGAATAGAATAGAATAGAATAGAATAGAATAGAATAGAATAGAATAGAATAGAATAGAATAGAATAGAATAGAATAGAATAGAATGCATTCTGCTACTTCTTTCTTTCTCATTGTGACAATTTCTTCTCTTTTTGAGCTCATCTGACAACTAAGGAAGGGATCTCGCCTAGAATTTAAGTCACAACTGTCAACTGTCAACATTTCAGAGAGGAGTGTCTCACCTTGGGTTGCTGAGAACTAAATCTAGCAACACGTGCCTACCTCTCAGTTGTGAGCTGTTTCTAATCCCTAATGTTCATCTAGTCCAGGGCTGTCAAACTCCCGGCCCACAGGCCGGATGCGTCACAGGCTGGCCACGCCCACACCCGGTTTAACAAAGGGGGGGAAAGCCCCGATACAATCATGTAATACCACCGTGATGACGTGAGTTTCACACTCCTAATCTAGTCCAAAGTAACTTACATCCAGGAACTAACCATTGACTAAACTAAATAGATTAACAGAGTTGGAAGGGACCTTGTAGGTCATCAAGTCCAACACCCTGTCCAAGCAGGAGACCCTACACCATTTCTGACAGATGGCAGTCCAATCACTTCTTGAAAGCCTCCAGTGATGAAGCTCCCACAACTTCCGAAGGCAGCTTCTGTTCCATGGGTTGATTGTTCTCACTGTCAGGAAATTCCTCCTCATTTCCAGGTTGAATCTCTCCTTGGTCAGTTTCCATCCATTATTCCTTGTCTGGCCTTCTGGTGCTTTGGAAAATAGCTTTACCCCTTCCTCTCTGTGGCAGCCCCTCAAATATTGGAAGACTGCTATCATGTCTTCTTTGGTCCTTCTCTTTACTAGACTATCCATGCCCAGTTCCTGCAACCGTTCATCGTATGTTTTAGCCTCCAGTCCCCTAATCATCTTGGTTGCTCTTCTCTGCACTTTTTCTAGAGTCTCAACATCTTTTTTATAGTGTGGTGACCAAAACTGGATGCAGTATTCTAGGTGTGGTCTTACTAAGGCTTTATAGAGTGGTATTAGTACCTCACTTGATCTTGATTATATCCCTCTGTTAATGCAACTTAGGATTGTGTTGGCTTTTTTGGCTGCCACTGCACACTGCTGCCTCATATTTAACTGGTTGTCCACTAAGACTGGTTTCACCCAGTCTAGATGTGTACTTTTGGTTTTTTTTGCCTAAGTGTAAGACTTTACTTTTCTCCACATTGAATTTCATTTTGTTAGATAGGGCCCAGTGTTCAAGTCTGTCAAGATCCATTTGGATCTTGAGCCTATCTTCTAGGGTGTTAGCTATTCCTGCCAGCTTAGTATCATCTGCAAATTTGGTAAGTTCCCCTTCTATTCCCTCATTTAAGTCATTTATGAAGATATTGAAGTGTACTGGGCCTAAGACGGAACCTTGTGGTACCCCACTGCTTACTTCCCTCCATGTAGACATAGACCCATTAAGGACTACTCGTTGAGTACGGTTTGTCAGCCAGTTACGAATCCATCTGGTGGTGATGCTAGCTATCCCACCTGATGAAAAATACATGCAATCAACTGTTACCTTTTGCCCATCAGGATCCTAGACTATAGCAGAAAAGCAAGTTACCTATTGGGGTATCAGTTTGAGCAGCTGACACCCCCAACAGCTATTAACAGCAGCTATTTATGACTGAGTTTGGCAGTTGGTGGCTGAGTTCACACCACATGCTACATCTTTGTTGAAGAGGAACCAAGTACAATGTCTGTGTTATGCCTGAGAGGCTTAAACGAAGTGATTTATTTATTTATTTATTTATTTATTTATTTATTTATTTATTTATTTATTTTTGTGACATTTATATACCGCCTCACAGTGCAAGCACTCTCTAAGCGGTTTACACCAGTAAGCAATGTATATTTATATTGCCCCCAACAATCTGGGTCCTCATTTTACCTACCTCGGAAGGATGGAAGGCTGAGTCAACCTTGAGCCGGTGAGATTTGAACCGCTGACCTGTGGATCAGTGTCAGCTAAAGTGGCCTGCAGTACCTGCCTTTAACCGCTGCGCCACCTCGGCTCTTATGATGGCTGTAATTACACTGATTCACTGTAATATACCTTATGAGTTAAGTTCCCACAATGTATACAATTTTAGTCAAGCAGACTGAGCAAAATCAGCCATTATTCTTCTTTCTTTTCCCAAAGGAAACACTCAGGGGAAATCCAGACAAGCAAATGTACATAGGCCACTCATTCTTTGAACTCCCTACCAACCAAGAATAGAAAACAACTTTCCCGAAGGACAAAAAGCAAAGGATCTTGAATTGTATCAAAGTCCCGGAAATGCCAATCTTATTGATAGTATGACCTCAAGTTGGGTGGAAAACATAGATTTTGGGAAGAGAAAATAATTCTTTAAATCACCAGGGATCTCTCCCTCCCTCCCTCCCTCCCTCCCCCTCTCTCTCTCTTTCTTTCTTCCACTTTCCACTCACTAGTTCACCTTCCCAAGTGTTTTGATGAAAGAAGAGGAAACAGTGGTGATGGGTCCCCCAGAATCATGCCAAGAACAAGATGGTGTCCAGCTTGTTACTCCTGAGAACAAGAAGCTGCAAGAAAGACGGTCTAGTCGGGGACATTATCCTCTTCCCTTCCTCAATCTCGATGAGCCCCTCACCCCTCATCAAAGCCCACCCCTGGGGTCCAGCAGCAGGCGATGGAGTGAAGGGCTGTTCCGGTCCAGCCTGGAAACCACCCATATGAGGGCACACTTCGCAAGACTCTATAGCTCTGCCGTCAAGAAAGACTAAGCTAGTGAGTGGGTTTGCTCATTATGCTAAACTAGGATTTGTTAAGTATGAATTGCTATCCAAAGCGTGCTTTTCCAAAAGGCAACTGGATTTCCTTTGTTTTTTCTTTGAAAACATTTAGCTTTGCATCCAAGAAGCTTCTTAGCTTCTTGGATGAGAAGCAGTAGTGGGTTCTAAAACCCGTCGCTACCGGTTCACACGCATGTGCAGAAGCGTCTCGGGCAGGTGGGCGGAGCCTCCCACCACCGCCACTACCGGTTCGCTGAACTGGGCTGAACCGGGAGCAACCCACCGCTGTTGAGAAGTGAAACATTTTCAAAGGAAAAAACCCCCAAGAAAGTCCAGTTGCCTTTTGGAAAAGCACATTTGGGACAACCATGACCTGGATGATTGAGAATCTCCGTAGACATTTTTGATTTGCTATATATGTCACCGTTAGATGACTTCACACAGCCTAAACACCCAGTTCAGCAATTCCAAAGGCTGAAATCTTATATCTCACTTAGCTATGGCAAAGATTACAAAATCACAATGGATACACTAAGCCATGAATCATGGCTTGACAAAACCCCAGGGCTGGATTCACTGCAATTCACAAAACCACATTCTGGCTTTGGGCTATGTGAGAATGAAGCAACTGACAACCCAACTCCTCTGCTTAATGTACTGCTTATGTTAACTTAGTTGAAATCTCCCCTGTGACCCTCATGGCCCAGTAATTACATCCGCTGTTGTAATGCCCGCTTTATTAGCACAGCTTTAAAAATTCTCCAATAAAATAACCAACTTTTACTGGCTTTGTGAGGACAATTCCATGCTTCTTAGACAATTGTACCAAAGTACGTTGAAGGTAGCTTGATCTCTTGTTGATTCAAAATGGATGGTTTTGAGGGAGAGAGATGAGGGTCACAACTGTGATATGGGGAGGGTGTTAAATTCTCTTCCCCCCTCCCCATGCCATTATTGTGACAAAAAAACTTCCACAGTATCAGTCTTCCTCTAGAAGAGATGGAACAAACGCTGAGTGGGTGGAAAAGGGTGCAATTCAAGGTGCTGATTGTCACCTTTAAAGCCCTTCATGGCTTGGGACCAGGTTATCTGAGGGACCGTCTCTTGCCGGTCACATCTACCCAACCCATCAGAGCGGGGAGGCAGGGAATGTTGTGGGTCCCATCCCCGAGGGAGATACACCTGGTGGGACCCAGAAGAAGGGCCTTCTCTGTGGTGGCTCCCTCTCTCTGGAACATCATTCCCTCAGAGATTAGAACGGCCCCCACTCTAAAACTCTTCCGGAAGGCGCTGAAGACCTGGTTCTGCCAGCAGGCCTGGGGAACCCAGAGCGGGATGGAGCTCATTAAATGGCTCGTGTGATCTGCTATTGCCGGGGTGGGGGGTGATTTTATTATATTATACTATATTAATTTATTTGAGTCTTTGTATTAGTTTTATTGTTTTAAATGAGGTTTTATATTCTGTAAGCCGCCTTGAGTCACCATGTGCAACTAGCAATATAAATTAGATGATAGATAGATAGATAGATAGATAGATAGATAGATAGATAGATAGATAGATAGATAGATAGATAGATGATGATGATGATGATGATGATGATGATGATGATGATGATGATGATGATGATAATAACAATAACAACAACAACAACAACAACAACAGAATTGGAAGGGACCTTGGAGGTCTTCTAGTCCAACCCCCTGCTTAGGCAGGAAGCCCTACACTACTTCAGACAAATGGTTATCCAACATCTTCTTAAAAACTTCAGTGCTGGAGCACCCACAACTTCTGGAGGCAAGCTGTTCCACTGGTTAATTGTTTTGTCAGGAAATTTCTCCTTAGTTCTAGGTTGCTTCTCTCCTTGTTTAGTTTCCACCCATTGCTTCTTGTCCTGCCCTCAGGTGCTTTGGAGAATAACCTGACTCCCTCTTCTTTGTGGCAACCCCTGAGATATTGAAACACTGCTATCATGTCTCCCCTGATCCTAGATATATAGATGATAGATAGATGATAGATAGATAGATAGATAGATAGATAGATAGATAGATAGATAGATAGATAGATAGATAGATAGATAGATAGATAGATAGATAGATAGATAGATAGATAGATAGATATAGATCCGTGATGGCGAACCTATGGCACAGGTGCCACAAGTGGCACGCGGAGCCATATCGGTGGGCACGTGAGCTCAGGTCCGGCGTGCATGTGTGCACCAGCCGGCTGATTTTCGGGCCTTCTGGGCCCACTGGGAGTCGGGAAACAGGCTGTTTCCAGCCTCCAGAGGGGGTGGGGAAGGCTGTTTTCGCCCTCCCCAGGCTCCTAGAAAGGCTCTGGAGCCTGGGGAGAGCGAAAAATGGGCGTGCCATTGCATGCTGGGAGCAGGGGGGTCATGCGTGCATGTGCGGGGGTGCATGGAATTATGAGTGTGGGCACGCACACACGTGATCCCCCGCATTCCCCCCCCCTTTTGGCACGCGAACCAAAAAAGGTTCGCCATCACTGATATAGATGATAGGCAGGTAACTAAGTCCATTGTGAGGACCTGAATTTCAGTTTTTCCAATTCCAAATTTTTGAACTCTTTAACTATTACAACAGCTGCATCTTGCATCCATGTATGTACAGATAGTCCTCAACTTACAATCGTTAATTTAGTGACCGATCGAAGTCACAAGTCACTGAAAAAAGTGACTTGTGACCATTTTTCACATAACCGTTATAGCATCCCCATGGTTTAGGGTGAGTCAAATTTTTCAACTTTCAATTTCCAAACATGAAGGGGTGCTCAAACATTGTGACATGCCTTGGGGATTGTAAAGATATTTTGGTTACTTTAATATAATTTAGATGTGCTTGGTAAGAAACTACATAAATACCATATACCGTTTTTAACATTTGGTTTGTTTCATATTGGTCAAGCAATTTACATTTGGATGCTTGACAACTGACTCACATTTATGACGGTTTCCTGTGTCCCGGAGTCACCTTATCCCCTTTTGCGACCTTCGGACAAGCAAAGTCAACGAGGAAGCCAGATTCACTTAACAACCGTGTAACTAATTTAATAACTACAGCGACTCACTTAACAAATCTGGCAAAAAAAAGTTTGCAATATGGGGCAAAACTCCCTTAACAAATTTCTCACTTAACAACATCAATTTTGGGCTCAAGTGTGACTGTAAGTCATATTATATAACTTCCCAATACTTAACTTGTTAATTTTTTCCACCTTTGGTGTCTATAAATAGGACTGGTTTGTGTGTGGTATAGTCTTGGCAGAGAATGTAACATCTAAGTCTTTGGAGCGAGTGTGACATTTAACAGCCGCAGTGAAAAAGAACATTTTACTTTTCTTCATGTCTACTGTTAGGGCAGATTTCTGCTTAATCTTGTTACTGGTTTCTTCCAAACCCCGGGAGATGAAAGAAATAACAAATTGCACTTTGATGTGTCCATTTGTGACACCATTGCTGCATGATGGACAGAAATTAGACAAACTCTGCTTCCCACCCACCACCCACCTGCGACTCCTGTATGTGTGATTTGCTTCCAATATTTGTGTTTTTTTAAGTACCACTACAGAATTCAGACAAACATGAATAAGCAGAAAGACAATAATGAGGAATAAAAGAGTAAAAATTCAATGACAGATTGAACAAACGGATAAGGCATCATCTTGAGAGAAGGCTCTCCAAGGAGATAGAATAGGAGTTTTCCAAGGACCTGAATTAATAGTTGCATAAAAGAAATTCATGATATCTGATGTCCCACTATATAGCAAAGAACAATCAAGTTACAGGAAAGCCATTGCTGATGAAATGTTAAGAAAAAAAACCTTCTTAAGGATGTTCGTCCATCGTGTTCGAAGAGGACCTTGACATCTATGAGAATCGGGGGGAGATATCAAGACTTGTGCGTGAATTGGATGAAAGTGAGGGAGAGGTGCGCATAGTCAGCCTCACTCTCTCTTCCCAGATTCCATCTTGCTCCAAATAGCAGGACAAGAGTCGAGACAGTTGGAGATGGGCTGGGCGCAGTGGTTGACCAGGGCGTCTTTCATGTCTCGCTGTGCTCTTAGTGTACCACACCGCTTGCAGAGACCGCCTTCATGACCGTTGTCCAATTTCATTTATCAGCAAAAAATGTTACACACACACACAGACACACACACACACACACACACACAGACACACACACA
Source organism: Diadophis punctatus similis (assembly GCA_023053685.1). Lineage (NCBI taxonomy): Eukaryota > Metazoa > Chordata > Lepidosauria > Squamata > Dipsadidae > Diadophis > Diadophis punctatus. The sequence goes on along the minus strand of JALIGW010000012.1, from coordinate 10,966,071 downwards.
CACACACACACACACACGTAAGAATGAGAAAAAGATGCACATCCTTTCCTACATAGAATTGGTTTCTGGGGGCGGAGACCAGGGGTGAGTTGCTCACTTACCCAGACCGGTGTGCTGCTCCGCGGTCCTTCATGCTTTGTGTGCGCGCGCGCCCGCTACGTGCGCGCCCCCTCATGCGATTTTGCTTCTGCACATGCGTGGAAGCAAAATTGCGGCGAAATCTTGTGAGGGGACGCACATGCGCAAGATTTTGGCGTGATTTTACTTCCGCGCATGCGCAGAAACAAAATCTCACTGAAATCTCACACGCGCGCGCGTCCCCTCGTGAGATTTTGGCGCAATTTTGCTTCCGCGCATGCGCAGAAGCAAAATTGCCCAAAAATTCACAAAAAAGAGATGGCGACGCGTGCGACTACCCGGTGGAGACGGTACCGGAGCAGTCGCGCACAAATTGGGTTATCGGCGGGTCCCTACCGGAGCTACGCACTGGACTGTACCGGTAGGAACCCACCCCTGGCGGAGACATACCTGGAGATAGGTAGCCAAGCACACCTTCTGAGGTAGGAACGTTCCCTATTTCACATGCTCCTTTTTCTCAGCAGCTGCTCCCGTGGCTGTTTTCCTAACTTTCTCATTCTTGCTGGATAAACTGTTCTTTCCAGCTATTGACTCCATGGTCCTGGTTTAAATCAAATGGCAAATGGTGTATATACTACAAATGATTTGCTGCATTACAGTACTGTAAACATGCCTGAAGAGACCTCTGCCCAGAGATTTTAAATCATTTTAAGCACAGCTACATTTAGAGATGGATTGTGATTCAGATCCCCCCCACGAGAGACCAGATCCCCCAGGAGACCAAGATGATTTCATGCAGTTAACCTTTCAGCCTCAAAAGAGTTTAATCTAATGTCCACATTACTTAAGCCCCAACTGTCTCTTCTTTGCTACCGTTCTAGAAAAACTGAGCAGGGAAATTATTTGCCTTCCTAGCTTTATTCAATCCCTCCTCTCAGGTGCTCTTAGTCATCTAACATCACACACCCTTGTTTTACATTTGTTTAGGGTTGTATCGTTTACTAAATAGTTATCCACTGACATTATTCAAACATGTGGCAATAGCAATAGCACTTGGACTTACATACCGCTTCACAGTGCTTTACAGCCCTCTCTAAGCGGTTTACAAAGTCAGCCTCTTGCCCCCAACAATCTGGCTCCTCATTTTACCCACCTCGGAAGGATGGAAAGCTGAGTCAACCTTCAGCCTGGTGGGAATCGAACTGCCAAATTGCAGGCAGCTGGCAGTCAGCAGAAGTAGCCTGCAGTACTGCACTCTAACCACTGCGCCACCGCGGCTCTTATTCTGTGACTGTATACTGTACTTGTCACATTCAGCAACAAGCTTTTAACACCATAGTCAAATCAATACGTTTTTCTAGTTTACCATGTACTCCGTATGTTCTACAAGTATTCCTTTTTTTTTCCTCCTCCACCTGCTACAAATAAAATAAAAATGGCAGACAGACTAAGAGATCTGTGTGTGTTGTTTTTATTTCTTTTTAAAAACCAAAATACATCACCTACACCTTTATTTACACGCTTGATAATTACATTTATCAGGATGCTGTAAAAGCATCACAAAGTGTGGAATAAGAAATATCGGACCTCAAAAGATTTGAGCGGAGTATTCTGTATGCAAAAATCAGAAAGTTGGCTTTGCTTTGAGGAACAGTTGTGCTAAAGGACTCCTGCTCAGGACTCCTTTTTAAAATTTAGGACTTAACTCCAAACGTTGAAAGTGAGAAGGGCACCAGAAAATGGTTTTGTTTTGTTAAGTGCTGTTAGTAGACATTTAAATCATGATTGGGTCCATACAGCTTTCCACAGCATGTGGGTTTATCCAACAAACTATGGCTTTATCACAAAAGTAATTAAGATGTTGAAGGTCTTGGAAACCAAGGAGTGCTTAACAGATCTCAGTATGGTTAGGCTACAGAAGAGATGACTGTAAGGAGAAATAACAGAAGTCTTCAAGGAGTGAACCAGGGGTGAAATTCAGCAGGTTCTGACAGGTTCTGGAGAACCGGTAGTAGAAATTTTGAGTAGTTCGGAGAACCGGCAAATACCACCTCTGGCTGGCCCCAGAGTGGGGAGGGAATGGGGATTTTGCAGTATCCTTCCCCTGGAGTGGGGAGGGAATGAAAATTTTGCAGTATCCTTCCCCTGGAGTGGGGAGGGAATGGAGATTTTGCAGTATCCTTCCCCTGGAGTGGGGAGGGAATGGAGATTTTGCAGTATCCTTCCCCTGGAGTGGGGAGGGAATGGGGATTTTGCAGTATCCTTCCCCTGGAGTGGGGTGGGAATGGGGATTTTGTAGTATCCTTCCCCTGCCATGCCCACCAAGCCACACCCACCAAGCCACGCCCACAGAACCAGTAGGGAAAGGAAATCTTGAGGGAAAGGATTGGCCGAAATAGTGCCAGAGATGTTTTTTCAAGGGGCAACTGGACTTTCTTGTTTTTCTTTGAAGACATTTCGCTTTTCATCCAAGAAGCTTCTTCAGCTCTGTCTGGAGGGTGGGGGAATGGAAGGATTTATACTCCTTGCAAACAGTTGGTCATCTGCATTCTTTTTAAAGAGTCGTTGAGGCCACTTGGAGGTTTGTCTGTGTCCTCGGGGTCACCGGAGTAGTGCAAATGGGTGCGGAGCCTTCTTGGAAATGCCGAAAGGACAGTGTTGTAGAGCTGTGATTTCTGCAGGATGTTTTCTGTCCTGAACACCCTTCGAATGGTGCGGGAATATGAATGGATTTCAAGAAAAATTGCAGACTGCAGGACCCATTTGCGCTTCAGTTTGAGAGGCAGACGACTCATCCCCAATAGCTTGCACCTGTGTTCAACAGTGAAGGGACACAGGACAGAAAACATCCTGCAGAAAGCACCGCTCCAGTTTCTCAATGAAAGAATCAGGAGGGGTACAACATCATCTATCTCCAGTGTACAACACAGTCAGCAGTTCCAAGAAGGCTCTACACCAGTGGTGGGTTGCTACCGGTTTGCACCGGTTCGGGCGAATCGATAGCGGTGGCGATGGGAGGCTCTGCCCAGCCACCCGGACGTCATTGAAAATGCTCTGCACATGTGCAGAAGCGTTGCACATGCGCAGAAGTGTTGCGTACATGCAAAGCGCATGCGCGCACCTGTACACTCCCATTCCCGAACTGGTAGCAAAGGTAAGTGAAACCGACTACTGCTCTACACCCATTTGCACTACTCAGGTGACCTTGAAGGCACAGATAAAACTCCAAGTGGCCTCAACCACTCTGTAAAAAGAATGCAAATGACCAGCTGTCTGCAAGGAGTATAAATCCTTCCATCCCCCACTATCCTGTCAGAGCTGAAGAAGCTTCTTGGATGAGAAGCGAAACGTCTTCAAAGAAAAACCAGAAAGTCCAGTTGCCCCTGGAAAAAACATCTTTGGGACAACCATGACTCGGATGACTGAGAATCTCCGTAGATACTTGCCAGTGAATTTCCTCTCTCTTAGGAAATCAATTCTTCTGATTACTCCCCCACCTTCCACTTTTCATCAGTTGCAGAGGCCTGAGGGTTGTTTCCTAGCAGGAGACAAGGACTGTAGCTCTTATCCTATCTATTCTTATTTAAGGCCTGACACACCCACCCAAGGGCCTGGAAGGAAGCCACATCTTTAATTGTACAGGCGTGTGTGCTGTGTCTCACTTAGCAGGAGCCCTTGTATGCCGTCAAGGAGGCAGGAAGGAGGGGGGAGGGAAAGATGCAAGAGGACATCCAGTTCTAAGCATCTAACTTGCCGTGCTGCTGGTTGGCAAAAACTGAGTCAACAAAAGCGAGCAAGACAGAACTGGAGGTTGAAGGAGACTTTGGCAGAGGTCCTCATATCTCAGCAGAGAGATGCAACTGATATGGTTCTTCCAAGCTGATGACAGCAGAGAGGGGAGTTGGGGGAGCTGGACAAACCCAAAAATGGATGAGGCCACCCAGTTTCTCTCTCTGACCTGACATCCACCTTTCCTTTCCTTTCCTTTCCCTCCCATCTCCCCTCCCCTCCTCTCTTCCTTTTTTTCCTTTTTCCTTCTTTCCTTTCCTTCCCCTCCCCTCGTCTCTTCCTTTCCTTCTTTCCTTTCCTTCCCTTTCCTTCCCCTCTCCTCTTCCTTCCCTTTCCTTTTTTCCTTTCCTTTCCTTCCCCTCCCATCTCTCCTCCCCTCCCCTCCCCTCTTCCTTTCCTTTTTCCTTCTTTCCTTTCCTTCCCCTCCCCTCCCCTCTTCCTTTCCTTTCCTTTCTCCTTTCCTTTCTCCTTTCCTTTCCTTTTCTTTCCTTTCTTCTTTCCTTTCCTTTCCTTTCCTTTCTCCTTTCCTTTCCTTCTTTCCTTTCCTTTCCTTTCCTTTCCTTTCCTTTCCCCTTTCCCCTTTCCCCTTTCCTTCAATGGACTCTTTTCTCTCCTTTCACGCAGCTGCTTATTGGAGAAGAGATTGGTTGCCTTTGATCTACATGGAGAGGCTACTAAGACAGCAACCAAATTATCTATGTTCAAATTCCACTGGAATATTTAGATTAAATCTTTGCAGGTGCAATATTAGCTTAAAGTAACCATAAACAGTTCATATTTATGGTTACGGTGATATTAAAATGGTAGCGAACCCCTAGTTTCCTAGATAGTAGAGCAGCACTATTAACTGGATCAGTCAGTCTTCCAGAGCCTAACAGAACATGGAATGGTTCCTGCTAAAGCCTGGTGCCATTTTGCCACCCTTGGCATATCTAATTAAGGGGTCTCCATCCAATGGGCATCCAGAGGTAGGGAGTGGGGCAACATCTGAAGAACTGTCAATTTAAAATGGTCAAACTAAGTCAGGAATCCTCTGAATGCAAAGCAGAAGTTCTACTATTGGACTAGTAGACCTCTATTTAGGTCTTGATGTCCTTTTTTTTTGCAGGAGATTATTAAAATAATCCCTTGAAATCAATACGCTTTAGCTTCTGTGGACTCAGGCTGCATTCCCAACCCAGCTGTTATGGGTAGGGATCATCCATTGCATTAAGCTACATTGAATTAGTTTTGGCTTACAGTATAGTATGAATCCAGGCATTCTGGTTTGGAAACAAGCTTTTTGGGGGGAAGCAATCCCCCTCATCCAGACCTAAGAAGGATGTTGTCTCAGAGCCAATCACTGTCTGAATGGACAACCGCTTCATCTTGTCAGGGTTGAGTCTCACTTTGTTCCTCCTCATCCATACTGGTAGCTTCCAAGTTCCCAGACGGACCTTCTACCACAGGGATCCCCAACCCCAAGCCCATGGACCAGAACTGGACTGTGGCATACTAGCAACCGAGCCATACAACCAAGCGAAACCCCATCTGTGGGATGCAGGCAGCCAGCAAAACCACATCCCTCTGGTCCATGGAAAAACCTCCACGGATCCAGTCCCTGGTGACCGAAAGGTTGGCGGCCACTGTTCTACCACATCTCCTGGACAGCCAGGGGTAGAACTTTATAATATGGTATCACCATACGAGGTCCCCTTATGGCTTCAGATCAGTGTTAAAGATTAAGCTTTTGTTAATCTAGTAAACTATGGTTAGATGTACTCTGGTTTAGCCCTGTTCATATAGGGGACAGAGTGATGATGTTCCATCCATATAGCTCTTCGTAAATATCAAAGTGACTATAGTACTGGAGCTTGTACAGTACTAGTACCACATTAATACGGGATTCCCAAATTCCAGTTCAAACTTATTAAGTGGATTTGGGCAAGATCCACCTCGAGGAGCCGAGGTGGCGCAGTGGTTAAAAGCAGCACTGCAACCTTCAGCTGATTGCTAGTTCAGCAGTTCAGCTGTTCAAATCTCACCGGCTCAAGGTTGACTCGGCCTTCCATCCTTCCGAGGTGGGTAAAATGAGGACCCAGATTGTTGGGGGCAATATGCTGAACTCTGTAAACCGCTTAGAGAGGGCTGTAAAGCACTATGAAGCGGTATATAAGTCTAAGTGCTATTGCTATTGCTAAGATGTTAATTTTTCTCTTGGGCAAATCCTTTTCTTCTGGTGTTTCAGCATGGAGAGACAGGCATGGCCCACTTCCTTCCTTTGAGAGCCCCATTCTTCTTGAATTTGCACCCAGGACAGCCATATAGACCAGGGGCGGATTCCTAATTTTTTTACTACCACTCTGTGGGCGTGGCTTATTTTGTGGGTGTGGCTTGCCGGCCAGTGACCGGGTGGGCGTGGCTTCTCGGATTGCTGAAGGGAGGGGAATGAGATAGGTCCTGCCGCCCATTCCCCCTCCCCTCAGCAGCTTGAGAAGCCTCGAACGTGCAAAAATGCCTGAGATTATCACCGCGCGTTCGTGGCTTCTTGGACTGCTGAAGGGAGGGGAATGGAGATAGCTCCTGCTGCCCGTTCTTTCAGCGTCTCACACGCTCCATCAGCCATCCTCCCATGCTTGGACTCACTGTGGGGTAGGAAGGCAGCGCATGCGCAGTGCCGGAAGCTCAGCTTCTGGGCATGCGCAGAAGAAATTTCTTTTAAAAATTAAAAAAACCTTTTTTTAAAAATGGCGGTGCCCGGGCACCGGCAACCAACCGCACCGGTACTGTGACGTCACCAGCGGGCCGCTACCGGTGCTATAGAGTGGACCGCACCTGTAGGAACCCACCACTGATATAGACCAACTCTTGGATCGATTCTCCTTCAGCATTAGCAGAATGAGGAGGCTGACTCCACACCAGCAAAATCCATGCTCCGCTCTGCCCAAATAAGAAGGAAAAAAATGGGATGTTCTCCCACAGTGTTTATAGACCGTTTGCTTTTTTTTTCACATGGAGTCTGTTCTTTTCCGAGCAAAGACGGCAGATACACTCTTGACAATATTGCGGATTCCTGTGCCTTTTTTCAGGGCCAGCTTGGCCTCACAGATGCGTTCTGCTAAGCCATGGAAGACCATGAGTGCTCCGTGATAGGCTTCGGCTGCCGATACCTCATAGAATTCACAGTCCATGGAGAGGGCCAGGAGACGTCCCTCTTCACTGGAAACCTCCCGGTGATGGTGTAGATCTCGCTTGTTGCCCACAATAACTATGGGCACTTTCTCCTGGCTTGGACTTTCCTTGGTGGCTTTGATGAACTGGACTTTGGGTTGGACACTGTTGAAGCTTGCACGATCACAGATGCTGTAGACCAAGACGAAGCCGTCAGCCCACTGGATGTGTTTATCTTTGGACGAGTTCTCCTCTGACTTCTCCTGAATAAGAAAACACGTACGTTTGCAACATTTGGCTGATAGATTGGTTGGACTGAAAATCATAATTGTTCGAGCAAGTGTGGAAAACCAAAGCAGTCATTGCCAATAATCGTTGGTGTGCTTGGTGTCATGCCAAAAATTCTGGATAAGCACTGGGACAAAGTGGACAGAACCTCAGCTCATGTATTACAAAAGTTGCGCCATTTGTGCTGTTCAGCACAAATATTATCACAATATCTCTGGCTCTCTCCTAGATCCTTAGGAAGGATACGATAGTAAAAACTATCCAAAATAATCAGAACTTTCTGGGAGCCTGCATGAAAATACTGACGACAACAACAATTATAGAATAAAATTGGCACAACATGGTTTATAATAATAATAATAATAATAATAATAATAATAATAATAATAATAATAATAATAATAATAATAATAATAATAATAATAATAACAACAACAACAACAACAACAACAACAACAACAACAATAACAACAACAACAAAGTTGGAAGGGACCTTGGAGGTCTTCTAGTCCAACCCCCTGCTTAGGCAGGAAACCCTACACTACTTCAGACAAATGGTTATTCAACATCTTCTTAAAAACATCCAGTGTTGGAGCATTCACAACTTCTGGAGGCAAGTCGTTCCACTGATTAATTGTTCTAACTGTCAGGAAATTTCTCCTTAGTTCTAAGTTGCTTCTCTCCTTGTTTAGTTTCCACCCATTGCTTCTTGTTCTACCCTCAGGTGCTTTGAAGAATAGTTTGAGTCCCTCTTCTTTGTGGCAGCCTCTGAGATATCGGAACACTCTATCATGTCTCCCCTGGTCCTTCTTTTCATTAAGCTAGACATACCCGGTTCCTGCAACCGTTCTTCATATGTTTTAGTCTCCAGTCCCCTAATCATCTTTGTTGCTCTTCTCTGCACTCTTTTAAACCACAATGTTCACAATTACAAACCAGCAAATCATATTATGGCTTGGTGCAATGTGAAAACACAACTTCTTCCAAAATGAAGTCTGGTGTGAGAGACATCTATGTTAGCTAAAACGTAGAGAACCACATTCAGCTGGTGTTCCCAGGCTGAATGCAGTTCTCTAAATCTTTGGATATGGCCCCCAGCATCCTTCCAAAAGGATCTGCCAAATCATAACATGTCAGAAGGTGAAAATTCCCGATTGCATCAGAAACATTCACATAATTGTACTTAATTAACGTAATTTAATTTTCATTAAATTTAAATTAAAAGCCAAACCCAGTTTTTATTCTCACTTTCTCTTCCCCAAGCCTTTTTGGAGTTAAGCCTCAGCATACTATTATGTGGTTGCTTGAACTGAAAAGAAAACTGACCTCAAAATTAAACCAAAGTATAGGGAAGTAGCCAGGAGGCATATAGATAGCAATGAATTCTCCACTCAAAGGGTGCAAATGGAAGGATATTTTTTTTTTACAAAACCAACCAGCATGGAGTTTTTAATCGTGTTCTATATTCTTCCATACTTTGATAGTGAAAAACTATGTATGTCAAACTCAAGGGCCTTAGATGTAAGATAAGCTGCTTTGGAATGTGTGGGACTGGAACTCATTAAGGAAACCCATGTCTTTATCCAGGCTGATGCAGGCATGGGTGCCTTAATGAGTTACAAAAAAAGTCTGCGCAGCCATGTACAGTATTCTAAAAATCTTGTTCTAAAATGTAGCGATGCACAATCCTACCGGATATATAATTTACTTTATTAGTCTTTGAATGGTCATTAGCTCAAAAGCCACAATGCAGGAGGAGGGGAAGAATGATTTTATTAGGCACGTATTTTGTTATTGAACGGTAACTACAGTCAGGTCCAGAAATATTGGGACATCGACACAATTCTAACATATTTGGCTCTACACATCACCACAATGGAGTTGGAATGAAACAAACACAATGTGCTTTAACTGCAGACTGTCAGCTTTGATTTGAGGGTATGTACATCCAACTCAGGTGAACAGTGTAGGACTTACAGCAGTTTCCATATGTGCATCCCACTTGTTAAGGGACCAAAGGTAATGGGACAGAATAATAATCATAAATCAAACATTCCCTTCTTAATACTTGGTTGCAAATCCTTTGCAGTCAATCACAGCCTGAAGTCTGGAACGCATAGACATCACCAGACGCTGGGTTTCATCCCTGGAGATGCTCTGCCAGGCCTCCACTGCAACCGTCTTCAGTTTCTGCTTGTTCTTGGGGCATGTACATACCCTCAAATTAAAGCTGACAGTCTGCAGTTAAAGCACATTGTGTTTGTTTCATTCCAACTCCATTGTGGTGGTGTATAGAGCCAAAGATGTTAGAATTGTGTCGATGTCCCAATATTTCTGGACCTGACTGTATATAACTACATTGGACTTTAACTATATTGGACTACACATGCACACAAATGCAGACCCTGATTCATATTTATAGTGATCCTTGTTTCCTTACCTGCGAGCAAGGAAAGTCCCAGATGTGGAAAAGAATCTCTTTGCCTTCTACTGCCAAACTGTGAGTGTAGATAGACTCTGGGTGGGGAAAAGCAGAAAGTTCAGGTTGCCGCAAGCCATTCTCAAGAACTCCATCCTTTCCCTTCCTTCCACATAGCTTTGGGTGTAATGGAAGGGCAGCCCCACAGAGCAAAGCCTGAGAGTTTTACCATACACACAGCATGCATTTGCCCTGATTGAGTTGTTTGGATTAAAAAAGACACAACAGGCACTCTAAAGACCACACGCAGAACAGCACACACTCTCCAGAGAAGAGAAGAGTTCCCTGAAGATGGGCTCCAGCATGAGTCCGAAGGCAAAACCTCAGGTGGGTCCCAGTGACTGACCCAGATTGGATCCTGCAACAATATCCTGGGACATGAATGTTTGCCTTCATTTGTGAAAAAAGATATCTCTGTATATGTGTATGTACTGTATGTGTTATGTGTATATTATCTCTATGGTATCTATCATCAATCTATCTACAGTGTCTGCCTGCCTAACTGCCTAAGTCTGTCTGTCTATCTATCTTCTATCTACTTATCTGTCTGTCTGTCTCTATTATCTATCTATCTATCTATCTATCTATCTATCTATCTATCTATCTATCTATCTATCTATCTATCTATCTATCTATCTATCATAATCATCTATAGCTATTTATCATCCATCCATTTATCCATTTATCCATCTATACATCCATCCATCCATTTATCTATCCAACTATCCAACTATCCATCCATCCATCCATCCATCCATCCATCCATCCATCCATCCATCCATCCATCCATCCATTTATCTATCCATCTATCCATCCATCCATCCATCCATCCAGTTATCTATCTATCCATCCATCCATCCATCCATCCATTTATCCATTTATCCATCTATACATCCATCCATCCATCCATTTATCCATCTATCCATCTATCCATCTATCTATCCATCCATCCATCCATCCATCCATCCATCCATCCATCCATCCATCTATCCATCTATCCATCCATCCAGTTATCTATCCATCTATCCATCCATCCATTTAACTATCCATCTATCCAACTATCCATCTATCCATCCAACTATCCATCGATCCATCGATCCATCCATCGATCGATCGATCCATCAATCGATCAATCGATCCATCAATCGATCGATCCATCGATCGATCGATCGATCCATCCATCCATCCATCCATCCATCCATCCATCCATCCATCCATCCATCCATCCATCCATCCATCCATCCATCCATCCATCCATCCATCCATCCATCCATCTATCTATCTATCTATCTATCTATCTATCTATCTATCTATCTATCTATCTATCTATCTATCTCCTGCAGATCTGGAGCGTCTGATCCAAGTGCCAAGATGTTTTGTGTCATTTTATCCTTAACAACAACCCTATGAAAGAGAAATAGGATTTAGCTGAAGACAAACTAGTGAATCCCATGGTTGAGAGGAGACGTAACTAGATTTTTCCAATCCTAGTTCAACACCGTAATACATGTCCTGTGCTGGCTTTTCATTGTTCTTCTTTTTTTAAAAAATCCCCCTCCCCCACTATCTAAGTGTGATATTAGATTGGTTAATTTCATGGTGGAAGGAAAGAAAGAGCATTTTGTCCTCAAACAAGCTGGTGACAAAGTCAAGGTTTGCTTGATAATGGTTTTTAAATAAACCACAAGTGACTGTATTCGCACATTCCACTAAGTCAAATGAAACAAATCACCTTTGGATTTAGCATGATAGGTGAGTCCTTCCACTGGAGAATATAAACTATGGCTTATAGCCAGGGATGAAATTCAAAATTTTTCCCTGCCGGTTCTGTGGGCGTGGCTTGGTGGGCATGGCAGGGGAAGGATACTGCAAAATGTCCATTCCCTCCCCACTCCTGGGGGAAGGATATTGCAAAATCCCCATTCCCACCCCACTCTGGGGCCAGCCAGAGGTGGTATTTGCCGGTTCTCTGAACTACTCAAAATTTCCGCTACCGGTTCTCCAGAACCTGTCAGAACCTGCTGAATTTCACCCCTGCTTTATAGCTTACCATAATTATTGTGCACTTATCTGAACATGTTTTACATAAATAATTTTCCTTTAAAATGAAGGGGTCTGAAGATGACATATGGTAAGCAGACCTGGGTTTTTTTCAGCCTAATTTCCTCTTTTGGGTTATTGCTTTAAAATAAGAGTTATTTTCCTTTTGGACAAGACGTGTAAAGCTTGCTAATGGCTTGGCTAAATTGGCCTGGATTTGTTTAGATTCTACCTCAAGTGTTCTGAAAATACCCGCTGTGATCTTAAAATAATCATTCATCACTTCAGGGTATCATGTGATCTTAGTCAATTACTGTGCTGTTTAGTTTGGTGCTGCTCAGTTCCCCCACTCTTAGCATTTTGTGGGGGGGGGGGAATCATCTCTTTTGCTAGGATTTTAAATGCTAAATGATTTTGAAGCCTATGGAACTGTTGATTTGAAATTGCGTTTTAAAACTTTAATCCGTTTCCTTTTTCAGGTTGTTAGCCATCTTACATATGTGGTCATATAGCATATATGACATGATATATGTCATATGTGATATGAAAACAGTATTCCAGTATTTTTGAGGGGCTGCCACAAAGAAGAGAAGGTTAACTTATTCTCCAAAGCACCAGAAGGCAAGACAAGAAATAAAGGATGGAAACTACCGTATTTTTCGGAGTATAAGATGCACCTTTTTCCTCCCTAAAAGTGGCTGAAAATTTGGGTGCATCTTATACTCTGAATGCTCTACTTGCTCCGAATAAGTTTTTTTCTAGCCCTAACCAGGTGCTAATGATCTTCCCAGCTCTTACTGGCTTGCATGCTCTTTCATTGTTACTCTCTCCGAAGAAGGTTTTTTTCAGCCCTAACCAGGGGATAAAATAATGTGCTGAAGCTGATCAGACTAAGGACGCTAGCCAGATGAATACCTGGTAGGCAGATTGTTTTCCCCTATTTTCCTCCCCAAAAACTAAGGTGCGTCTTATACTCCGAAAAAATACGGTAATCAAGGAGAGAAGCAACCTAGAATTAGTGAGAAACTTACTGACAGTGAGAACAATTAACCAGTGGAACAGCTTGCTTTCAGAAGTTGTGGGTGCTCCATTACTGGAGGCTTTTAAGAAGAGACTGGACAGCCACTTGTCTGAATTGTATAGGGTCTCCTGCTTGAGCAGGGGGTTGGACTAGTACAGGGGTCGGCAACCTTAAACACTCAAAGAGCCATTTGGACCCGTTTCCCACAGAAAAGAAAACACCGGGAGCCACAAAACCCTTTTGACATCTAAAATGAAGATAACACTGCATATATTGTTTTTTTTACCTTTATGCTATGTATAAAAAAAAACTACAGTGTGTTGCATTTGTGAAATCAATGAACTGCTACAGAAAAAACAAATTTTTGTTTCTGCATGCAACAAAAGCATTTTGAACTCTGAAAAAAAAAGATGGGTCGAAAAGCTCAATAAATCGCTGCTGGTGGGTGTTGCACATTGGCGGTTATGACGCATATTTTGAGCGACAGGGAGCCGCAGGAGAGGGATGAAAGAGCCACATGAGGCTCCGGAGCCATGGGTTGCAGACCCCTGGACTAGAAGATCTCCAAGGTCCCTTCCAAATTAGCAATAACACTTAGACTTATATACCGCTTCGTAGTGCTTTACAGCCCTCTCTAAGCGGTTTACAGTCAGCCTCTAGCCCCCAACAATTTGGGTCCTTATTTTACTGACCTCGGAAGGAGGGAAGACTGAGTCAGAATCGAGAATAGAACTGCTGGCAGTCAGCAGAATTAGCCTGCAATACTGCATTCTAACAGGAAGGAAGGAAGGAAGGAAGGAAGGAAGGAAGGAAGGAAGGAAGGAAGGAAGGAAGGAAGGAAGGAAGGAAGGAAGGAAGGAAGGAAGGAAGGAAGGAAGGAAGGAAGGAAGGGCAACAGCAATAGCACTTAGATTTATATACTGCTTCATAGTGCTTTACAGCCCTCTCTAAGCGGTTTACAGAGTTCAGCATAGTGCCCCCCAACAATCTGGGTCCTCATTTTACCCACCTCGGAAGGATGGAAGGCTGAGTCAACCTGTGAGCCGGTGAGATTTGAACAGCTGAACTGCAGTGCTGCATTTTAACCACTGTGCCACCTCGGCTCTTAGGAAGCAAGCCAGGTGACAAATTCCTTGTATGTCACCCTTGGCCAATAAAGAATTCTGTCCTGTTCTTATTCCTATTCCTATTCCTATTCCTATTCCTATTCCTATTCCTATTCCTATTCCTATTCCTATTCCATTCTGAAAGCCATAGAGCTGAGATGGTGCAGTGGTTAAATGCAGCACTGCAGGCTACTGCTAGTTCAGCAGTTCAGCTGTTCAAATCTCACCGGCTCAAGGTTGACTCAGCCTTCCATCCTTCCGAGGTGGGTAAAATGAGGACCCAGATTGTTGGGGGCAATATGCTGAACTCTGTAAACCGCTTAGAGAGGGCTGTAAAGCACTATGAAGCGGTATATAAGTCTAAGTGCTATTGCTATTGGTATTGCTATTGCTAATCAAAAGAAACAAATGATTTGATCAAGGATAAACAGAACTTAAGGTAGCATTTTTAGTTTGCGATTCGTGTCCCTATGAATCTCAAATTTCCTTTCTTCCCTATCACCCCCTAGCCCAACCTTGGCTATTTTAAGATGCGTGGACTTTACCACCCAAAATTCTCCAGCCAGCAAGTCTGATTGTGGAATTCTGGGCATTAAAGTCCAGATATGTTAAAGCAGCCAAGGTGTAGAAACACTGCCCTACCCAAAAGATATTCTGGTAGGCTTCTTGTGGGTGTCCAATTCGATGGTCCATCCATCACCCACCATTCCCAGGATGAAAGAGATTATTAGCCAGCCCTAAAGACTCACCCATGTCTCCATACTCCCCGATAAACCTTTTGGTAAGGAAACGCACCGTCAGAGCTGTGAAAAAAAGTGGGAGTTGAAACTGTTATATAGAACAGATGGGGCAGAAGGAGGAATGGAAAAGGATGTTATCATTCACCAGCAAAAAAAAAAAAAAAAAGGAAACTGTTCACCCCCCCCCAACATTAAAAATAAAACCCAGCTTCCGAATCAAATTCAAATATTTAAGGACCCGTGTCCTCAAAATTTACCTTTCTACCTTAACACATTACCCTATTAATGTTTCATGTAGACTCTGTACATTTCAATAAAAAATAACTGCTAAAACTTTTGTAGAATCAAATGTTTTCAGCACTGTCTCTAGGCTATTCCATTTTTGCAGAGCTGAAAATTAATTCCCCTAAAAAGTGATCAGCTTGTTTGCAACCATATATTTATGCTAAAAAAAAATTGCTTATCATCCTAAACACATTTAGGCGTTATTCTAGACTTTGCTTACTCAATGATAAACCCATGTATTATTTTTTTTTAGGGGGAGGGGGGAAAGGAAGCTCAAAAATTCCCTTTCATCCCAAACACATCTTAAGGTTGGCCGCTGATAAAAAGCACATCATGTGCAAATCCGATCATAACATCTCAGCTCAGCAGGTTAAGAGATCCAGATTGTGGCTGGGCATAAGATCTCTGGATTCAAACAGGACTCCCTCGGTGTTTAAACACGAAGGTAATTGCAATGGATGCGCGTGGAAGATCAGAACTGGGACCAGCGGTGTGAACCACCACCTTAATTCCCTTTTGCTCTTCCTCCAGCGCTTACGGAATCTGACAAGCCGGTGAGTAATTTGTTTGGTTAACGAAGCAGAGAACTCTTTAGCCACATATAAATATGCAACATTTAATAAACTCATTAAATGTTGCAGCATTGCATTTTACCTGTCTACCGTTTCTGGGCAGGGCAACTTTCACTTTTCATTGATACCCTGCACACTGAAGCTTGCATTGCATGTTTGCAAGTTTCTTTCTGTGGGGTTTTTTGTTTTTTTTAAAGCGGAGAGAGATTATTTCGCAAACGCCCTGAAGTAGTTTTGTCGCCAGCTTACCTGACTTTCCCACACTGTCTGCTCCTAGGACCACCACGTTGGCTTCCATTTTCACAGGGGTAGAAGTGGAGACCTCTGCCCCAGGCTGGTGGTCAGGAGTGAAGCTGGCACTCCTGCGAAGGGGGATCCGGAGGACCATTGATAAAGATCTCTTGTTTCGTCCAGACGATCAGCTGGGGAAACTGTTTCAGCTGTTTTTCCCCCGTTCAGTCAAAACAGGAATGAGTCTTTCTCACTTGCCACCAGTGGGAGTTATTTGCATGGATCATACCAAGCCAGAGGAACTGAAGGGGTTCCCTTCCTGGAAGCTACTAGCCAACACATTCTTAAGAGCAAGAAAACCAGAATGTCAGTGGTCATCACTCAGTTAACAAATGTAGCAGGCTAATTCTACTCCGCCCCACATCCATGGACAGAATGAAAATTAACGATGGACAGGACCCACCTTGGAACAACTAAAGGATTCGGGTGAGACTCATTCATAGTCTTCTGTATCTGGAGGAACTCAAGTCTTTTCGGTGTGTTGCACACACTTCCCATATAGGGTGGAGCTCTGATGAGCCAGTGATGTTCAAAGAGCATAGGCAGAGTAATGTGTCTATGCAGAAAAGCCACGCCATGAGAGTCACATAGAACGTATTTGTGTAAGGTAGGAATCCGTAAGCAGGTTGGGCTGGCCCTAGGTTTTGCAAGAGGCAATTTCAGGCCAACGTATTACTTTTAATTTTTTAAATTTAATTTTATATTCATCTGCCAGGCTTCAGGAGGAGGAAATCACTGGATTCAGTGCCTCTGGTTCTAATTGGTAATATTTGCACTTTGTAAAGCAGAGTGTGCAAAAGTTGGCTTGAAACTCAACATTAAGAAAACTAAGATCATGGCATCCGGCCATCTCAATTCTTGGCAAATAGATGGGAAAGAAATGGAGGTAGTGACAGATTTTATTTTCCTGGGCTTCAAGATCACCGCAGATGGGGACTGCAGCCAAGAAATTAAAAGACGCTTGCTCTGGGGAGGAAAGCTATGGCAAATCTAGACGGCATACTAAAAAGCAGAGCTATCACCCTGCCAACAAAAGTGCGTATAGTCAAGGCTGTGGTTTTCCCAGTTGCAATGTATGGCTGTGAAAATTTGGACCATAAGGAAGGCTGGGCGCCAAAGAATTGAGGCCTTTGAACTATGGTGCTGGAGAAGACTCCTGCGAGTCCTTTGGACTGCAAGGCGATCCAACCGGTCAGTCCTAGAGGAGATCAACCCTGACTGCTCTTTAGAAGGCCAGATCCTGAAGATGAAACTGAAATGCTTTGGACACCTAATGAGAAGGAAGGACTCGCTGGAGAAGAGCCTAATGCTGGGAAAGATTGAGGGCAAAAGAAGGGGACAACAGAGAATGAGGTGGCTGGATGGAGTCACTGAAGCAGTTGGTGTGAGCTTAAATGGACTCCGGGGGATGGTAGAGGACAGGAAGGCCTGGAGGAACGTTGTCTATGGGGTCGCGATGGGTCGGACATGACTTCGCAACTAACAACATTATTATTCTACTATAGGCAGCCAGTATCTTGAACCAAGTCCGCCTTATTATTCCTAACTTTTGAGATGAGCAACTTTTCTGCTATCTAAATCGGGGTCCACAGCCCCCAGTCTGGGGACAGCACCGATCCGCAGCATGCCAGAAACCAGGCCGTGCAAACCATCTGCCAGGTATAGGCAGCCCATGGAACCACCATCCCCTCAGGTCCACGGAAAAATCTCTCCCCATGGAACCAGTCCCTGGTGCCCAAAAGGTTGGGGGGGGGGCACTGATCTAAATCATTTTTTTTCACATGCCAAAGGCCAGGTAAATAGTGGCGATAGGAAAATATTATTTTTTTTCTTCCTTCTGGTTTTTTTTTTAAGGAAACAAATTGCATTAAGAGAGATTTAGCACCTTGTGTGGAAAACAGCGAAAGATCCCACCAACTTTTTTTCAGTAGTGCAAACTTGGAGCGCTGCACCCCATCGATGCCTCCACCCTCGTTTTCTGTAGATGAATGCTATATGCTTGGATCTGTACAGATCACGCTTCCCTCTCGCGGTCAATGTAAGCACAACAAAATGCACAACTACTACTGGAACAAGGAGTTGAGAGCCAATACAGTACTATCTTCATTTATGTGTATCCCACCTTTATTATGTTTGAAAATAAACTCAAGGCGATGAACATATTTAACACATCTTCCTCCTCCTATTTTCCCCACAACAAACCTGTGGGGTGGGTTGCGCTGAGGGAGAGTGACTGGCCCAAAGTCACCCAGCTGTATTTTTGTGCCTAACTCACTGTCAGCCGGTGATTGGCCCAAAGTCACCCAGCTGGCTTACATGGCTAAGGCAGGACTAGAACTCAGAGTCTCCTTGTGATTGGCCCAAAGTCACCCAGCCAGCTTACATGGCTAAGGCAGGACTAGAACTCACAGTCTCCTGCTTTCTAGCCTGATGGCTTAACCACTAGACTGCTGAGGTGAAGAGCTTTCTGCCCACTCTTTGAGTTGGTACAAAACTATGCCAGTGTCAAATTGACTCCCCTTGTCTTGCTCTGCTGGGGCAGCTGATGCCATCCTCTGACTTGATGATTAGTGATGAAGCCTAACAACACAGTCCTTTCAGCAGTTTCAAGAAGGCTCCACACCCATTTGCACTACTCAGGTGACCCTAAAGACAGATATACCTCCAAGTGGCCTCAACGACTCTCTAAAAAGAATGCAAATGACCAGCTGTCTGCAAGGAATATAAATCCTTCCATTCCCCCACCATCCAGTTAGAGCTGAAGAAGCTTCTTGGATGAGAAGCGAAAGGTCTTCAAAGAAAAACAAGAAAGTCTAGTTGCCTCTTAGAGCAAGAGAGAGGGGGGAGAGAGAGAGAAAGAGAGAGAGAGAGAGAGAGAGAAAGAAAGAAAGAAAGAAAGAAAGAAAGAAAGAAAGAAAGAAAGAAAGAAAGAAAGAAAGAAAGAAAGAAAGAAAGAAAGAAAGAAAGAAAGAAAGAAAGAAAGAAAGAAAGAAAGAAAAGCACTTTTGGGACAATCACAACTTGGATGACTGAGAATCTCCATAGACAGCCCAACAGATTTTGCATATCTTGAAATTGGCTTTGGATAGTGTCAAAAGACATCTTACCAATACAGATGTGGGTAGCTGAAGCTGGGGATGTGACTAAGACAACATCAGGGGGACATAATAGAGGGAAAGAGATTCCCAGGCATGTCTGTGCCATGGTTGGATATCAGTGGATTTTTATTATTATTATTTTGGTGCTTTCAAGTGATTGTTGATTCCTGATCCGTGATGACTGAAATCAAAACTTTTTTTTCTCTGGAAGAAATAGCTATTTTTTTGTACGGGGAGAGGAGTTGATGAACAAACACTCCATGGGACAGGTAGTTTTCTGTTTTCTTTTTCTAGACTCTACAATTAACCTAGTTAGTGCATTAGCCCATCTCCTTTGTACAATACTGTTTCTATCACAGTCTTAGTTAAGCCTGATAGGAACACAGCTTCGTTGAGCTAGGTTGTCTCTTTCTGGTTTTGAAATCGCATTATTTCCAAAATAAACTTGTAAAAGGTTTACTAAGAAAGCCATAACTCTTTTAAATAAGAGTTTGTATGTCTGTTTTCTCCTCTTCCTTTTTAAGGAACAAGGGCACTAGGGCAGGTTCCACCCAGGGTGAAATGCTGCCCGTTCGGGCGGGCCACCACCATCCATGGTTTATTGGCTTAAACCTGGCTGATCGTGGCTTATTGAAGGAATCTTGCTAATTGAAGCTGGAGGGGGGAAAAAGGGGGGCAGCTTGTTTTGTCGTGTAAATCACTCAGCTTCCTCTTCTGCCACTGCTTTTTAAAAGCGAGGAAAAACAGATCCGATTTCCTCGTGCTTTTAACAGAACAACAGAGTTGGATGGGACTTTGTAGGTCATCTAGTCCGACCCCCCCCACCCAAAGCAGGAGACCCTACACCATTTCTGACAAATGGCGGTCCAGCTTCTTTTTTTCTTTTGAAAAAGAAGCGTACTTCTCCAGCTATCCCGAAAAACCAGGATTCAGCTCCTAAAAAAAGGAGGAGGAGCACCTCGAGAATTCCCTCCGTCTTACCGAGCGCGTATTTCACAATAAAATCAAAACTTTTTCTTCGTGTCCCATTCCTTTCCCAGCCGCGCCCGATTCTCTTCCCCGTGGTTTTCGTGGCCAGACATTTTCAGAAGTCAAAAAAATAAAAAAAATAAAAAGGTATTCAAAATTAAAGCTACCATTCGCCTAGATGGCAGAGACCGTCTCACAAAACTATTTATTTATTTATTTATTTATTTATTTATTTATTTATTTATTTATTTATTTATTTATTTATTTATTTATTTATTTATTTATTTATTTGCCAAACATGTATAGGATAGTAGTAGTTTGTATAAACATAAAGACCTTGGAATACTCATATCAAACGACCTAAGTGCCAAAGCCCACTGCAACATCATCACCAAAAAGGCTTCAAGAACTGTTAACCTAATCTTACGTAGTTTCTTCTCCGGTAATATTACACTACTAACCAGAGCATACAAAACATTCACCAGACCAATCCTTGAATACAGTTCATCTTTCTGGAACCCACACCGCATATCGGACATAAATACATTAGAAAGTGTCCAGAGATACTTTACAAGAAGAGCCCTCCACTCCTCTACTCGCAACAGAATACTTTACGCAACCAGACTTGAAATCCTGGGCTTAGAAAGCTTAGAACTACGTCGCCTTCGGCATGACCTAAGCATAGCTCATAAAATTATCCGCTACAACGTCCTTCCTGTCAACGACTACTTCAGCTTCAACCACAACAATACACGAGCACACAACAGATACAAACTCAAAGTGAACCGCTCCAAACTTGAC
This sequence comes from Diadophis punctatus similis, assembly GCA_023053685.1. Taxonomy (NCBI): domain Eukaryota; kingdom Metazoa; phylum Chordata; class Lepidosauria; order Squamata; family Dipsadidae; genus Diadophis; species Diadophis punctatus. The sequence continues at coordinate 10,945,364 of JALIGW010000012.1, read as the reverse complement.
TGTAGAAAATATGACTTTAGCAACAGAGTGGTAAATGCCTGGAACTCACTACCTGACTCTGTGGTTTCGTCACCAAACCCCCAAAACTTTACCCTTAGACTGTCCACTGTTGACCTCACCCGATTCCTAAGAGGTCAGTAAGGGGCGTGCATAAGTGCACCAGCGTGCCTATCGTCCCTGTCCTAATGTTATGTATATAAACAATGTTACATCTATGCATATTACCAACACGTACTTAACAAAATAAATAAATAAAATAAATAAGTAAAAAGTAACGAAAAAAGAGGACAATAGGACAGTAGGACAGGGACGGTAGGCACAATGGTGCGCTTATGCTCTTCCACTCCAAAGAGGCTATTCACGCCTCTACTGAGATGTCGCAGGCTGCGGACACGACAAGTTTGCACCGAAGGGGTGGAAAAAAAATAACCCACATCGCCCGAGAGAATTTTTCTCCCGGAGTGAAGAGCAAAGCCAGGCTGCGTCCACCCCCGCGCGCCCTCAAAGAGGATGCACTTCTTTCCAAGAAGGAAGGGAGCTGCCTCATCACCCATCCCATTCCCCTCCCAGATGTTGATGCAGGACAATTCCCGGCATGCTTTTCCACCGGAGCTGCTGGGAACTGTAGTCCGCCAACATCTGGGGGGAAAAAACCCAAACGGTCCCTGTTTGCTTTCCAGAGGCGCCCTGCAAGTCCGGCTCTGGAGAGAGGCAGCCGCTTCATCTCCTTTCCCAGAAATAGCGCTTTGCGTTCTGAACCCGCGGATCCAGAATCTCCTTCTTCCTCCTTCCCCTTTCCTTCACCCCCCCCCCCAGTCTTCCTCGGACGGGGTGTGGGGAGTGTAGGAGCCGCCCCTTGACGCTATTGCTCCGCGCCGGCTATCCCAGGACTTGGGGGGCGCGGGGGGGGAGGTTATGGTTCGCAAGGAGGAGACGGCATAAGGTGAGTCGGAACAGGGAGGCGGCTCCCTCCTTTTTGGATTACAGGATGCCTCTGAGCGTATGGAGAGGACTCGGTGATTGTCCCTGGTAAGGGAGTGGAAGGAACGAAGAGGTGGGTCCAACAGACCAGCTTCTACCCTAGAAGCAGCCTTGGTTACAATTCCCATCCTTGGGACGGGGGATGCTGCAGGTCCCACCTTCTCTTCTGGGTCCATCTTTCTCCTAGGAATATCATGGGACTAGACCAGAAGAGCCAAAGAGCTGCCTACACAGCTCCCTCTTCTAGACCTACGTGATATACTACGAGGTTGAGTCAAAACGCAATGCCATTTTCTTTAGGACAGGTATAATTACCAACACAGGAACATGTAGCATACATCAAAATGAAGCTGGTCCTCTGTGGATCACATCCCTACTTCTCAACATAGTCACCGTTTCTCTCAATAGCAATGTTCCACCTTCGAATGAGAGCATGTATCCCTGCCTCGTAAAATTCTGTTGACTGTTCTTTGAGCCACTTCTTCACTGCAGTTTTCACTTCCTCATCGCTGGAATAATGTTTGCCTCTCAAACCCCTTTCATGGGCCGATGAGATGATAGTCTGAAGGCGCTAAATCTGGTGAGTATGGAGGATTATTATTCCAGTGAGGAGGAAGTGAAAACTGCAGTGAAGAAGTGGCTCAAAGAACAGTCAACAGAATTTTACGAGGCAGGGATACATGCTCTCATTCGAAGGTGGAACATTGCTATTGAGAGAAACGGTGACTATGTTGAGAAGTAGGGATGTGATCCACAGAGGACCAGCTTCATTTTGATGTATGCTACATGTTCCTGTGTTGGTAATTATACCTGTCCTAAAGAAAATGGCATTACGTTTTGATTCACCCTCGTAGTACCACTCTGTAAAGCCTTAAGTGAGACCACACCTAGAGTACTGCATCCAGTTTTAGTCACCACACTATAAAAAAGATGTTGAGACTCTGGAAAGAGTGCAGAGAAGAGCAACCAAGATGATGATTAGGGGACTGGAGGCTTAAACGTACGATGAACGGTTGCAGGAACAGGGCATGGCTAGTCTAGTGAAGAGAAGGACCAGGGCAGACATGATAGCAGCGTTCCAATATTTGAGGGACTGCCACAATAGCTGTCAAGGTATTTTCCAAAGCACCCGAAGGCCAGACAAGGAATAATGGACGGAAACTGACCAAGGAGAGATTCAACCTGGAAATAAGGAGGGATTTTCTGACAGTGAGAACAATCAACCAATGGAACAGCTTCCCTTCAGAAGTTGTGGGAGCTTCATCACTGGAAGCTTTCAAGAGACTGGACTGCCATCAGTCAGAAATGGTGTAGGATCTCTGCTTGGGTGGGGGTGGGGGGTTTGGACTACATGATTACAAGGACCTTTCCAACTCTATTATTTTGTTATTATTATTCTGTTATGATTACCTCTTTCTTTCCTCTCCTAGCAGAAAGATGGTACCTTCTTTTGGCTTGTCTTTCTCCTGACTTCCTGCCCTTGGCAATCATGGGTCTGAAAGCCAAGGCCCAGCCCTTGATGGAAGAGACCCCAGTCAGGGTAGCCGTGCGCATTCGGCCATTGCTGCCCAAGGAACAGTTACACGGGCACCAGATCTGCCTCCAGGGAGACCCCGAGAAGAAGGAAGTGACTTTGGGCCACACCCGACATTTCCAGTTCGACACAATCTTCACCGAAATATCAGACCAGGTGTCTGTGTATGCCACCTGTATCCAACCGCTGGTGGAAGCGTTCCTGGAAGGCTTTAATGTCACCGTCTTTGCTTACGGTCAGACGGGCTCAGGGAAGACCTACACCATTGGAGAAGCACGTGTCTGTAAGTTCCCTGGTTTTCTTGCATAAATTAAATCCTTTAAAGTCTCTCTTACTTTGTTGTTGTTAGTTGTGAAGTCGTGTCCGACCCATCGCGACCACATGGACAACATTCCTCCAGGCCTTCCTGTCCTCTACCATCCGCCGGAGTCCATTTAAGCTCACACTGACTTCTTCAGTGACTCCATCCAGCCACCTCATTCTCTGTTGTCCCCTTCTTCTTTTGCCCTCAATCTTTCCCAGTATTAGGCTCTTCTCCAGTGAGTCCTTCCTTCTCATTAGGTGGCCAAAGTATTTGAGTTTCATCTTCAGGATCTGGCCTTCCAAAGAGCAGTCAGGGTTGATCTCCTCTAGGACTGACCGGTTTGATTGCCTTACAGTCCAAGGGACTCGCAGGAGTCTTCTCCAGCACCATAGTTCAAAGGCCTCAATTCTTTGGCACTCAGCCTTCCTTTATTTATTTTATTTATTTTATTTAGCGATTTTTATATGCATATACCTTATGGTCCAACTTCCACAGCCATACATTGCAACTGGGAAAACCATAGCCTTGACTATACACACTTTTATTGGCAGGGTGATGGCTCTGCTTTTTAGTATGCTGTCTAGATTTGCCATAGCTTTCCTCCCCAGGAGCAAGCGTCTTTTAACTTTTTGGCTGCAGTCCCCATCTGCAGTGATCTAGATGGCATGAATACAGGTAGTCTGTGACTTACGACCACAAGGGAGCTTAAAATTTCTGTTGCTAAATAAGATTATTCTTAAGTTGAATTTTGCCTCATTTTACAACCTTTCTTGGCACAGCTGTTAAGTGAATCACTGCACATTAAGTTAGTAACACTGTCGTTAATCTAAGACACCCCCTGATAATAAGCCCAATCGAGTTTTTGACCACATGGCAATAAGGCCAAGCGCTTATTTCAGGGTTCAAAAAAAATATAAGACAGGGTCTTATTTTGGGGGAAACACGGTAGGTAGAGATAGCTACAGTAGATAGATGGATGGATGGGTGGGTGGGTGGGTGGGTGGGTGGGTGGGTGGGTGGATGGATGGATGGATGGATGGATGGATGGATGGATGGGAGAGATGAGATGAGTTGAGATAGAGGTAGATATAGATAGATATAGGTACCCTGTTTCCCCCAAAATAAGATATCCCCTGATAATAAGCCCAATCGGGCTTTTGAGCGCATGGCAATAAGGCCAAGGGCTTATTTCAGGGCTCAAAAAAATATAAGACAGGATCTTATTTTCGGGGAAACACAGTAGCTTCCCCACTGACTTTGCTTGTCAGAAGGCCGGAAAAGGTGATTGCATGACCCTGGGACACTGCAGCTATCATAAATGTGAGTCAGCTGCCAAGCATCTGAATTTTGATTTCTTTTTTGATCATGTGACCATGGGGATGCTGTAAGTGTCAGAAGTGTAGAAAAACAGTCATAAGTCACTTTTATTTAGTGCCTTCGTTACTTCAAATGGCCACTAAACGAACTGTTGGAAGTCGAGGGCTTACCCAAGCAGGACCTGTACAGATGTGCTGAACTGCAACATCCAACCAATACAGTCCAACTTTTCTGCAAATGGCCAAATGGGGGAAGGTTGCACTAATATAAGCACATCCTGCGTTTGTAGGGTTCCCCCTTTTGGATTACCCAAAATGTTTTAGTGTTAAAAGCTATGGGTGAATCCAGATTTTAAAAATCCGTGTCCATGAAAATTGTCCACTTTCATATTGGTCAGTCACAGATAGTTTTTTCCCCCTGTTTCTCTGGTTGCTATACAAACTTAGGTAAATAACTTGTGTACTGTATTATTCCATTCTTCCTTCCCACCTCCCTCCCTTCATTTCTTCCTTCCTCTTCCCTCCCTCTCTTCATTTCTTCCTTCCTCTCTTCCCTCCCTCCCTTCATTTCTTCCTCCCTCCCTCCCTTCCCTTCCCTCCCTTCATTTCTTCCCTCCCACCCTTCATTTCTTCCTTCCTCTCTTCCCTCCCTCCCTTCATTTCTTCCATCCCTCCCTTCATTTCTTCCATCCCTCCCTTCATTTCTTCCTTCCTCCCCTCCCTCCCTCCCTTCATTTCTTCCTTCCTCTCTTCCCTCCCTCCCTTCATTTCTTCCATCCCTCCCTTCATTTCTTCCATCCCTCCCTTCATTTCTTCCTTCCTCCCCTCCCTCCCTCCCTTCATTTCTTCCTCCCTCCTTCCCTTCATTTCTTCCTTCCTTCCTCCCTCCCTGTTGGGATAAGAATTACTCTTATCAGAGGCGAAATGAATCTTTTCCTGGAACTCTGACATTGCCAAAATAAACCGCATTATAATTCTAATGTATAAGATATTTATTTCGATACAAAAATAAGAAATCACATACTGGCTATATAAAAGAGATGTTGCTTCGTCAGAAGCAGAGAACAAAAGGGAGGAATCAAAAGAAAGGAATGTACACATGCGTACTAGGAACATATTAATCACGTGCTCAGGAATGAACCATTATATTTGATAGGGATGCATCTCCCTGCATATACATGTAACAGGCAACATAAAATCACTGCGTGACACTCCCTTCCCTCCCTCCCTCCCCTAGTTTGTTGAAAACAACCCTAAAACACTCTTGTTTTATTATTAATTTATGCATTGCTTATATACCCTGTGCAATGCACTTTCTTCAAAGCACGGCCAAACCTATGTGCCCTTGTTAGGAGGCAGTGGTGGGATTCAAATTTTTTTTACTACCGATTCTGTGGGCGTGGCTTGGTGGGCGTGGCAGGGGAAGGATACTGTAAAATCCCCATTTCCTCCCGATCAGCTGGGACTCGGGAGGCAGAGAATAGATGGGGGCGGGGCCAGTCAGAGGTGGTATTTGCCGGTTCTCCGAACTACTCAAAATTTCCGCTACCGGTTCTCCAGAACTGGTCAGAACCTGTTGAAACCCACCTCTGTTAGGAGGCGTACCTTTGGTGGAAATGCCAATGTGTATCAGGGGTGTCTCCAAGAACACAACCATTCAGTTGCATCAGACCATTTCCCTTAGGGAGGGGATGGATCCTCCTTGCAGCCAGTGCCTCTAATCACTCCGTTTCTCCCATCCAGCTTCCATCAATGAGGAGGAGCAGGGCATCATCCCTCGCGCCATGGCTGAGGCCTTCAAGCTGATGGATGAGAACGATCTGCTCAATTACACTGTCCGCGTGTCTTACCTGGAAGTGTACAAGGAGGAGTTCCGAGACTTGTTGCAGGTGGACACAGCCAGCAAGGACATCCAGATATGGGAAGATGACAGGGGGAATATGGGTATAAGCCAAAGGACTCTTCTCTTTATTTATTTATTTATTTTGTGAGATTTATATACCACCTCACAGTGCAAGCACTCTCTAAGCGGTTTACACCAGTAAGCAATGTATATTTATATTGCCCCCAACAATCTGGATCCTCATTTTACCTACCTCGGAAGGATGGAAGGCTGAGTCAACCTTGAGCCGGTGAGATTTGAACCGCTGACCTGCGGATCACAGTCAGCTAAAGTGGCCTGCAGTACTGCCTCTAATGGCTGCGCCACCTCGGCTCTTTCCCCCCCCCTTCCTCCACAAGGAACCCTTTAGGACGTGTGTTTGTCCTCCTTTGTTACAAGAGTTTAATAGCAGAGTTTGTGCTCAAAGTTTGGGGACAGAGAAGTGGTTTTCAACATCTGTCCCTTGCTAGGGATTCGATTGTCCAGTAAGATTTTTGGAAACTGATTTGGCTATTTTCCCCCTTGTTTTTGTTATTGTCCTCTATGTATTGTTGTTACTATGGTTGGTTGCATAGTCAACCAGATGTTTAGATTGGATTTGGCACTTTTATCCATCTTTTGAGTCCTTCCCAAGGACCAGGGATAGCGTACAGTATGTTGCTATTTGCTGATATTAAGGGTATTGTCACAGGATGTAAGCTGTTCTAAGTAAAGCTGCCTTTTGCAATTGATTGAAGGTGATTCTGTCAATGTCGATGGTGTTTTAAGTGGCTCTGCAGTTGTTTTGGGATTGCACCTAAGGTAGCTGTTACTATCGGTACTATATTATCCACTTCTTTCATTATTGTCCCTCTTTTTTTAAAAGCATGGCTGCCAGAATAGTATATAAAATTCTGGGAAAGATTGCCTGCTTTGTTTTAGTACTTTGCTTGTTTTAGAACTTTGATTCTCTTTCCTAATTTTATTGTTTCCTTAGCACAAATATGTGTTTTGAAACTAGACGTCGCAGTACCATTTTTGCACAGTGATTTACCCTAATATGAAATACATGAATCATAGGCGAGGCCAATGTAGCCACTGAGTAATGGCAGAGAAGTTTTGAATCCATACCTTTTTTGTTCAAGAGCTACATTCTTCTCTTTATATCAACTGTGGTCGTTGTTAGCTATGGCTCAACCATCTTGGCTGTTTTTTTTAACCAGCTTCCTTTCTCATGTTGATCTAGGACAGAGATCTTCAAACTTGGCAACTTTAAGACTTGTGGACTTCAACTCCCAGAATTCTCCAGCCAGCTGGCTGGAGAATTCTGGGAGTTGAAGTCCACAAGTCTTAAAGTTACCAAGTTTGGGGACCTCTGATCTAGGACAAAGACTGCTATGTTCTGAATCGAATTTTATGAGACGTTAACCAGGTGTATCTTTGAAACCACGATTAGACAAAGCATGGTTTATTACAACAAGAGAGCCCAGTCTCTTTCCTTCCTTCTCTTGTTGCAGTGCTGCACGGGGTGAAGGAAACCGAAGTGGAAGGTCTGGATGAGGTTCTGAGCCTGCTGGAAATGGGCAACACAGCCAAGCACACGGGAAGCACCCACCTCAACAGGAGGTCCAGTCGTTCCCACACCATCTTCACTGTGACCATGGCACGAAGGCAGAGCAGCAACTGTCTCGCTCGCTTCACCTGCCCAGAAAAGACTATGATGGCACCAACCTCCGGGCAGGTTCTGAAGTCCAAGTTTCACTTTGTGGATCTGGCCGGTTCTGAGCGGGTGGTGAAGACGGGGTGTACTGGGGAGAGGCTGAAGGAGAGCATCCAGATCAATGCCAGCCTCTTGGCCTTGGGCAATGTCATCAGTGCCTTGGGAGACCCCCGCCGGAAAAGCAGCCACATCCCGTATCGGGATTCCAAAATCACCAGGTAGTCTCCTTCTGATTCCTCACCGTTAGGATGTACTCTTATCCTCTTATCTGCTTTGCTGAAGCAACGGTTGTATTCAAATCAAATCAAAATCAAATCATGTTTATTACAGTCAGAGGCCAGAACAAATATTTTTTTTTTAGTATTTAATGACTATGGGCCTCACAGTTTATGGATTGTTGTTATAGTATAGTTAGGCCAGGTGTAACTGACAGACTGGATTTTAATCTCTATTATTTATTATTTTATTCTAGAATTTTTAACTGGATAATCCCTGAGTGCTTTTATTTGTTCTTGACAGAGTTTAGGCAGCGTGATTAGTATTATGAGATAAACCCAGGAGCAAAAAACACAGCACACAGCGCCTTTAGTTAATTAATAGTGGTTTATATACAGCTGAATGTATACAAACTTATATGTGGGTAAATACCTTATCACACAGCTACTGATACACGGAGAAGAGCAATGAGATTACAGGATGAGAGAGAACACGAGGAGAAGGGAAACGCCCTCTAATGGCTTCCCCTATATAGGCAGCTTTTTACTCAGCTTCTTAAAGTGGCAGTAACCCTGCTGCCTCATTCCCATTCCATCAGTTTTTGGTTGCCTTGGCTTACAACCTCTCATCAGCTTACAGCATTAAATCTACATACCCTGACAGTTCTGGTCTCTGTAATAATAAACCTGACCACAATTGAGCCCTAAATGCCTGTTGTTAAGTGAATTTTGCCCCATTCTGCGCCCTTTCTGCCACAGTGTAATGAATCACTGCAGTTTTTAAGTTAGTAACACGGTTGTTAAGTGAATCTGGCTTCTCCATTGACAGAAGATCGCAAAAGGGGATCACATGAGCCCGCAACACTGCAACTGCCGTAATTATGAGTCCATTGCTAGCGCCTGAATTTTGATCACATGACCACGGGGATTCCACAACAGTCCTAAGTGAAAAACCGTCATAAGTCACTTTTTTCAGTGCCGTTGCAACTTTGAACAGTCACTAAACTAACTGTTGTTGTCGAGGATCACCTGTAGTCATTGATCAACTGGCCGTTTCCATCCTCTCAATGGTTGTTACGGAACTCCAAGGAATTTTGCTGATTCAACAAGCCAGTAAAAACCCATAGATCCTTCTGATCTTTTTAATTAACCCTCTTAAAAGATCTGTGTCGAAATGGCCTTCAGAAGAATAGTTTTCAAGTTCCCCTTGAAGGCCAGGAGGTTGGGAGTGTTCCTTATCTCAGGAGGCAGACAGCCCAAAGAGATGTAGTACGGTATTTATTTATTTATTTGATCATATTTGTATGCCACCCAATTCCCAGAGGACTCTGGGCGGCTCACAGTCGGGACAAATATGAATCAATACAGAAAAGAACATCATAACAAACTTTAAAAGCATATTTAAAAATTTAAAAACAATCAATCACTACATTCATTCAGGGGCGACCTTACTGATTAGCTCTGTCATAGTATCTTCATTTTAAAATCCAACTTTAAGTTGTTGTTGTTGTTAAAAAAACCTACTTTGGAATTGTCCTTTGTTTATCTCCCTTCATTCCATTTTAAGCCGAAATGTTGGGAATTCTTTGGCTGGGTTAGCACATGCTAAATCATCATGGATTTAACAGGGACATTGGTTTAATCACAACAGGCTGGGTTCAAACAATATCCAGAGTCACAAATCGTGATTTTTAGGCTCTGCTGGCTGGCTTTGCAGAACACAAAAGCTGATGGTAGTTTGGAAGCTAAGGTTTTAGCACACATGAGAGCCCAGACAATTGTAGCCTAGTCAGCAAAAATATTTAAACAAATCAGGGGTGAAATCCAGCAGGTTCTGAAGAACCAGTAGCAGAAATTTTGAGTAGTTCGGAGAAGCAGCAAATACCACCTCTGGCTGGCCCAAGAGTGGGGAGGGAATGGAGATTTTGCAGTATCCTTCCCCAGCCAAGCCCACCCAGCCATACCACGCCCGCTAAGCCACGCCCACAGAACCGGTAGTAAAAAAAATTGGATTTCACCACTGAAACAAATCATAGTTTAAATTCAGGACCAGGACTCTACAATGCCAACGGGTGATTTTTCTTCTTCTTCCTGGAATAAAATTGATTTGGAGCTAAGAACTGCATAAATAACGAACTTCAATGCCACCGTTATTTTCATTTGCAGCTTCCGATAGGTTTTTCCTTCCTGAGAGCTATTTAATGACCCAAAACAAAACCTGGACCTCATTGTTCCTTCTTTAAGCGTGATTCCTCCCGCTCTACTTCAGTCTTGCTAATATGAGATCCTGCTCTGGTTTCAGGATCCTGAAAGGCTCCTTAGGTGGGAATGCCAAAACCGTGATGATTGCCTGCGTCAGCCCTTCCTCCTCCGACTTTGATGAGAGTCTGACTACTCTGAATTATGCCAGATGGGCTCAGAATATCAAAAACTGGGCCGTGGTGAATTGCAGCAAGGAGGTGGAGCCCGTAGAAGCCCTACAGCTGCGTCTCAAGAAGCTTCAGAGGGCCTTGGAACAGAGACACCGGTCAGAGACTCGCATCATCCGCCGATCGGAGGTGCCCATCAAGGGTCACTTGGAGGAAAGCTTAGCTCGCTTGCGAGCTGAATGCAACCACTACCGGACTTGCACAGACGCCGCCTATCGGCTCTTGATGGAGCTGCAAGGGGAGGGCAATTTGACAGAGGAACAGGGGCTCCAGGTGAAGGATTGGCTGTGTGCGGTGGAAAATGGGGCAGGTGAACCGAGCTTGACCTCCGGTGCAGACAGCGGGATTGGAAGCACTTCGGCTGAGGAGCTGCACTCCAAAACTTCCAGTTCCAAGCTGGTCAAGACTCAGGTACTGTGGTGGAACCACCAACTGAAGGTCAGGGGGCCCATTTGTGGGAGGAAAGAGGCAGTGGAGTTGGTTCAAGGGAGAAAACATCTGAAATCAAACTGTTAGGTTTATATCCAGGGGTGGGCTGCTGGGAGTTTGCAGGGGTTTGGGAGAACCTCTAGCTAAGATTCTGTGCAGTTTGGAGAACCCCCAAATCCAACTCCTGGCTGGCCCCGTCCACCCCGCCCCTCTCCTCCTAAGAGTCCCCACGTTGCCCGGTTTGGATGCAGGTAAGTGCAGGGCGCGCATGGAGGCTCGGAGAGGGCGAAAAACGGGCCTACTGGAAGTTCAGGAAGGCCAGAAACGGGCGCGTTTCTGGTCTCCAGAGGGCCTCTGGAGCCTGGAGAGGCCATTTTAGCCCTCTCGGAGGCTCCAGAAAAGTCTCCAAAGTCTGGGGAGGGCAAAAACACCTCCCCCCCGGTGGTGCAGGAGGCCGATTAGGCCATGCCCACCGTGGTCATACCTGTCCATGTGTGGTTCTGGTTGCTTGCGCATGATTGGTACAGAGGTTGGTTCCTCCTGGTTTGGACCGGTTCGCCCAAACTGATAGCAAACCACTGGTGACATCACGGTGATGTCACGGAACCGGTTCTGTCGGTGCCAGTCCGTGGATGCCGCCATCTTTTTTTGGAATTTTTGGGGGGAATTTTTTTCGTAGTTTTTTTTCTTCTGTGCATGCGCAGAAGCCGAGTTTCTGGCACTGTGCATGTGTCGCTATCTTGTTTTTGGCTTTTGGGGGGGGGGCTTTTTTGGAATTTTTTGGCACTGCACATGCACGCAAAGCATGTGCGTGCCCACGAGGCGTGGCTATGCGGCGCAGGAGGAAGCGAACTGGCAGCGAGGTAAGTTAGAACCCACCCCTGGATTGGTACAGTAATAGGAAAAGAGCACTTGAATGCTCCGTGTTTGGGTCAATGGTGCACAAAAGAAAGGGAGAATATTTTATCATCCACAAATGACTTTGATATGTTGCCGGTTAAGAAAAAGTCTGTAGGAAACTTAAAAGAAGTTTACTGTTGTTGTAAGCCACTCAGAATCACTTAGATGAGATGGGTGGTCTAGAAGTTTAACAACTAAATAAATGAAAAGGGTTAATGCAAGCGAATCATGAAATAAGTAAAACAATGCAACCTTGAAAACTGCAAGAGTTAAATGTTTGCCAAAAGAACTTGCAACCGTTTCGTGAATACCTGGAGATAATGATAGGTTATGTAAAATGAAAGGGCATGCTTCGAAAATTGTTTTGGTTCTTTTACTAAATGTTAGTCAAATAAATTCACTGACTGCTCTTCTTTTTATATATAAATATAAAAACCAGAGTGTTTTTTTAAAATAAATATTTTTATTATACATTTATTATAATGTATAATAAATGTATAATGTATAATAAAATACATCATATTTTCAGTTTTGCAACGACAGTATACTGGCTGTATCCAGTCCTTTTTTAAGTATACATAGTATTAAACACCCTGATTATAACCAGTATTCTCTTAATCATACATTATAGTCTCTTTTAAATGCATAATGTTGTCATAATTATAACCATTATTTTCATAGTTGTACCATAGCATTCTATATCTTTATGGTTCTATACGTTTTAAATCTATAGTCACGTACAATCCAATAGAAACATTGCTTACAGTATATATTCTTATCTCTCTCTCTCTCTCTCTCTCTCTCTCTCTCTCTCTCTCTCTCTCTCTCTCTCTCTCTCTCTCTCTCTCTCTCTCTACATACATACATACATACATAATACATACATACATACATACATACATACATACATACATACATACATACATACATATTATGTATGGCTATCTGACGGGGTATGGCTATCTGACGAGAGCAAAATAAGCTCGAAATAGATCTATAATAGTCTCCCTTTATTTTCATTTAATAAAAATATATATATAAAATTTCTATTTTGTTAATCTTCTTTCATTATTATGTTACTAGTCCCAGAGTGTCTTAAAGATAAGCAGCCAGCAAGCAACCAATTGTGTCTGGTTTTGAAAGAGCTGCCAGAGACTATTATGCTTGTGAAGTCTTTAGAGGGGACATGATTGATGATTTTGGATATTATTTTTTTTGCTCTTGGGGGACCATTCAAGGTGGAGATGTAATTAAATAGCCTCCCTTGGGGTACAAGACACGGAGCTGTTTCTGCCAACAGCATCTCATGGGATGATACTGTGAGTGGGTTATGAGGATGCTCTGCTCCTTCTTTGGTCTGGGTGGGGAGATGACCCAAGAACCTTCTGAAGATCCCATGAAGAAGATCCCACCTTTCCCTCTTTTTTTCTCTTCTTTTGCCAGGAGGGGCATCAACGAGGACCTGAGACGGTGAGACAGGAGGAGGTGGTGAGGCTGGAGGAGCAAGTAGAGCGCTTAGAGAGGGAGAACCAGGATTTCTTGGCAGCCCTTGAGGATGCTATGGAGCAGTACAAAGCACAGGTTCCACTGATTAATTGTTCTCACTGCCAGGAAATTTCTCCTTATTTCTAGGTTGATTCTCGCCTTGATTAGTTTCCATCTATCGCTTTTTGTCCTGCCTTCAGGTTCTTTGTAGAATAGGTTGACCCCTTTTAGCAATAGCACTAGCAATAGCACTTAGACTTATATACCGCTTCATAGTGCTTTAGAATAAAGTGACCAGATTTTTTTTTAAGCGGGATGGGGGGCGGGCCCGCCTGGGCACCGCCATTTGAGTTTTGCCCTCTGCGCATGCGCAGAACGCTGCGCATGCGCAGAGGGCAAAACAATGCAAATGTCGGCGTCCAGGTGGGGGGGGAGGTGGGAGGCCTTTCCTCGCCTCCCGCCTCCCCTTCAGGAGCCGGCAGTGGCTTGGGCTGGCAAGCGACGAGCGGGAGGCGGGGAAAGGAGGCAGCCGGCAGCTTACCTGCGAGGCGGCGCTCCCGCAGCAGCCCATGGCGGGCTCGGGGCTAGGTCTCTGTGCGAGCTCCAGGCATCCAAGCGCCGCGGTCTCCCGGTCGCCCGCCCGGCCCCAGGGCAACGGCGGCAGCGAGGCGACGGGGGGAAGGAAGGGGAGGGGGACGAGGAAGGGCTGTTTGCGCCGCCGGAGGGGCCGCTCGTGAGCTCAAACCGCCGCTCTTTTTCTGAGACGACGGTAGCGGCGACGGCTCCTCGTCCCTCCACCCGCATCCCAACAGCAGCGGCGCCTCCGAGGGCGGGGCTAGGGATGGGGCGGGGAAAGGAGAGGAGGAGCAGCCCCCCTTCCCCCTCTCCCCAGCAGGCAGCCGGCTCGCTGAAATTCCGCTTTGCAGGTAGTACCTCTCTTTTGTGCATCCCCTTCTAAGGTGACCAGACGTCCCGCTGTTTTGGCATTCTTTCCAAAAAAGCGTGACTTTTTGGAAAGAATGCAGGACGTGGGACACACGCTTGAAAAGCGTGTCTGTCCCGCCAAAAGCGGGACGTCTGGTCACCTTACTTTAGAACCCTCTCTAAGCGGTTTACAGAGTTCAGCATATTGCCCCCAACAATCTGGGTCCTCATTTTACCGACCTCAGAAGGATGGAAGGCTGAGTCAACCTTGAGCTGGTGAGATTTGAACAGCTGAACTGCTGAACTAGCAGTAGCCTGCAGTGCTGCATTTAACCACTGCGCCATCTCGGCTCCTTTAAAAACAAGACAATAAATCATGTTGTTAAAAATGGATCATTAATCATTTTGCAGAAGGGGGAGACACCAGACAATAGGAACAATAAAGAACTGGGGTGCCCATGGCTCTGAAGTTACCAGCTATGCTTTCAAACCTCTGGGGTAGCTCAGGAGTTCATGGATTCCATGACAACCATGGACTTGACCCAAGTAATTCAGGGTCCGACTCATGAGGGTGGTCACACGCTTGACCTAGTGTTTCTTTCGGGGCAGTGGAGAGATGATCTGAAGATAAGGGATATAGTCATCACCCCACTGTCATGGTCAGATCATTTCCTACTGAGGCTGGATTTCACAACCCCACTCCTCCCCCGCAGGGAGGCGGGACCGACTAGGTGGTTCCGCCCCAGGCACCTAATGGAGCCGGAAGGATTCCAGAGGGAACTTGGGGAGATACCTGAAACCCTGGTACACAATTCGGCTGACTCCCTGGTGGCTGCTTGGAACACCGCAGCATCAGGGGCTCTAGACCGAATTGCGCCTAAGCGACCTCTCCGTGGCAGTGGATCCCGGAAAGCTCCCTGGTTCACCGAGGAGCTCCGGGAGATGAAACGCCAAAAGAGACGTCTGGAGCACCGCTGGAGGACCAAGAGGGCCGAATCTGACCGAACACTATTAAGAATTTACATCAGATCTTATTTAGTGGCGATAAGGGCGGCAAGACGATCCTATCTTTCCGCTCTTATTGCGTCCGCAGATTCTCGTCCAGCCGCCTTGTTTAGGGTGACTCGCTCCCTCCTTGGAAAAGGGGGGAGCGAGGAACACTTACAAGGCAGAGCTGAGGAATTTGCTGAGTTTCTGTCGGATAAAGTTGCTCAGATTCGGTCAAACTTGGACTCTGGCAGGGCAGAGTCCATAGAGGTGACAGGGGCAAGTCCTAGTCCATCATTGTGGGAGGAGTTTGGGCCTGTTTCTCCCGATGATGTGGACAGGGCTATGGGAGCGATGGGTACCTCCACCTGTTTATTGGACCCATGCCCCTCCTGGCTGGTCTCGGCCAGCAGGTCGGTGGCACGCGGCTGGATCCAGGCGGTGATCACCGCTTCTTTGAGGGAGGGATCCGTACCGCAGTCGTTAAAAGCTGCGGTGGTGCGACCCCTCCTGAAGAAGCCTTCCCTGGATCCAGCTGATTTGAAGAACTATCGTCCAGTCTCCAACTTACCTTTCTTAGGGAAAGTTGTGGAGAAGGTGGTGGTGACTCAGCTTCTGCAGCTCCTGGATGAAACAGACCATCTAGATCCTTACCAGTCGGGCTTCAGGCGCGGCTACAGTACAGAAACTGCCTTGGTTGCCCTGATGGATGATCTCTGGCAAGCCCGGGATGGAGGAAATTCCTCCATCCTGGTGCTACTTGACCTCTCAGCGGCTTTCGATACCATCGACCATGGTATCCTTCTGCATCGGCTCGGCGAGTTGGGAGTGGGAGGCACCGTTTTGCGGTGGTTCTCCTCTTATCTCGCCGATCGGATGCAGTCGGTGTTGGCAGGTGGGCAGAGATCGTCCCCTAGGCCCCTATCATGTGGGGTGCCTCAGGGGTCGGTTCTCTCGCCCATCCTGTTTAATATCTACATGAAACCGTTGGGTGAGATCATTCGCAGACATGGGGTGTGTTTCCATCAGTACGCTGACGACACCCAGCTGTACATCACCACCCCGTCTGACTTCAGGGAGGCAGTTGATGTAATGTGCCGCTGCCTGAACGACGTTAAGATCTGGATGGGGAGGAACAGACTCAGACTCAATCCCGACAAGACTGAGTGGCTGTGGATATTGCCTCCTAAGGACCATGACAACTATCCCTCCTTGGTTTTTGAGGGTGCGAAACTGACTCCCTCAGACCAGGTCCGCAACTTGGGGGTCCTCCTAGATCCACAGCTAAAATTGGATCACCATCTTTCTGCTGTGGCTAGGGGGGCCTTTGCACAGGTTCGCCTGGTGCACCAGTTGCGGCCATACTTGGAGAAGGAGGCTCTACTCACGGTCACTCATGCCCTTGTCACCTCGCGTTTGGACTACTGCAATGCGCTCTACATGGGGCTACCCTTGAAGAGTATCCGGAGACTTCAGCTGGTACAAAATGCGGCTGCGCGTGCTGTGGTGGGTGTGCCAAGGTACACCCACGTGACACCAATACTCCGCCAGCTGCATTGGTTGCCCATCGGTCTCCGGGTCCAATTCAAGGTGTTGATCACCATCTTTAAAGCCCTTCATGGCTTAGGACCAGGATATCTTCGGGACCGCATTCTGCCTCATACTTCCCTCCGACCGGTTAGGGCCCACAGAGTTGGCCTCCTCCAGGTCCCGTCGGCCAAACAATGCCGGCTGGCGGGCCCTAGGGGGAGAGCCTTCTCTGTGGCTGGCCCCGTGCTCTGGAACCAACTTCCCCCAGAGACCCGAACCATCCCCACTCTGCTGGCCTTCCGAAAAGCCGTTAAAACATGGCTTTTCCTGCAGGTGGGGGGGATAGCTTAATCCACCTGAGATCACCCCCCAAGTATGTATGATATCGAATGAATGTTGCTGTTTTAATATTGTTTTTAATAATTTGTATTTGTTCTTTAATCACTTGCATTTTGATTATTCTTGTATTTTTTCCTGTTGTACGCCGCCCTGAGTCCTTCGGGAGTTGGGCGGCATATAAGAATAACAAAATAAATAAATAAATAAATAAATAAATAAATAAACAATCACATTTGTTCTCACATTATTATTTTTTTCAGGGTGCCAAATTGCGAGAACAGGAAGACATCATCTCTGAACTTCAGAAGTACCTAAAGATGGAGATGCCCCATTTGGGCATGCCTGAACTGCTAGGGAATGTCTCCCTGGTGCAGCTTGATCAAAGGCCACACACAGCTCCTGTGGATGCATACCAGTCCCATCACTGGCTCAAGCTTGCCTGTAATAACCACAGTAAGGTGTGTGAGTTGTTTCATCATCCTATGAACAGGAGTTATGTTTTTCTTAGGTCTGCATTGGAGACAACTCGGAGGCTATGTCTTCCTTTCCTACCCCCCCCCCCCAAACCCTCATCCAATTAAATAAACTCACTTTTAGAAGAGGTTGCGATACACATCCGAATTAACATTTTTGCATACACTTGTGAAATCTCTCGAAAGGATGCCAAAATCTTGTGATGCTTCAGGAATTTGGAAGCTACTGTGAATAGAATAGAATAGAATAGAATAGAATAGAATAGAATAGAATAGAATAGAATAGAATAGAATAGAATAGAATAGAATAGAATAGAATAATATATGGAATGGAATGGAATGGAATGGAATGGAATGGAATGGAATGGAATGGAATAGAATAGAATAGAATAGAATAGAATAGAATAGAATAGAATAGAATAGAATAGAATAGAATAGAATAATATATGGAATGGAATGGAATGGAATGGAATGGAATGGAATGGAATGGAATAGAATAGAATAGAATAGAATAGAATAGAATAGAATAGAATAGAATAGAATAGAATAGAATAGAATAGAATAGAATAGAATAGAATTCTTTATTGACCAAGTGTGATTGGACACACAAGGAATTTGTCTTTGGTGCATAAGCTCTCAGTGTACATAAAAGAAAAGATACATTTGTCAAGAATCATGAGGTACAACACTTAATGATTGTCATAGGGTACAAATAAGCAATCAGGTAACAATCAATATTAATATAAATCGTAAGGATACAAGCAACAAGTTACAGTCATACAGTCATAAGTGGGAGGAGATGGGTGATAGGAACGATGAGAAGACTAATAGCAATAGTAAGGCTGCTTTAGTGAATAGTTTGACAGTGGTGAGGGAATTGTTTGTTTAGGGAGAGTGATGGCGTTCAGGAAAAAACTGTTCTTGTGTCTAGTTGATCACACAATAATCTTGGGGGAGAGGAAAGGATGATAGCTCCTTGAAAGTTTTTATTTATTGATTTGATTTCCGTAGCCATTCAACTCAACCAATTGACTCTGGGTGGCTTACAATTCTAAAATCATAAAACAATTAATAGCAATACCACTTAGACTTATATACCGCTTCATAGTGCTTTACAGCCCTCTCTAAGCTGTTTACAAAGTTCAGCATATTGCCCCCAACAATTTGGGTCCTCATTTTACCCACCTCGGAAGGATGGAAGGCTGAGTCAACCTTGAGATTTGAACTGCCAAATTGCAGCCGGCCAGCAGTTAACAAAAGTAGCCTGCAGTACTGCACTTTAACCACTGCGCCACCATGGCTCATTAAATTAAAAATTAAAGAAATTTTAAATATTAAAGAAAACATAAACATAACATCAAAACATCCACAAAATAAATAAGTATAAACGGCAGTCATGATGATTAATCAACTAATAGTAAAGCCAATTCACAGGGTCCTTAACATATTCTGAGCCCCAGGCCTGGTTGCGTATCTTTCTCCACTGAAAATATGCCCAATACAAACCGCTTGCCCTATTGTCCTAACAATAGGGCAAGCGGTTTGAGCATCAGTTTATTGGGCATTGCAAGAATTAATGAAAAATAAAAACAAGAACATAATGTGCCAATGAGGCACGTTGACTATATTCCCATTATATATTTAACTTAGCAATAGTTTTCTCAATTCACCCAATTTTGGGGGTTCATGTGACACACCAAACCATAACCTAATTACATGACCTTTTCTTGTGCAACTTATTGGTCAAAAAAGTGATTGGCTAGCAAGTGGCTCATATTTGTGCTGTAATAAGTTATTTTCCTTCCCTGGAGGTAGATAAAGAGAAACAAAGAAAAGATAATTAAAATTCAATCTAAGTAGCTATAAGTAACTGCAAACTTCCTTGGGGGCAAATAGCTTAGAGCTGTAAGCAAATTCTCAGACTCATCCTGCAGCCTTTTCCTCATTGCACATTTTCCTTTAAATAGCTCCACAGTGTCACAGCTCACAATGGAGAAGACTCACTGGAACAACGTCACAGTCTCGCTGGAGATAATATGTACAGTCTAGGGACAAAGGATATGTCACAAATGAAAACCCTGAACAACGTTTTTGATTCATCTTTGGAAGACGAGAATAGATGTTGGCCAATCTGGTCCCTTCAGCAATACAGGTGAGTCATGAGTGATATGTTACATCTTCCTGTAGATTGTTTTGGGTCTGGTGGTACCCACAATGTTTCTTTCTTTCTTTTTTATTTATTGAAAAGACAGTGCCATGTCAGAATAACAATACAAATAAAGCAAATCCAGAGAGAGATCAATGGTAAATCTTAACATATAAGCTAATAACTATAACTGTACTATGTTAACAGTAATTGCAGCAATACAACCAAAAAAGAAAAAAAGAAAAGACAATGAAAGAAAACTTCAACTAAGTTTCTACCAGGGGTGGGTTCTAACTTGCCTTGCTGCCAGTTTGCTTCCTCCTGTGCTGCTTTGAGCGCGCGTGCATACACAGTGCCGAAAAATAATTTTTTTTAAAAAAAGCTGAAAACAAGATGCTGATGCATGCGCAGTGCTGGAAACTTGGCTTCTGCACATGCGCAGAAGGAAAAAACCCTGGAAAAAATCCCCCCTCAAAAAATTAAAATTCAAAATAAAAGATGGTGGCGTCCACGGACTGGCACCAACAGAACCGGTTCCATGACATCATCGTGACGTCACCAATGGTTTGCTACTGGTTCGGGCAAACCGGTCCGAACCAGGAGGAACCCACCTCTGGTTTCTACTTACATTAACATTTACAAATTTTCCCACAATGTAATAACCCACAATGTTTCAAATATGGCTATTTTAAAAAAATAGGAAGCATCTGCATTGAATTCAAAATGGTTGCTTCAAGTTTGAAACACTGATTCCATTGAAATCCTCTACTTGATTCTAGATACTGATTTGATTTTTCTGAATTATTTTTTTTTAAAAAAGAAGGAAACTTTCTTCAAGCATCTGTTTCAGCCCCATCTTCAGCCAATCTGATCTGATTGGACTTTCAGTGAAATTGCCTTCTTATTGAAAGTCCAAATCAAAGCTATAAATTGCATCTACAAAGGAGGATGCTTGAGTCTCTTGGATTAAGAGACCTTGAATTTTTTTTCCTTAGCACCACATATAACCCAGTCACAGAAATGTACTACA
The DNA here is from genome assembly GCA_023053685.1 of Diadophis punctatus similis. NCBI lineage: Eukaryota > Metazoa > Chordata > Lepidosauria > Squamata > Dipsadidae > Diadophis > Diadophis punctatus. Next base: position 10,924,761 of record JALIGW010000012.1, on the reverse strand, counting down.
GTCTTTTATCTCCCATTGGGACGCAGTGGCTCAGTGGCTAAGATGCTGAGCTTGTCGATCGAAAGGTCGGCAGTTCGGCGGTTCAAATCCCTAGCGCCGCATAACGGAATGAGCTCCCGTTACTTGTCCCAGCTTCTGCCAACCTAGCAGTTCGAAAGCACGTAAAAAATGCAAGTAGAAAAATAGGAACCACCTTTGGTGGGAAGGTTACAGCGTTCCGTGCGCCTTCGGCATTTAGTCATGCAGGCCACATGACCATGGAATTGTCATCAGAGAGCGCTGGCTCTTCGGCTTAGAAACGGAGATGAGCACCGCCCCCTAGAGTCGGGAACGACTAGCACATATGTGCGAGGGGAACCTTTACCTTTTTAACCTTTATCTCCCATATTTGTTGTATAATACCTTCAGTTATCTCATGCAAATATGCAAGTGTAAATTGATTTAATTTAGCCAGGACTACTTGGCTCCATCTCAAAGGATTTGCACTTTTGTTCTGTGTTTCCTCTGCTTTATTAATAGTGTGTGTTTTTAATTAAACTCAACAACTGGGTGTTCTTGTAGGAACAGAACCCACAGCTGGAGCAAAGAGGACGTTTCAACCAAGAAGAATAAAAAATACAACTCAAAATCCCCAGAGGGAATCCAGGAGAAATCTTTGGAACTACCTAAAGGTGCGGCATACTTTCAGCCAAGCAAAGAACACCCAGAAATGATTGTTTTGCTTTCCCAATGCTGAGAACAAAAATGTTATTTCTGTCACGGTGTGAATACTGTCAGTTGTATGTCTATGCAGGGTGATGCACCCCTATCTAATATTATGGTACATTCCAATACAGGCAGAACACGTGATATGATCTTCTACGCATGTGTGCATTCCTAAACCACCATTAACTCTCTTCTGCCTTTAGCTCTTGACCGAGACGGTCGCTTTTCTTAGCAAAGATGTAATTAATCAGGATTTATTGTTTTTGTACCGAAATAAATATTTTCTATTAGACTTTTAATCTCGGCTTTATTTCTATCTGTCTGAATTCCAAGCAAAAGATCCAAATCGACTCTATGAGATTTATTCTCATTCTAACAATTTCAGACACTCCTCTCCTTCTCCAAGGCCTGAATATTCACCAAAGAGAAATGTGGAGAAAATTGTAGAGTTGGAAAACGTCATTAGGTTTGGCCCTGCCTGCTTCATGCAGGAATCCAAATTCCAGCAGCTTTGAGAGATAGCTGCTCCATCCACAGAAAAGAGAGAGCCCACCAGCTGCCTCTGTCGTTGCTTCCATTGCTGAATAGAATAGAACAGAATTCTTTATTCTGTTCCGCATCCTACCACATACCTCCCTACGACCAGTTAGGTCCCACAGAGAGGGCCTCCTCCGGGTCCCGTCGGCCAAACAATGCCGGTTTATTTATTTATTTATTTATTTATTATTTGTTCTTCTATGCCGCCCTACTCCCAAGGGACTCAGGGCGGCGTACATCAGTTTTAGGAGATGGTGGGGCCACGGGGGAGGGCCTTCTCTGTGGGAGCCCCGTCCCTCTGGAACCAACTCCCACCAGAGATCCGGACTATCCCCACCCTACTGGCCTTCCGTAAAGCCGTGAAAACATGGCTCTTCCGACAGGCGGGGTGAATAAGGAGATCAGATTCCCCCATGAATGGTGTTTTTAATAATGTTTTAATATTGTTTTTATTTTTAAATTGTTACAATTGTTTTTACTGTACGTTTCTTATCTATGTTGTACGCCGCCCTGAGTCCTATGGGATTGGGCGGCCTATAAGAGCGTAGAAATAAATAAATAAATAAATAAATAAATAAATATTGGCCAAGTGTGATTGGACACGCAAGGAATTTGTCTTTGGTGCATATGCTCTCAGTGTACATAAAAGAAAAGATACATTTGTCAAGAATCATGAGGTTAAAAAACACTTAATGATTGTCATAGGGTTCAAATAAGCAATCAGGAAACAATCGATATCAATATTAATGGCTGTTTTTGGTCAGAGTCTTTTCATGGTGTTTCCCAATCTTGACAGCTTTAAAATGAATGGATTTCAACTCCCAGAATTCTGGAAGCTGAAGTCCACTCACCTTAAAACTGTCCAGGTTAAGAAACACTGCTGTATCAGAATCAGCCAGTGGTGGTATTCAGCATGTTCTGACCAGTTCTGGAGAACCGGTAGCGGAAATTTTGAGTAGTTCGGAGCAATGTTCCCTGTAAGATCAGAAAACAATGTGCGGCAGTTAGAAACAGTTTCATGTGCCCGGCTGCGCAGGCTCACAGCCTCTGCCATTAGAAAATGCCGCACGGAAGTTAGAAACTTCCGCGCAGCATTCTCTCGTTACGTGCGTGGCCGTGCAGCTTAGAGGGAACAGTGGTTCGGAGAACCGGTAAATACCACCTCTGTCTGGCTCCACCCCCATTCTCTGCCTCCCGAGTCCCAGCTGATCGGGAGGAAATGGGGATTTTTCAGTAACCTTCCCCTGGAGTGGGGAGGGAATGGAGATTTTATTCTTCCTCTGCCATGTCCACCAAGCCACGCCCGCCATGCCATGCCACGCCCACCATGCCACGCCCACAGAACCGTTAGTAAAAATAATTGAATCCCACCACTGGAATCAGTGGTTCTGAGTTGAAATGAAGGCTTGATTGTCATCGAACCATTGGTTCCATCCCTTATTGTGATAAAATTTGTACCAAACACCTCTCGTTTACATTTTCTTTCCCAGATGGTAGGCAACAAGAGCTGAGCAGTCCAGCAGGGAGCTTTCCAGGCAAGGATTCGGAATGGCAGCTGCTTCAGGCCCACCAGAAGATCCGTGAGCTGGCCATCAACATCCGTATGAAAGAGGACCTGATAGTAGAGCTCATTAAAACAGGTATGGAGCTGTTGAGCTGTTGTTGAACTCAACTCATGCTTGATCCTTTTCCTCCTGTTCTTCAAGGCCATTGACAGATTTAACAGAGTTGGAAGGGACCTTGCAGGTCATCTAGTCCAACCCCCTGCCCAAGCAGGAGACCCTACATCTGCCTCTACCTAGGATCGAACTCATATTCTTCATGGCCTCTACAACAATCCTACCTCCCCTGGTTATCTGTGTCTCTTCTTCACTGCTTGTGGAAAAGACTAGCAGAGCTTTCTCTTGGAATATCAGACTTTGCCTTTCCCACCCCCCTTTGTTTACTGTATCCTTCAGCACGATTCTTCCTCTTTGTTAAGGTATTGAGATTTAATAGCTGACCAGCTGTAAAGCTGATGCAACTGTAAAGCTGATGCAATGTAAGGCTGATGCAATGAAGATGAATCAGCAGTGGTATTGCCGGTTGTAGACTATGAAGTGGTCCATAAAGGTTTTTACCACTTTAAGAGGTGGCTGTCACGATGTGAATATTGTCAGTTGTGAGTCTATGCAGGGTGATGCACCCCTATTCCAATATTATGGTACTTCCCAATACAAGCAGAACACGTGATATGATGTCTGCGCATGTCTACATTCCTAATCCACCATTAATCACTTCTGCCTTGTCTTCTGACCTGAACGGTCGTGTTACTTAGCAAAGATGTAGATTTATTGTTTTATATTGTTTTGTACTGAAATAAATATTTTCTATTAGACATTTAATCTCGGTTTTATTTCTAACTATTGAATTCCAAGTAAAAGATCCAGATGTCGCCTCTACGGGAATATTCTTCCCTTAACAGTGGTTATATAAGACAGCCAGGAGAGGGCTTATTCTCTCTCCTTGTGTCCAATATCCATTGCTGTGTTCTCCATATAGAGTTAAGAAGCAGATTGATTGCTTGTCAGGTATTTGCCTACCACGTATAGTTCTGTATATATCTTGTATATAAACCACTGTTAAATGTCTAAGGCGCTGTGTGCTGTGTTTTGCTCCTGGGTTGTCTCCTAATAGTAGTCACACTTCAAACACTCTGACGCTCTTCTTTCTAATTCATTTGATATCCAACTTTTCTGTTCAGGAGGTAGCTTATGGGCTGATCTTCTTCCATGTCACAGAAGACTTGTTTGTTTCAGGCAAGCATGCTCAAGCCATGAACAAGCAGTACCAGCAGAAGATCCAACATTTGGAGCAGGAAGCCGAGCAGGTGCGGGTGGAACTGAACGATGGCCAGAGGCAGTTGCAAGAGTTGGAAGGCAAAGAACCTCATGACCCTGCCGAAAAGTGGAAACTCCAGGAATATCGCAGCAAAGTGGAAGCTGCTCAGAGCAAGGCAAAGGTAGCCTAGAAAAGAAGGAGGTTCACATAGGTCCTGAAGCCAAAATGGCAGGGGTGAAATGCTACCGGTCCGGGCGTATCGGTAGTGGTGGCCGCCGATGGTTCGGAGAACCGGTAGCAGCAGCAGCGCGAGGCTCCGCCCACCCACCCGAACATCGCCATTTTCTTTTTTTTAACCCTCTGCGCATGCGCAAAGTGTTCTGCACACGCGCGAGCGGAGCAATTGTGAAAAAGCGCGCGCGTGAAGCATGCACTTCCAAACCGGTAGGGAAGGTAAGCAGATTTTACCACTGCAAAATGGCTTAGATTGTTTAGCAAATCCCTACCTCCACTGTAAACTGGGTGTTATGGCATAGCGTAATCTGTGTGACGCCAACTCTTTATAAATGTAAAATAGTTTAAATTATTCTAGTTTAACATGTTAAAGGCACCCAGCCGTTATGGCTTGTAATCATATGTGCCAGCACAAATCTAACTTGTTTTATGGCCAAGACGGAGTCATTTGAATTTTTAAATTTAAATGTGACATGCGAATTCTAGGCCATAGATTATGCATTTCCCTGCCTGATTATGGAAACATCTGGCGACTCAGACTTAGAAGGAAGAGCAGCCAGGTACAGGTGATCTTCGACTTACGACCACAATCGAACCCGAAATTTATGTAGCTAAGTGAAACACCGGTTAAGTGAGTTTTGCCCCATTTTACGACCTTTCTTGCCGCTGTTGTTAAACGAATCATTGCAGTTGTTAAATTAATAGAATGGTTGTTAAGTGAAATCTGGCTTCCCCGTTGACTTTGTCAGAAGGTCACAAAAGGAGATCGCATGACCCCAGGACACTGCAACTGTCATATATATGAGTCAGTTGCCAATTTTGATCAAGTGACCATAGGGATGCTGCAAGGGTCATGTGAAAAGTGGCCCTAAGTCACTTTGTTCAGTGCCGTTGTAACTTTGAGCGGTCACTAAATGAACTGTCGTAAGTCGAGGATTACCTGTAATTAGGACATGATTCTGTTGTTCCTAATCATTGTTGGAGCTGCATGTCTGGTTCCCACCATCTGCTACTCTCCCTGTATCATCTCTCTCGGGGACAGATCCTGCAGGAGAAGAAGCGGGCGACGGAGAGGTTGGCCTCCTTCTCTGCTCAAAATGAGAAACGCCTGATGGAGCTAGAGAGGAGCGTGCAGCTGATGCGGCAACAGCAAGGTCAGCTCCAGAGGCGTTTGCGGGAAGAAGTGGGGCAGAAGCGACGTTTGGAAACCGAGATGCAGAAGAGACAGCATCGGGTCAAGGTAGAGATGGCTGGGCTCCAGCAGCATCCAAACGAGAAAAGCTGGCGATAGGCAGAGCTTGTCTATCTTGTTTGAATTGTATTTATTTTATTAGCAATAGCACTTATATACCGCTTCACAGTGCTTTTTACAGCCCTCTCTAAGCGGTTTAAAGAGTCAGCCTCTTGCCCCCAACAATCTGGGTCCTCATTTTACCGACCTCGGAAGGATGGAAAGCTGAGTCAACCTTGAGCCGGTCAGGATCAAACTGCTGGCAGTAGGCAGAGTTAGCTTGCAATTGCAATATAGCACTTAGCCTTATATACCACTTCATAGTGCTTTACATAGCAATAGAACTTACACTTATATACCGCTTCATAGAGCTTTACAGCCCTCTCTAAGCGGTTTACAGAGTCTGCATATTGCCCCCAACAATCTGGGTCTTCATTTTACCGATCTCGGAAGGATGGAAGGCTGAGTCAACCTTGACCCAGTGAGATTCGAACTGCCAAATTGCTGGTAGCCAGCAGTCAGTAGAAGTAGCCTGCAGTACTGCATTCTAACCACTGCATCATCATGGCAGGGGAAGATATTATTGTGTACGCAACAGTGTGAAGTCACAGCTGCCAGTTCTTTAGCTGGTGTTGGCCCTCATATGCATCAGGTTCTTCCCAAGAATCTAGGATGTCATAATGGATTGGCATGGTATATAGCAGTGATGGCGAACCTATGGCACTTGTACCACAGGTGGCACACAGAGCCATATCTGAGGGCATGCTAGGCGTTGCCCTATGTCAGCTCCAGCGCGCATGCACGCGCTGGCCAGCTGATTTTCGGCCTTCTTTTCAGCTGTTTTCGCTCTCCCTAGGCTTCAGGAAAGCCTCCTAAACCTTGGGGATGGCGAAAAACGGCCCAATGGGCCAACCGGAAGTTCGTTTCTGAACTTCCGGTTGGCCCGTTTCGCCGTTTTTCACTCTCCCCAGGCTTCAGGAGGCTTTCCTGAACCCTGGAGAGAGCGAAAAACAGCCCAACGGGCCTACCAGAAGTCCGGAGGCTTCAGTGAGGCCTTTTGGCATCCGAACCAAAAAAGGTTCGCCATCACTGGTATATAGCAATAGCATTTAGGTGTTAGCACTTATCGCCCCATAGCACTTTGCAGCACTCTCTGGGTGGTTTACAAGGTAGAAGAATTATTTGCATATTGCCCCCAACAATCTGGGTCCTCATTTTACCGATCTCAGAAAGTTGGAAGGCTGAGTTAACCTCGAGCCCTGTCAGGATCAAACTCCAGGCTGTGGGCAGAGTTAGCCTGCAATATTGCGTTTTAACCACTGCGCCACCAGCGTTCTTCTATGTGCAGATACAAGTAATGGGGTCTTTTGTAATTGTAGTAGAGTAAACTAGCTGGTGAATTCTGAGATCCAAACACTTACGGGGCATTCAGGTTGGCAAAGGATGAATTTAGAGAATACATGTGAGCACAGAATCTTTTAAACTGGGAACCAGTAAGTTTTTGGCATTCGAGAACCACAATGAACATTCAGGATGAGTACAGCAGACACGGTTGGGTTCTATCTGAGAGCAGGGCCAGAAAATTAATGTTTTTCCTCTGGATTTTATATTTCTGGAGGACAATATTGGGTGGCTTTCTTTCCCCGTCTATGGAGGCTTCATGCGTTGGATTCTCACTCTGAAATGCTGATCAGTTTTCAGTAGTCATGGCTGGAGTTTGTCCTGAGCAATTATTAAAAGTAGTTCAGAAGCTATATGCTGTCCAGAAATCCAGGCTGTTCTCCTTTGTCTTCAATAGATACACCAACAGTAGCTAAATTGTGTATTTTCCCCCCTTCCACCTTTAGGAGTTGGAACTGAAACATGAGCAGCACCAGAAGATTCTGAGGATCAAAACCGAGGAGGTAGCTGCCTACCAGCGGAAGCACAGGAGCGGCAGCAATGACTCAATGATCAGTCTAGAACAGCAGCAGGTAAAGGCGGATGCCTACTTTGGCAGGAAGCTGGGCCACAGGTAGAGCCAAGGACAACACGAACATCATGAGACAAGTGGGATAATTGTGTTATTTGCACAGTGATATTGGGATGCACACATCATCATCATCATCTCGACATGGTTGTGACTTTGATCTTGAACTTCTCCCAATTTTCCTCAGTGTTTCCTTAAAGGGATGGATTGATTAGAATAGAATAGAATGAACTGGGAGGGACCTTGGAGGTCTTCTAGCCCAGCCCTCTGCTCAAGCAGGAATTAATTACATGCCATCAAGTCATTCTCAACTCCTGAAGACCTCATAGATTGATCTTCTCCATCACGACCCCAGAGAGATACCCCCATTAAAATGTCCCTTGCGCTTTTTGTATTTCTTCCCTGGGTGACTGCCACCATGGGAAGCAAAGGGAATGTTGTATGAGCCGAGGTGGCACAGCGGTTAGAGTGCAGTACTGCAGGCCACTTTAGCTGACTGTGTCCCGCAGGTCAGCGGTTCAAATCTCACCGGCTCAGGGTTGACTCAGCCTTCCATCCTTCCGAGGTAGGTAAAATGAGGACCCAGATTGTTGGGGGCAATGTAAATATACATTGCTTACTGGTGTAAACCGCTTAGAGAGTGCTTGCACTGTGAGGCGGTATATAAATCTCACAAAATAAATAATAAATAAATAAATGTAGGGGATGGTTTTTGAGATTAGAACATTTTTTTAAAAAAAAATAAAATTTCATTTAATTTTGAACTTTGATTTCAAATTAATGGATAAGTAAATAAAAACAGTATCACAAACCTATTCCGCTCTCTGAAGTAATCAGAAGGAGTGAGCCCTGAACCCCACAGGCAGAAGATTGGGGGTTCGTCTGCCCATATAGGGATTTTTGGACTTAAGAATTCTGTTTGGCAGTTGACAGTAAAAAACGTACACATTGTTTAGCACATGTAATCACTGGGACAACCTGGTTTCTTTTTCTACTCTTTTGTCTATCAGAAAATTGAAGAGCAGAAGAAGTGGTTGGATGTAGAGATGGAAAAAATCCTCAAGCAGAGACGTGCCCTGGGGGAACTGGAAGATGAATTGACCAAAAGAGAAACCATCGTTGCCAAGAAAGAAGCTCTCCTTCAAGAGAAGAATGATCTGGAAAACAAGAGACTCCGGTCCAGCCAGGTGGGCAAAAGTGTCCCTTTGCTTTTTGAGTTAAATTATAGTGATCAAATCTAGACAGCATACTAAAAAGCAGAGACATCACCCCGCCAACAAAAGTGTGTATAGTCAAGGCTATGGTTTTCCCAGTTGCAATGTATGGCTGTGAAAGTTGGACCATAAGGAAGGCTGAGCGCCAAAGAATTGAGGCCTTTGAACTATGGTGCTGGAGAAGACTCCTGCGAGTCCCTTGGACTGCAAGGCGATCCAACCGGTCAGTCCTAGAGGAGATTAACCCTGACTGCTCTTTAGAAGGCCGGATCCTGAAGATGAAACTCAAATACTTTGGCCACCTAATGAGAAGGAAGGACTCACTGGAGAAGAGCCTAATGCTGGGAACGATTGAGGGCAAAAGAAGAAGGGGATGACAGAGAATGAGGTGGCTGGATGGAGTCACTGAAGCAGTAGGCGTGAGCTTAAATGGACGCCAAGGGATGGTAGAGGACAGGAAGGCCCGGAGGAACGTTGTCCATGGGGTCGCGATGGGTCGGACACGACTTCGCAACTAACAACAACAATAGTGATCAACCTTGCTTAAGAAAGTAGATTAAACGAAAGACGGTCACATGGATAACTTGTGTAAGAGATGCTGAGCGAATGAAGAATGAAGAGCCACGGTGGCTCAGTGGTTAGAGTGCAGTACTGCAGGCTACTTCTGCTGACTGCAGGCTGCCTCCAATTTGGCAGTTCGACTCTCACCAGGTTCAAGATTGATTCAGCTTTCCATCCTTCCGAGGTCGCTAAAATAAGGACCCAGATGGTTGGGGGCAATAGGCTGACACTGTAAACTGCTTAGAGAGGGCTGTAAAGCGGTATGTAAGTCTAAGTGCTATTGCTATTTATACAAATATATTGATTCCTAACTCCTCTGCTGCGGTGATTTAGATTTAAGCTCTGTTAAATGTGGGGTAACTAGCTCTGAATCAGTTTGATTAAGCTTAGGCAATTCTACTGATACTACTATGCAATTGTTTGGACTTGATTTCAGAAAGATGCTTCAGAACATTGAAGGGTGCAAGTACTACAATCCTCTGCAGCTCTTTAAAGCAGCTGTGTCTTTCTGGGATCTGTTGACATTCTCTGATTCTGCTTTCCTAACCTGTCTTCAGTAAACTTTTATTTTCCATGAGTTATTGAAGTCTGGCAAATTTGCAGACTTCAATTCTGACTGTTGGGCACTGAATGTTCCTTAAGATCGTTCTTCTCTCCCTGCCTCAGGCTCTGAATGACGACATTCTTCGTGTCTCCAGCCGCCTGGAGTACCTGGAGAAAGAGCTAACCCAGAGGAGTGGGCAGCTTTGTCACAGCAGTGCACAAGACCAGCAGCTCATCCGTCAAGAAATTAATAATTTGCGGCAGGAGAAGGACCAGTTGCTCAAGCAGAGGTTGGAGATCGATGAGAAATTACGTCAGGGCACCTTGCTGTCACCTGAGGTAAGCAGGTCTGGTCGCTCTATTTTGAAAATAGATTCATTCATTCATTCATTCATTCATTCATTCATTCATTCATTCATTCATTCATTCATTCATCCATCCATCCATCCATCCACCCATCCATCCATCCACCCACCCACCCACCCACCCACCCATCCATCCATCCATCCATTTATTGGATTTATATTGCCGCCTATTTGCCCATGGCGACTCAAGGCGGTTTACAGAATATAAAACCATATTTAAAACAATAAAACTAATAAAAAGAATCAAATAAATTAATATAGTATATTAGTATATAGTATTTTATATATCATAAAATCATTCCTACCCCCTGTCCCGGCAACAGCAGATCACACAAGCCATTTAATGGGCTCCATCCCGCTCTGGGTTCCACAGGCCCGCTGGCAAAACCAGGTCTTCAGCGCCTTCCGGAAGAGTGTTAGAGTGAGGGGGGGCATTCTGGGGGAATGATGTTCCAGAGAGAGGGAGCCACCATGGAGAAGGCCCTTCTTCTGGGTCCCACCAGGTGTATCTCCCTCGGGGATGGGACCCACAACATTCCCTGCCTCACCGCTCTGATGGGTCGGGTAAATGTGACCGGCAAGAGACGGTCCCTCAGATAACCTGGTCCCAAGCCATGAAGGGCTTTAAAGGTGACAATCAGCACCTTGAATTGCACCCCAAATAATAATCCCATTACACACAAAAAACAGATGTAAAATCAGTGCTTGGTTGAAGCATCATGGAAGTTAGTTAATGCTTCGCTACTGAATTCTGTATGGAGATTTCCCTTTGTTTTATCCTTACCACAGCAATTCCATGAAAAAGGTTGGATTGAGATTACCAAGTACAGTAGAACCTCTGGTTACGAACGCTTCTGACCATGAACAAATCGGGTTCCAAACAAAAAATTCATAATTATTTTTTTCCATAGCCGATTTACCCTTCCGTGCCATTTTTTTTTTGTAAGCGCCAAATTTCCAAAATTAGGTTTGGGTCACGACCAAATTGGTTTGCGACCAAAGTTATGGAACAAATTATGGCCGTGACCAGAGGTTCTACTGTACACTTAAATTGTAGTCATTAGGATAATCAGGTATCTGGAGTTTGTACTGAACCATGAATGTCATTATGCTCAATCATGGACTTGGTGATACTTTAGAACAGGAATCTCCAAACTTGACAACTTGTGAGACTTGTGGACTTCAATTCCTAGAATTCCTCAGCCAGCTTGCCAAGTTGGGAGATTCCTGTTTTACCACATGATCTCCCTTTGTTCTACCAATGGCCATATTGTAACAGTAACTGGCGTTCCCAAACTGTGAAGCAGACTCCTTGTGCCGACAAAAAACCCTTTTTATTAAGTTACTGTGAATTCTTCTCATTCACATCCAGCAAAGTCTTTCAAGGGTAAATTTTCAGTCACAGACCTTATCTGGCTTGGAGAGGTGCCAGGACGATATCTTCAAAACTTGGCAAGAAGTCTCTGAGAGTCACGAACCAATTAAGCGAGTTAATTGTCTCCTGCAGACTTCCCTCCCCGTTCGCTCCTCTTTTATTCCCTATGGGAGGGGCCATTCATCGTCCACCTGTGGCCTTACTCCCAAGTCGACCCTTGCTCCTTAGCTGTTCCCTTCGTCTGGCAGCTCTGCGCATGCGCACACTGGGAACAGGCTCCAGCTGTTTGTCTGCCTCACTGATGTCTGACTCCAAAGGCAACTGATAACTGTCGCACGGCCCAGGCCCCATCTCTGCCTCCGATGCAGAGCACTCTTCAGAGCCTTCCCCAGACTCCAGGACTGGCCCATGTTCCTCCCCAACCTCCTCACTGTCCGAATCTGCTGCTAGCTCCACTGGCCACTGGCAGGCCACAACAGAAGGAAGGAAGGAAGGAAGGAAGGGGAGGGGAGGATAAAGTGAGGATTGGGATTCTAGTCAACTGAAGTATCAATTTACCACTCATGAGGATCAAATGATTTCTCCGGGTGGGGGGAATATTGGTCTGTTTTTAGGAGGAGCGGATTCTTTTCCAGTTGGACGAAGCCATTGAAGCTCTGGATGCTGCCATAGAATATAAGAACGAGTCCATTACTTGCAGACAGCGAGTTCTGAGATCCTCAGCCAGCCTTCTGTCCCAATGTGAGATGAACCTTATGGCAAAACTCAGCTACCTCTCTTCCTCCGAGACCCGGGCACTTCTTTGCAAATACTTTGATAAGGTAGGCATGGCCAATAATGCATGGCTCAGAAATATGTGACCCCAACCATAGAAAGATAGCATGTCAGAGGAGATACTGTAGTGCAAGACTTCTCCCTTGCAGGTCACTTTACCTTGTTGAGAAATTGATTGGCTTTGTAGAAGAACATTTAGCTAATGAAACCACTGTGTACCTGTTCAGTTCTGGGATAACTGTTGTAGTTTGGCTTGGTGAAACTGCCTGTTGCCTTTCCCATAACCACAGTGAGTTGAAATATTCCAAACATTCTATTGAAGTTTGTTGTAAAAATCAAAACCAGAAGCACCCACAGATGACTGATTCAGCTGGATTCAATAACTTCTTTATAAACACAATAATATATATATTTACAATACCACAAGTAGAATTCTTCTTCAATCAGTTACAGGTAAACACAAGCAGGAGAGTTAGTTTCATTTCAGCAGAGTTCAGAGTGGAAGAGTACAGAGTGGAGACTGGAGCCGCACCCAGCCTTAAGCTTAAGTTTTTAGTTTCAATTCTCTGCACAGACTCAGAAGTGGTTAGCTCCCATTGGCTGAATTAGTTGCTATGCCTATTCATTGGTTGATCTTGTTAACATGGCTCTCCCAGTTCATGAATATCTTAACACATTCCTGTAATGATCAGGTGGTGACCTTGCGAGAAGACCAGCACAAACAGAGTGTGGCATTTTCCGAACTGGAAATGCAGCTGGAAGAGCAGCTACAGCTGGTGTTTTGGTTGGAGGTAGCCCTGGAACGTCAGCGCTTGGAGATGGACCGTCAGCTGACCTTGCAACAGAAGGAACATGAGCAGGACGTTCAGCTCCTGCTCCAGCAGAGTCGGGGTAATAAATAGGACTGAGGAGCGATCCTGGTTTCTATTAAATCCTTATTTGATCACTGGTGGCACACTGCATCTCCTAAAAACACACTATATAAGTTACCATATTTTTCGGAGTATAAGACGCACCTTAGTTTTTGGGAAGGAAAATAGGGGGGGGGGGGAAATCTGCCTACCCGGTATTCATCTGGCTAGCGTCCTTAGTCTGGTCAGCTTCAGCACATTATTTTATCCCCTGGTTAGGGCTGAAAAAAATCTTCTTCGGAGGGAGTAGCAATGAAAACAAACCTGCAAAGACTTAGAGTTGGAAAAAAACTTCTTCGGAGGGAGTAGCAATGAAAAAATCTTGCAAGCCAGGAAGATCATTAGCACCTCCTTAGGGCTGAAAAAACCTTTTTCGGAGGGAGTAGCAATGAAAACAAGCCTGCAAAAACTTAGGGCTGGAAAAAAACTTCTTCGGAGGGAGTAGCAATGAAATAAGCCTGCAAGCCAGGAAGATCATTAGCACCTCCTTAGGGCTGGAAAAAAAAAGCTTAGAAAAAGCTACATTTGGAGTATAAGACGCACCCAAATTTTCAGCCTCTTTTAGGGGGAAAAAGGTGCATCTTATACTCCGAAAAATACGGTAATAATTGTTCTAGTTGTTTAGGTGAAACTGTAAGGAAGATGGAGACATCTGTGGTGGCCATGCACTAAATAACCATTCTGCTTTGTTGGAGAGTTCTTGAATTGGGAAAAATCGCCTCCTTCTCCTCTGAAATGAACCCTGCCAATGGTTTGTCATCCATATTTCCTAAGGCATATAAACTGATGCCACATAAGAAACGGATTCCATTCTTGTCTCCTATCAATTTTGGAAAACTGAAAGGCCTCTTCCATTGAATCTGTAGAAATGTATTCAACTGAAAAACTGACACAACAGCAGAGATCTTTGAATAACCTTACAATGAATGGTAAAGTTAAGCCTCTAATCTAATTTGTGTGCCGCTCAGAGTCTCTGTGGAGTGGGCGGCATACAAATGCAACAAATGCAACTAATAATCAAAATCGGACTTAATGAAAAGGGGATTATATGGACCCAACCATGCAGACATCTCAGATAAACGTGTGAGGGAGGGCTTGTCATTACTCTCTTCTGGAGTGATTTTTCCAACTTTGCAAACAAATCTATAGCTCTGGTTTTCTTGTGCTCCCCCATTTAAGTACCTCCAACCCAGGGGTGAAATCCAGCAGGTTCTGGAGAACCGGCAAATACCACCTCTGGCTGGCCCCAGAGTGGGGTGGGAATGGAGATTTTGCAATATCCTTCCCCCAGGAGTGGGGAGGGAATGTGGATTTTGCAATATCCTTCCCCAGGAGTGGGGAGGGAATGGGGATTTTGCAATATCCTTCCCCCAGGAGTGGGGAGGGAATGGGGATTTTGCAATATCCTTCCCCAGGAGTGGGGAGGGAATGGGGATTTTGCAATATCCTTCCCCCAGGAGTGGGGAGGGAATGGGGATTTTGCAATATCCTTCTCCCAGGAGTGGGGAGTGAATGGGGATTTTGCAGTATCCTTCCCCTGCCACACCCACCAAGCCACGCCCACAGAACCAGTAGTAAATAAATTTGGATTTCACCACTGCTCCAACCCTGCTGAGCCTTTTAAAGATCAGTCAGATCAACTAAAGTGCTACTCTCTGTTGTAACATAAGAATAAGCTCATTATTTATTAGCTGTTCTTACATTCTATTGCATACAGAAATGCATGTTTATCCTTAGGATAAAATGTATTCATACACACACACTTGAAGTTTCCTTTTGTTTTCCCTAATCTGCTGCTCTTTTTAATTTTGTGATATTTTTTCTTAAAGGGCTGTCTCTGTTAATGTGCAAGTAATCATCCTCATGGTTTGTCCAAATCTCTTTAAGATTTTATTTTCTTCGTTCTTTTGCAGAACACATAGAAGAAGGACAGGCAAACAGCAGGCTGCAGTATGAACAAAAGATCCAGATGCTGGAAAAGGAATTGGCTCATTACAAATGGCTAAACGAGGAATTAAACCAAAAGTTAAAGCAGTCGGAGGGACACAGCGGAGGTGAGGATGGGTTTCTGGTGTGGTGAATATGCCTTTGCTTTTCTGCTGGTTGTAAGAGGACTGAGGAAATGGCTTTGAGGACAGGAGGAAATGCTCAGCTAAAAGAGGGCAGGAAGGTAACCTGATGAAATGGAATGAATGAATGACTTAGGGGGAGAGGAAGAGATACTGCCTAGGAAACAGTAGTGGGTTTTGAATTAGTTTGCAATCTGTTCGTGCGCACATGCGCAGGGTGGGTGGAGCCAGATGGGTGGGCGGAGCCTCCCGCCACTGCTGCTACCGGTTCTAAGAACCAGTTCGAACCGGGAGCAACCCACCGCTGCTAGGAAACCATCAGACAAGATACAGGAATCTGCAGTTGTTTAATGGTCAGAGAAAGAAACTTAGGAAAGATCAAGTAGTTACAAGATGGGAAACTTTTTGCTTTCAGACTTGCAAGGTTCTGCTAATGTAGACTTGCAGTAAAGTATAGAATTAGTTCATCTAGTCATGCTCCCAAATGGGAACTGGATGCATCTGGACTCAGGATCTCTACAAACCGATATCTTGGCAAAGGAGCCATGGCACCAACTGTGTCTGGCGGTGCTGTCCCAGAAGCACCAGGAGCTAAACACACAGGTCGCACTGTGTAGATTTTGTGGTCCGCCAGCGGCCTACGGAGCTGGCAGCAGAGTCGGACAGCGAGGAGGCTGGGGAGGAACATGGGCCAGCCCTGGAGTCTGGAGAAGGTTCGGTGCCAGAGGCAGAGATCCAACCCGGGCCATCTGGGAGGTCTGTGCTGACTCCAGAGCCTCCAGAGGCTGACATGAGCGAGGCAGAGGAACAGGGGGAGCCTGTTCTCAATGCGCACATACGCAGAGCTGCCAGAAGGCAAGAACAGTTACAGAGAAGGACTACTTGGGAGTAAGGCTTGGAGATAATTGGCCCCTCCCATAGGATATAAAAATGGAACAAATGGATGTGCTAGTTGCAGGAAGCAACTTGGTTCAATTCTGATCCGTGTAACTCTGTGTTCTGTTTGGCCTTGCAAAGCTCCTTAGCCAAATTAGGTCTTTGGCAGCGTGTCAAGAGAGATAAAGGTTGGTGCTTATCTGCCTTCTTCCAAAAGACTTGTCGGACTAATTAACATTGGGAATTATTACGACTGGGAATGAACATAATTCACAGCCGTTAAAATAAAAAGAAGTTTTTGGGGACTCCGTTTGTGCTTTATTATTTATCAGGAAGTCTAGGTCAGAACAGTAGAGTTCCCTGCACTATGGTATATCATGTCTGAATACATGGATCCTGTTGATCCTTGTTCTTATTAGCCTGGTTGTTTGAGCATTACCTGCCACTTGCCTAGTTGATATAATGTACCTGCTAGGTACATCACTCAAGTATATTCAAAATGGCTCTACTACACGCAAAGCAACTGGCTTTGTGAAACCCAAATCACAGCTACTAGATCAACTATGTTGTTCCATATTTTTTTGTCTTTTAATGACCCCGTAATCCCTTGCATCGGGGTGGAGTCGGGGCAACTGAATGGAGCTGAGTGTTTACTGGTCGGATGCCCTTCCTGTCACCAATGCGGAGTTCACATCAGATATATTCTCATTTTGCCCAGAAAAATATCTGCCTCTACCTAGGATTGAACTCACGGCCTCCTGATTGTGAGGCAAGAGCGCCATCTCTAGGCCACCGCACCACTCCAACCATATTGTTCCATCACTCTCACTAAAAGATTATTTTTCTCACAACAGGTATGGAGAGGGGCATCTTTGCAGTTGGGGATAGACTCAGTTCACTCAGCATACATGAAGATTTTACCAAAAATAGCCAGCTGGAACCATCCTTGCAGTTGGAGCCCTCAGAAAGGAATCAAAGAAAGAGAGAGGAACCCCGGGACTTGGTGCATACGCCGTTACCGTCCACCTGGAGGCGCTGCTCACTGTCTAGTGCCAATAACTTGATAGTGGAAGATTTTCGTCAGATGGAGACAGATTTTCTCCTAAGATCTAACCAAGCCAAGGATATTCCTTTGCCACCCAGATCCCGCAAAGAACTGCACCGGGCCAGCCAGAACACCATCCCTGGGTTGTCTTATCCAGAAATCATTGACGTCAGAAAAAATCCACTCTAGTTCTGAGATGTTGACTGTTCCATCTAAAATAAGCTAATAAGCGCCTTCTGAAGCTCATCATTCATCATTGGCATCCTTCAGTCTCGAAAGACTATGGTATCGTGCTCTGGAAAGAGTTCCTTAAACAGCCTCTAGTGTGGCTAAAAAGGCCAATCTGAGAGTGGCAATCCCTTCCACACTGAGGGCAGATCCATTCTGTCCCCTGCCCGGCCCCCGGATTTCGCTGGTTCCGGGACTGCCTCTTTACCTCAGCCTGCCGAACGAGTGTCTCCTTGAAATGGAGAAGGCCATACTGCATCTTTAGCCTCCAAGCTGAACGATCAGAGGTCAAGTTTTCCCAGCTGTTAATGTCCATTCCCAAGGCCTTTAGATCCCTCTTACAGATATCCTTATATCGCAGCTGTGCTCCCCCTCTGGGGCGCTTCTGAAGATAACTGCTCATAAATCACCAAAGACAGTAGATGGGTTCATCCAGTATGCAAAATCTGAAGAAACAATAGCTTGGATCAACGAACAGATGCATGATAGCCGCCTTGTATCTGAAGGACTTGTCCCATAGATGTGGCAGAATTGCTCCAGGAGACAGGGCAAGAAATCATAGATCAGCGATGTTCAACCTTGGCAACTTTTAAGACTTGTAGACTTCAACTCCCAGAATTCTCCAACCAGCCATGGGAGTTGAAGTCCACAAGTCTTAACATTGCCAAAGGTTGGACACCTCTGCCATAGATTTTTCAGGATCGCTTTCCTAATGGTAGGAAATGTCCCAACCATGGAAAAGACTGCCTCAGAAGTTGGTGGTCTCCTTCGCTGGGGATCTTCAAGCAGAGGCTAGATAGCTGTCTATCAGAAATACTATACTGGTGCATTAGAGAGGTGGTGAGAAGATCCCTTCCAGCATGTACAATCTCCAGATTGTAGAAATCACATTTTGCTTTAGTGTAATGAATGAACCCAGTCAAATGTTGATATCTTCGCAGATTTTTTTACCTGGGCTTCACTGGCTTTGTTACTTTTGTATAGTTGCCTTTTACAACGAAACTGGTTGTTTCCATTCTTTACAGAAACTTTTCTTTGCAAATCTGGATTTCCCATGACGAATGCCATTCAAACAAAGGGACAGTAAATTTGATCTGTTTGCAAATATGTACACATATTTGAAGTAGCTTCCTTGGACTGTACTTTCAATAAACTAGATGGCTCTTTGTAAATTTGTCTACAGTTTGCCCTTGAGAAAGTTTGGTCATACATTTGACTAAACTGGCATTTTGACTTTTCTTTCCCTCCAGATACAGCCAACAGGTTCAGGATTAGGACTTCAAAAGTGTGGTTGAGTCAGAGTTAGAGCATGAATCTAAGACGTGCTAAACCTCTAGCGACCATTTGAAAAATCAGTTTGTCAAAAGAAATTTATTTTACAAAAGAACAATTTAAAAGTGGTTGCTTTCACTGCTCTTGGTTCTGGACATTCCTCTTAAAACCTTGCAAAGGCCATACAGTGGCATAGCCCTTACTTTAAAAACCTATATAAAATACAGCAGGGGTCTCCAAGCTTGGCCCCTTTAAGACATTGTAAAGAATTCTGGGAATTGAAGTCCACACATCTTAAAGGGGCCAAGCTTGGAGACCCCTGAAATACAGAATTCATTTCTGCTCTTCTTGGAACTCAGCAATGAATCGCTGTCAACCACACACAAGCGTGCCTTTTGGTGATGGAATCCTGATTTGGACTGCCAAATTTGTCCCAAAGAGGTTGAAGGTCTGGATCCAAAATATTCACCGGCCATCTCGTTTCAGCAGAGTGGCCTTTTCCGTGAGTAGGTCCTGGTAATGGATCTCTTTCTGGCCGGCGTGCTGCGGAAAAGAGATAAGTCCTCGTACGCAGCTCCAAATGTATCCGGGTCTTCCCCTATAGGAGAAAATCCCAATGGAACATTGTTAAGAACAGAAATGGGGGAATTCACAATTTGTTTGAAGGGTGTGTAGGACTTTCTAGCTTTCTTAAGAGAAATGTCTTTTCAAACCCTCCTCCTCTTTTAACGACCCCATAATCCCTTGCGGGGAGTCTAGGCAACTGAATGGAGCTGAGTGTCTACTGGCCGGATGCCCTTCCTATTGCCAATGCAGAGTTTTTTTCAGAAGATATATTCTCAGTGTTCCTGAAGATGAAACTTATTTATTTATTTATTTGTGAGATTTATATACCGCTTCACAGTGCAAGCACTCTCTAAGCGGTTTACACCAGTAAGCAATGTATATTTATATTGCCCCCAACAATCTGGGTCCTCATTTTACCTACCTCGGAAGGTTGGAAGGCTGAGTCAACCTTGAGCCGGTGAGATTTGAACCGCTGACCTGGGGATCACAGTCAGCTAAAGTGGCCTGCAGTACCTGCCTCTAACCGCTGCACCACTAAAACCACGTTCAGAAAGAGCAGGGGCTTCTATTGGTCTTGAAAAACCCTTTCTCGGCTCAAAAGAAAGCAGAGATATTTCATATAAGCAAGCCTCAGGTTGATTTTGGAAGGGTATCGAGAACTTGCATCATCACAATATTGTGTGCGAGAAATTTAGCTCCCTTAAAATGTTGTTACTCATTAATTACACCAAGGGTTTGAAATACAAATTGGCATACCTTTTGGGTACTTCCTCTGGGCTGCAGGAGGGCCTCTGTAGAGGAGAGGGGACTGTTCCAGGGCCCAAAGACCACTAGCAGAGATCACACCGTTTCCTGAAGATTTGGGTGGAGTCGTATCTGGAGTTGGGAAAACAGGAGGTTTAAACTTAATTGAAGAAAATTGCATCTAGCACTGGAGTAAAAAAATCTAAGGAGCTATTTACAGCGGACAAAACAGCTGTACACTGGCTGTAAGTATAAAATAAAACAAGGTATCAATAGCTCTGCATAGGTTTATCCTGGTAGCTCACAAAAATTAAAGATCAAGATCCAGGTTCAAGCCCTTTCTCACGACATCAACAAACCAGAGAAGAAATGAATCAAGGACTGAGAGGGTCTGAACAGCCACCTGCTTTGGAAATGCTTTAATTTGGATTCCTGCAACTAAGGTTTGTATTCTTAAGTAGCCTTGCATGAAAAGGTCTGGCAGATGGGACTTATTTAATAGCTGCCTTGACGGGACAACAGTAGGAACGATCAGCCCAAAAGTACCTGAAAAGTTGAAGATGTCCTCCAAGATCGTTGACTTTGAGGATACTGTCTGTTCTCCCATGCTTAGTTCAGTTGAGTAGACAGCTGCTCCGGGGTTCTCTTTTATTAGGCATGGCCTTTTCGTTTCCTGGCTAGCCTCCTCACCCAGTGCTCTCTGCTCCTGAGCCCTTTTTCTAGACTCTAGCACCAGAGTGTTTCTGTAGATGTTCTCATCCTTATTGCCTTCGGTATCGCTGCCAAGTGACTGATCTTGAAGCTTATCAATTCCTTCAAGTTCCGGGTCTCCCAGGAGCCGAACCTTTCCGCTACTGAAAAGTTCTGGTGCTTCCTTGCCCCCAGGAGGTGGGGCTGGATCTTCTCCAACTGCTTCTGCCGGCCTTTCGCTTCTGCTGTAGCCCACCGCGGCCCTTTTCCTGCGTGGCCAATCTTTGATGGCCTCGGGGGTAACCTTCCCTTTACGTTTCGGAGACGGGGTCCAAGGGACGCCAGCGCTGCCCTGGGAGGGGGAAGTTGTAGACGAGGTACAGAGAGTGGGTGAATAGGAATGGCATATATAAGTCTGCCCGCCCATCCCAAACTTCCCAGGGGTGTTGTGGGCAGTGCGAGCGCAGGACGGCGAGATGGAGACGGGTTCCAATTTCTCCGGGTGCCTACTACACCAGGCCACTGAAACATCCCCCACAGCGTGATCGTTTTCCTCCCCCTTAAGTTTGTCAGACAAATCAAGAGGCCGCTGCGTGGCCTCGGAAGCCACTTTTCTGATGCGGAGCTTTGGCAGTCCCGATGCTTGCATTTCAAGCTCAACCTCATAGGTCAGTGGCGTAGCTGTGGCCCCGAGAATTTTAGAGGCGGCCGTCTTCTCCTCCTTCTCCAGCCGTGCGGCAGCTTCCCGTTGCCTTCTGTCGGCGGTGCAGCGTAACGCGTAGGCGCCAGACCCAGGCTTTGCGATCGCAAGCGAGGAGTCCCGATCTTGCCTGGGAGGGCTTGAGAAGAGCAGAGGCTGCCCACCTGCAGCATCCTCTGCTGAAGAAATGCTACTCCTCGAGCCCGGATCTGCAGAAGAACCATCATCTGAAAGAGACTTGTTGAGATCCAGTTTTTCGCACAACACGACGGCATGTGCAAAGCGCATGGGATTATTGGAAGAGAACGTAGGCGACAGGCATCTCTCTAAATCTTTCCTCTTAGTTGGGCTTGTTATTTTAGTTGTTGGTTCGGATCCCTGATCCAGTGAAGTGTCCTCTGTATTGCCAGCTTTAATAAATGGGCTGGTTTCAGCAACAAGACTTCTGGTGCCCATAGGGGGATGTTCCTCTCTGTGCAAGGAAGGAGGGGAGCCGAGGGCTTTTATGGGGGAGGTCTTTCGGACACTCTGTGTTTCTTGGGGACTCCAAGAGTTTCTTCCCAGCTTTTCCCTAGTTGGAGAGAGCGTGCAAGGGCTCACAGCTTTGGCAGACCCATTACAGGATGGAGAGAGACCGTCAAAGTGGAAAGCAGAACGAATCTCTGAAGCGGATTCAGAAACAGCCCTAATATTTGGACTGCTCTGGATGTGCGTCAAACCCAGTTTTTCTGGGTGTGCGTCTTCGAAGGCTGCAGATAATGCTTCTGGCCACAGAGAAGGGAAGTCCACAGATGAGACTGGCTCGGGACAGGTATTTCTTCGTATCTCAAAAGTCCGGTTCTTGGCCGAAACCGTGGGGGTTATTTGGAGGCCAACTCTCAAGGAACGCCTTGGGGATTGCGGTTCTGACACCGACTTCCCCTGAAGAGCAAATGGGGATGGAGGAGGAGGCGACAGAACGATGGGTGAATCGGGACCATCTGCAGGCAAAGCAAACACATCATCCAGCATGTCAGGGAGGGGTGGCTTCTCTGGGGTTTGGGGTTCTGCTGCCTTGGATGAGGAAGGACACCCGTTTTTCTTCTCCCCAATCCAAGGCAGACAGGATTCCTGATTTTCGGTGGAGGTAGGCAAGGACTTGCTCTTCTGTCTCGAAGGAGGGGAGAAAAGATTTCCCAAACATTTGGCCACAGAGTTTTTAAGGGCTGGAGTTTTCTGGGGAGTCCGTTGCGCCTTTTCTTGAATCCGAGGAGATCTTCTCAGCGTGCTGCCCTTGGGATTTAAGAGCTCCTGAAAATAACTCTTCCCTGGTGCCTGTGAAAGAAGCGTGGAAAAAGATCAGAGATGCAGAGAAAAGGACAGAATATGCTGCGCACTTTTTAAAGCATGAAGTTAGCAATAGCAATTAGACTTATATACCGCTTTACGGTGCTTTTACAGCCCTCTCTAAGCGGTTTACAGAATCAGCATATTGTCCCCAACCATTTGGGTCCTCATTTTACCCACCTCGGAAGGATGGAAGGCTTAGTCAACCTGGAGCCTGCTGAGATTTGAACTGCCAAATTGCAGTCAGCCAGCAGTCAGCAGAAGTAGCCTGCAGTACTGCACTCTAACCACTGCGCCACTGCGGCTCGGTGTTTTCAAGAAATGTTGAAAACAAATATCTTAGCAGAATTGCGGTGTGTAATAATTGCTTTGTAGAATAGCGGGCGCTCATATAACAACCCTCTTTAAAAATGGCATGTATCTTCTTCTATGAAAAGCAACTTTATATCATTGAATTCTAATACATTTTAGATAAACATCTAATGAAGAATATATTACCTATCAGTAGGCTGAGGTCATTTTTAAGTGCACAATTGCCAAGCAGATGCCTTGTAAATGATTAAACTAGTCTAGATCAGGGGTAAGCATGTGGCTCTTTCATCCCTCTGCTGCGGCTCCCTGTCGCTCAAAATATGTGTCACAACTGCCAATGTACGTGTTCTGCCCCAGCTAAGAACTTAGCAAACACACAGTTTGTTCGAACTTATTTTAATCAATAACCGACTACTAATAACTCGGGTGTCAGCTGCACAGGCCGCTGGCGCATCACCAAGTCGGTCTTCTCTCGAACGGGATCCGCTATCAGCTGCACGGGCTGCTGGCGGGCCACAACACTACGACACCCACCGACACGCAATTAAGCTTTTTGACCCCCAGTAGGCCAACCATGGATAAATCCAAGAAAAGAAAAGTTTCAGAAGAGAACAGAATCTTTAATTCAACTATAAATGCTAGTTTTGTGGCCGCTCAGGAAATAGTCAGGCACGGGAAGAGTTTTGTGGCTCCCGGTGTTTTCACTTCTGTGGGAAACGGATCCAAATGGCTCTCTGAGTGTTTAAGGTTGCCGACCCCTTGTCTAGATTCAAGAACTTTTAAAAAGAGCAAAGAAACTGGGAAAAACCAGTGTTGATGATCACCCAGAATTACTTTTGGTGAGATAGGCATACGTTCGATTAATAAATTTAAAAAAAACCAGATAAATACTGAGAAGAATAGAAAGATGGCAATTCTACCTGAGGAACAGGCTCATCAAAGGTGAGTTGTTTTCTTCTCGTTTGAGGAGAGCTCGTTCTCCCCAAACTAAATCCACCCAAAACTTCTCCAAAAAGTATACTCTTTGGAGATTGGGGGGCTTTTACGGGAGGGGAAGCCAGACCTGTGAATAAAAATCCAACAGTTTAGACAAGCTTAAGCAAATGTATCTGTAAGTTTGCAGGATAAACTCTACCTAAGATTACCATTTATCGTGATAAATCAAAATGAAAACCCCATGTCCTTCTAAATACTACTGAACTACACCTCCTAGCATCATTTAGCCAGCCTAGTCATTGGTGAGGGATGCTGAGAACTTCAATGAAAAAATATCTGGAAGGTTGGTGGTTGTTCTACTCTGTATTAGAAAATAGGAAAAGGTTTTGGTTTCAATTTAAATTAGTGATAAGAAACTCATTCTAAACAGTACAAACATAAATACTGATACAAGTCAGGAAACTCAATCTCTCCCTTGCTTACATCCCTATTAGATCTCCTTCCTTACCTGGTTCTTCCAGATGTGCAGAATGGAACCTCTTGTTTGGCTCTAGGGAGTGGATGTTGCTGGAGAGAAATTTATCCTGCATCAATTGCTTGATCCGTGGACTTCTTCTTAAACCATCTTTTAAGAAGAGAGAACAAAAGGGGAGAGAATCAAGGAGCGCTAATGCTTGATATAGACTATGTCACCCTTGGAAGGAAATACTGTTAAGATAGTCATGAACTGGGAGAGCCATGTTAACAAGGTCAGCCAATGAATAAGCATAGCAACTAAATCAGCCAATGGGAGCTAACCACTTCTGAGTCTGTGCAGAGAATCGAAACTGGAATTTAAGTTTAAGGCTGGGCATGGCTCAGCCCACTCTGCTCTCTCTCCACTCTGTACTCTTCCACTCTGAATACTGCTAAAATGAAACTAACTGTTCTCTGCTACCTGTGCATTTGGTTTTGATTTTTGCAACAAACTTTAATAAATACCGAGGACTGGAAGCCCCACTTATCAAAAGAAAGAACACTTCAAAGCTCATGAAGAATTCTTTGGATACTATCATTTTTCAGAAGCATAAATTGGCAAGATGGAAGACTGCTGATCTCCGCCTCTAGCAAATAAGGGTTCTAGACACCACCACTAAGAGACAGAAATAACACTAAACTTGGACAAGCAACTATAAAGGGCTGCGGTTAGCGTCGCTCCATGTCCTTCAAACTGCCTCTTTCTCTCTCTCTCAACCCCCACCCCACAATAATGATCTAAATGAAATTGGAGCCACTTCGTACCAGTGTAGAAAGGCTGAGTCTCTATTTCATCCTGTGACTTGGTTGCTTTCAAAGGATGAAAGCAGCTGAGATAATAATGCTGCATCTGGTGCATGGCTCTTGCCCAAAGCCAGAATTTAGTCATAAGAGCCGGGGTGGTGCAGCAGTTAGAATGTAGTACTGCAGGCTAATTCTGCCGACTGCCAGCAGTTCGATCCTGAGCGGCTCAAGGTTGAGTCAGCCTTCCATCCTTCCAAGATTGATATAATGAGGACCCAGATTGTTGGGGGCAGTATGCTGACAATGTAAACTGCTTACAGAGGGCTGTAAAGCACTGTGAAGTGGTATATAAGTCTAAGTGCTATTGCCATTTCTCAAATTCCTGTTGAGGGTTCAGATCACATCCTGTGTATAAGCTAAAGTAATCTATAACAGGCCAAGGTTAGAGATTCATAAGAGAAACGCTTCCCCTTCTTGCTCTGCCATGAAGATAACTTTAATTGCACTCATGTAACCAGCGTCTCTCAATCCTCGAGCCACTTTGATTTGCAAAGAAATAGCCTGTCAATCGGTACTTACAGGTTATGGTTTTTTCAGGAGATTCTTCTACAATGCCAACATCAGACCCGGGATCCGAACACCTTTGAAGAAAAGAATGCTTGAGACTTAGTGGAGCAGCAAGAGGCGTAGAAGTAAAGAAAGGAATTTTGACTCTATTCCAAAGTAAGATTGGTAAACTGCTATTAAATGAATCCGAAGCTTTCACTCACCGGCCTGTAATCTGCCTCTGCAGCAACCTCTTGGACATCTGCTTGTGCAAAGGAGTTTCTGCCACTCTTTTGGTCAATAGCTTGTGATGAACTGAAACAAGAGTATGTTGTGTAGAGAAATAAGATTACACTTAAGCAAGCAATCTATTTGCGTCCTGTTTGGGAAGCAAGGACAGAAATTCTTTTTCAGGACTGAATTTGCATTGGAAGCAGCTGCTACTCCATGCTATCATGACAAATACTGTAGCATCTTGAACACAATCACATTTTCCCATATAAGCTATAGTGGATGAACTCCACTTTATCAGATGTAGGGAATATAGTGCTGTGAAAATAAATTCCATATGCCAGAATAGAATAGAAATGAATAGAATGGAATGGGGAATAGGAATAGGAATAGAATAGAATAATAAAGAGAGTAATGGAATGGAATAAGAATAGAATAGAATAAGAATAGAATAGAATAGATAAAAAGAGGAATGGAATGGAATAGAATAAGAATAGAATAAAGAGAGGAATGGAATAGAATAAGAATAGAATAGAATAGAATGGGAATAGAATAGAATAGAATCTTTATTGAGAATAGAATGGAATGGAATAGGAATTAGAATAGAATAGAAATTCTTTATTGGCCAAGGGTGATTGGACACACAAGGAATTTATCTCCAGTGCATAAGCTCAGAGTGTATATATATAAACAGCAAGTAATATAGTCGTTGTAAATAAAAAGCCATTCATGGAATAGGAGCAATTTATGCCAAATGACCTTTATTCAAGCCCCTTAGTATTCTATCCATTATTCCCTTACCTCTAATATCTTCCTTAGATCTGCTGCGTTTATGTTTTAGATCTTCTAAAATGGAAACTGACTGGCTCCGAGCCATCTTTAGTAAGGAGCTTTTCCCCAGAGGTAGAGTTTCTTCATTGAAAAGATTTCTTCTCACCTTTGTCACTTCTGAAAGCAACAAAAACAAGAGGTTTTCTGCTCCGCAAGCATATCCTGGACAAAACCCATCATCAGTAAGATATTTAAGAAAAACCTCAGTAAAACATCTTTAAGACAAGCATCTCATTGGTCTAGTTCGTCAAGTCAGTTTTGAGGTAACTGATACAATTTGTGCATGTATTACATCAGTGGTTCTCAACCTGGGGGTTGGGACCCCTTTGGGGGTCGAACGACCCTTTCACAGGGGTCACCTAAGACCATCGGAAACAACACAGAGAATGGTAAATCATAGGAAACTTTAATGAACTGGGGGTCACCACAATATGAGGAACTGTATTAAAGGGTCGTGGCATAAGGAAGGTTGAGAACCACTGTACATGGAGGCAAAGGGCTAAATTAAGGGTGCTTAAGATAGATATTAAAGAAAGTTTGTAAAAATAACACACGATAGATTTTTTAAAAAATGAATATCTGTGAAGGAGTCATCTCTTTAGCAGAAGCAGTGAAAGTAGCAAGCGGACCGTGTGGAGAAGATGCTTTTTAATGATCTTTTTTATGTAGAGCTATCAGATCAGTACAATTCAGTTCCCTTGCATGTAGCTAAATTTTGTTATGCTGCTTGCAAAATTTGGTGCATTTTGATTATACACTGATGAACCTGCCACCAACTGCAGTGTTTTATCTTGCTTTGTTTTATTTTCAATGTTTTATTTTTGTTCGTTTGTTTGCAACTCTGGTCGGCGACTGTGATAAAAACCATATTCATTGAGACTGTCGTTTTCGGACACACAGTCACTGTCTAATATCTTAGTTCCCTGCAACGTGAGAGAAATATCACCTCATTCCTGCTTAGAATAGACTATTGTCATGTACACTAAGACAACCCAGAGCGAAAGCATTTGCCAAGAATAAAATAAAGGGGTGTGCATAAGTGCACCAGCGTGCCTACCATCCCTGTCCTAATGTTCCCTCTTATCAGTACTCATCTTATGTATATAAACAATGTTATATCTATGTATATTACCAATATATACTTGACAAAAATAAATAAAATAAAATACATTAAAATGAAATCACATTGCATACAGCTCTCAAAGGGTCTCCACCTCTAATGTAAACATAAACATGACAAGATAAATAAATAAATACAAAATTATGCATGTACCCACATATATTATATGACACGGAGAAACAACACCGTCTAGTTCGGATGTATACATGTACATGGTGAGAGAAACCAATCTTGCAACAAATTCTAGGAAAGAAGACATACCTTGTACTTTCATTTTCTTGGAAATGGGTGCCAGTTTGGCATCCAGGGGCACATGAGAAGTGTCCTGAAAATTTAGAACACTGCGTTAGAAAGGCCGTGTCAACTTGCAAAGCTTTCAAGTTGCCATAAACAGGAGGGGGGAGAGCTGACAGAGTTGCTGATTGTAATAACTGAAACTACATTCCACAAATGTCTCTTTTACTGATTGTGTCCTAGATTACTGGAGTCAGCAAAAGGGGCGTGGGCTTCACAGCCCACCAATGTGGTTCATTGGAGAATGTGATTTATGACATGTCCAGTGAGGAGGGGGGAAACAGGGCACGTAACCTACGTGAGATCAGTTCTGACTGCATCGGAGTATTGCCGAAATGTCGCTCCTAATAAATGGCTAAATTTCTTTTGAAGCTTGGCTCGTGGCTCATGAATTAATTAGGGCATCTTTCGGAAAGTTCACAGGCTGCAAAATTCACATCATTTACAAGGCGTCAGCGGAAAACTAATACCAGTGAATAAAAACTACTTCACTCCAAGTTCTACAGAAAGCAAACTACGCCTCTCTCTTCTATGCTCAAAAACGATCACACTTTCCAAAGGACTAAGTTCTCTATGAAGCAGAGTTGCCTTTTCTAACAGTTGTGCACATTTCCCTCCCTTTAATCTTGCAAGCCACTTGTTCCCAACCGGAAGTTTCACCTTTTTCCTGTGGTTCCAGGATGCTTGAGGAATTTCTATTTGGCGTAAATTCTGTGACATTTCTGTGATACTCCGATGTCTGGCTAACGGATGCTTTCTGAAAGCAGAAGACAGACGTTTTTCAGCAAGTGAAGCAAAAACATTTAAGATTCCAGCTGCTGTTTTTAAGATGTAGGACGTTTACTTCCCTTCCCCATCATGAATCAAGCCTGTTTTTAAGGTGCACGAGACTGAGTTTCTTGCACATGGATGACTTCAGAATATTCCCACACAAGCCCAACAGAGAAGGTCCCACACAATAAGCCCAACAGATAACAGCCCAACTCTGTTTTCCACCCAATAACCCAACCCAGTGACGGGTAATCTTTTCGGCACCGAGTGCGAAAACTGGAGTGCGCGCACATGCACCAGAGCACCGGAACTCGGAAGAGAGCAGCTGGCCATTGCACACACGTGCGGCGGCCAGCTGCTCTTCTGGGTTTCGTCGCGCGCATGCGCACCGGCCAGCTGGTCTTTGCGCAAAGACCAGCTGGCCGGTGCGCATGCGTGCGCTGGAACCCAGAAGAACAGCTGGCGACGGCACAAGTGCCAACAGAGAGGGCTCTGCATGCCACAGGTTAGTCATCACGGACCCAACCAATACTGTGGCTATATAGAAATCAATTACAGAAGCAGAAGAAACACTGGGGGCAAAAAAAGTAAACATTTTGCGGGGATTGTGCAATGCTGCTCCTACATTTTAGCCTAAATTCAACTCAATACTGTCAATTCCCTTTTCTGACATACACCTACCGTTTCTTGGCAGATCGGGTGCGCAGTTCTTCCAGCTCGTCTGCTTCAGCGCTTAAAGCTGCTGCTTTCGAAAGTGGAAGAGAGGCGGCAGAAGCAGGAAGTGACACACTCTGTGTCTCCTCAGAAATGGAATCATCGCTAAAGAAATCCATTGGGAGGACGGAAGCTAACTTAGCGGGAATCTCCGTTCCCAGACTGTAGTACAAATCACCAAGAGTCTTGGGCATAGATTCCAGATATCTGTAAGGAGAGCGCGAAACCACAGGATTTAAATCTTGGCAAAATTTATGTACCAAGCTACGTTCAGGTAGTCCTTGACTTGCAACCACAATGGGGCCCAACAATTCTGTTGTTAAGCGAGACATTTCTTAAGTGACCTCTGCCCCCTTTTACGACCTTTCCTGTCACAGTGGTTAAGTGAATCACTGCAGTTGATAAGTTAGTAGCCTGGTTAAGTGAATCCGGTTTCCCGGTTTTTGCTTTTCAGAAGGTCGCAAAAGTGGATCACAAGATTTTGAGACCCCGCTACGGTCATAAATATGAATCAATTGCCTCTGACTTTTGATCACTTACATATCTACAACTTCTTCCAAAAAACTGCTGAGGTATCCTGGATCTTTAGTCAAGCACAACATCCTAAGTAACTCCGTCATCTGCAAGAGAGTAAAAGTCCCCAAATCCATGACACTCAAAGTAAAGAACAAAGTCTTACTTTCCAGAACTCAAGAGATGCGTAACACACACACACACACACACACTTTATTTACCTCTTGCACAAGTTGCTCCATTCTGTCTGTGTTATTTTGCAGAGACGGACGTTGCAGGCACATCTCCAGGCGCAAATACACTTGAAGTCGGCACCTTTTTTTTTAAGGAAAAGACAGATTGAGGGGAATATTCCTTGTTTCTCTTTCTCCTTTAACTATTCAAAATAGCAATAAAAAATGGACTGTGGGGGAAGGGGTGCAGGAGAAATTACTCTGAAAAGCATTTTCCACCCAGCGCCCAAAGCTGCAAATGTTCTCAATTAATACCAATTACAGTAGCAGTTTGGACTAAAGGTATTTTACTTGTTTATCAATCAATCACTATCAAGTATTCTAGTGAAAAACCAGTCAACAAATGTACATATATAGTAGCAATAGCATTTAGACTTATATACCGCTTCATAGTGCTTTACAGCCCTCTCTAAGTGGTTTAGAGTCAGCATAATTCCCCCAACAATCTGGGTCCTCATTTTCCTGACCTCAGAAAGCTGAGTCAACCTTGAGCCAGTCAAGAATCTAACTGCTGGCAGTTGGCAGAATTAGTCTGTAATACTGCATTCTAACCACTGCGCCACCATGGCTCTATAATAGTTTTATCCATACACCATACATACAAAACAATACATTTTGCAAGGCTAGTTACATAATGGGTATGCAGATATTTTCGGAACATAAAGGGAGTGAATTTAAATAAAGGAAAGCATTATATCAAGTATTCAACTAATATCTCTCCACTTATATACAGAGGAATCCCATCATCCGAGGTGGCGCAGTGGTTAGAGTGCAGTAATGCAGGCTACTTCAGCTGACTGCTAGCTGCAGTTCGGCAGTTCAAATCTCACCAGCTCAAGGTTGACTCAGCCTTCCATCCTTCCAAGGTGGGTAAAATGAGGACCCAGATTGTTGGGGGGGGGCAATACGCTGACTCTGTAAACCGCTTAGAGAGGGCTGTAGAAGCACTATGAAGCGGTATATAAGTCTAAGTGCTATTGCTATCTAAAATTAACTGAGTCAATTATTTTAAAAGCAAAGATGAGGCTTCGTACTCTTTGATTCTGGTTTCTTTATCAGGATCAGTGGCAAGTTGCTGACGAAGAGTGCTGGTGGTCTTCAGGAGACTTCTTTGGATCGTGTCTAGACAAATTGCCTATGAACACAACATCAGAAACAAAGACATTACTGCAGATATGCACCGAATACAAGTGGCAACCACAAAAATAGCCCATTGGAATAAATGCACAAAAACAGTGAGGCTACCGAATTAAATGAGAACAGCAAAGCAGTGGGGGGAGTATCAAAGAGATATTTATTTAATAGATTTATATGCCACTGCTAAATCTTAAGAGTCTCGTATTAAGGAGCAAATGAATTGAAACAGAATGAACGTCAAGGCTCCAAATAGTAATCGTGCAGAAATCAGAGTCCAAGGCAAAGAGTTTACCAAAGTTCCAATTTAATGCAGAGACCATGTTGGCAAGCGCATGGTGAAACCCAAATCTAACTTTTTCCCAAGCTTCCACTCGATAGGAAGTGGGCACTCCTTTCCCCCCCCACCCCCAACTGGGTCACGTGGCAACCTCTCCTCCTAGCTTCTTGCAGGTGTTGGACAAAGGATGACCTTGGAGAAGTAACGGAGAATGTGTTATCTCTAACTTCTCACCCTCACTGTATTCCCCCTTCCCACTCCGCAGAAACGTGGCAAACAATGTTTTGTCAATGAAATCTTTTTCTCTTCTTTTATATGGAAGCAGGTGACATTGGAATAGAAAAAGGAAACACCCACAGGATGTTCCTGGCAAGATGTCCTTCTCAAGCAAGAACAAAAATGTATTGCTCTGTTTCAATATCTTTTAATGTCATTTGTGCTGTGCTGAAAACCTGATATGACTGTTTCAAAGTCAAGTATCGCTGGAGGTGGCTTGTTCTAATCCAATCAAGTTTATTGTTTCTGCAGTAAGAAGTTTTCATATATATATATATATATATATATATATATATATATATATATATATATATATATATATATATATATATATATATATATATATATATATATATATATATATATATATATATATATATATATATATATATATATATATATATATATATATATATTGGGGGGTGGCATTCTTCTTTGGAACTAAAGAATTTCATCTACTATCCTAGCATCTACAGATTTCTTGTGGCCTCTAAACCAATGGCATATAACCGTGATGGTGAACCTATGACACGCGTGCCAGAGGTGGCACGCAGAGCCGTATCTGTGGGCACGTGTGCCGTTGCCAGCTGCTCTTCTGATTTCCACCATGTGCATGCCGGTGCTCCAATGCGCGTCGGAAACCTGAAGACCAGCTGGCCGGCACACGCATGCGCACCAGCCAGCTGGTCTTCGGGGCTCCGGCACGCACGCATGCGTGAGCTTTCCGGTTTGGGCACTCAGTGCTGAAAAGGTTCGCCATCACTGGCATATAATGTGGAAAAGATCTGGGAGAGAAAGAAACCAACTCAATTGTCCGTCTTACAAAGGGCCATGACCAATAGCTGCCTTGCAGGATCTTCCTTAATGCTTGTGTGTAGGCAGACAGGCAAAAATTATTCCTGAAACCCAATTAGCTGGATGTCTATGGGCAGGGGTGAAATGTTACCGGTTCGGGTGTACCGGCGGCCACCGATGGTTTGGAGAATCGGTAGCGGCAGCAGCATGAGGCTCTGCCCACCCTCCCGGCTGTTGCCATTTTCTTTTTTTTAACCCTCTGCGCATGTGCAAAGCTTTCTGAGCATACACAGAGGGTGAAAAAGCATGCGCGGCGGTGGTGCGCGGGCTTCTGAACCGGTAGGGAAGGTAAGTAGATTTCACCGCTGGTCTATGGAGATTCTCAGTCATCCAGGTCATGGTTGTCCCAAAGTTGCTTTTCAAGAGGCAACTTGGACTTTTTGGTTTTGTCTTTGAAGACATTTGGCTTCTTGTTCAAGAAGCTTCTTCTTGGATTAGCCGGCCTCAAAAAGAATGGTAAAATACGGTACACACTTTTTCTTGATTGCTAATGTCATTTCACCACGTAGACAGGGGATTTATGCTTCTGTAATATAGAACTATAAGCTTGTTCTCTTTAACTTCCCTTTCAGTGCTTTTAACCCTTAAAAGACCTTTGAGAAACCTCTGGGCGGCAAAGACAGGTGTATCTAAGCAATGACTCTACCTCACTGGAGTTCTGAAACGTATTAACAGCTGTCACCATATCTTGAGAACGTGCAAACAAATTTTCTCCGTCCATCAGTGCGTTCTGGTAGTTTGCATTGACGTAGGAAAGCATTTCATCTTTGGTACTGAAGTCTGTAACAACACACACAAGAAGCATGAAATAACTTGCTATTCTGTACTGGAATAGAATTGCCGCACAATTGAATATGACATAATTGCTTAGGTTATAATGGTGAATTTCCAGCAAGAGGATCAGGAAAACCTTGAAGTATGAAGACCAGGGTCAAATGATGGGGCAAATACCGTATTTTTCGCTTCATAAGACGCACCCCCCCCCCCGAAAAAGTGAGTGGATTAAATGTCTGTATGTCTTATGGAGCGAATATGGGCAACAGGCAGCAGCGGCGAACGGCGGCAGTGATCCCCGCCGCCTGGAACAGATGATCGGCAGTATTCTGGGAGGCCGATCCAACCACCGATCAGCTGCTCAGCCGCCAATCAGCTGCTCAGCGGCAAAGACTCTAGTGTTTCCCGGCGGAGGCAGCAGACACGGAGGAGGCAGCAACGGTGGCGTTTCCAGTCAGCCAGCCCACTGATCGGCGAGGCTACGGGAGTCTGGGATTCACCCGTCACTTAGCTGACCGGCGGTGGGTGCAACAGAGTGGAGCCCTGATGAGCCACGTGCTGGGACTGCGATAATGTGCTGAAGCTGGCCAGCCTCTTCGCTGCAAGGACACTAGCCAGATGAATATCAGATGGACTCTGCGATGCAGAGGCAGTTTTTTTTTCCTCCTCTAAACCTAGGTGTGTCTTATTGTCAGGAGCGTCTTATGGAGTGAAAAATACGGAAATCTTCTCTCATTTGCTGACGCATTTCTATTCGCTCACAAACTTCACAATTCCACCATTAGCAAGCCAGACCTCTCCACTCGGACTATTTATTTATTTGGTCATTTTTATATGCCGCCCAACTCCCGTAGGACTCAGGGCGGCGGACTAACCTAGTACACCCTTAACTAAAAAGCCTCTTATAATTCAAGCATCCATATTCAGCTACCTCATTGAGAGCAGGATTTTCAATCTTCTAGAAAGAGCGGTCCACAAACTTTCTGGCTCTGAAGACTGGTGGTGGGGGACCAGGGGGAGAGAGGATGGTTTCACGCGCATGCCTACCGCTTGCACAAATGAAGCTTCGCACGCTCACTTGCGGCTTGTGTGGCCTGGTTCCCTAGGGGTCACAGACCAGCACTAGGCCGTGGATCAGGGGTTGCAGACCCGTTCTAGAATGTTTGCAATTCTCCCTTAAATCTGCACTAAGACACTCAGTTTTGACTCCTACTCTTTGTTCTGAAAACAGGACTTTTGGTTGAGCTACTACACATGACCGAGAACTGATTTCCACCCACCTATCTTGCTTTTCCGTTTCCTTCCGTTTCCTTCCCCTTTGCCATCCAATCTTCTGGAGAGCAGCCTTTGGCGTGGCTTTTTATGCGCTGGTAGCTCTCCATCCGGTTGGTGTTTCTGAGCTTTCACGTTGAACATGGCCGCGTTCAGCATCTGAAGAGAACGGGGCATGGTTTTCATCTTCTGCCTAATGGGTGTCCGGGGAACGCCGCCTGCTCAAGCGGAATACAAAAACGGAATGTGAACTTGGTTCATTAAGAGTCCAACAGATCAATAGCACTTTACTTATATACCGCTTCATAGTGCTTTACAGCCCTCTCTAAGCGGTTTACAGAGTTCAGCATATTGCCCCCAACAATCTGGGCCCTCATTTTACCGACCTCAGAAGGATGGAAGGCTGAGTCAACCTTGAGCCTAGTGAGATTTGAACAGCTGAACTGCTGAACTAGCAGTCAGCCTGCAGTCGCAGCATTTAACCACTGCACCACTTCAGCTCAGTAGTATCACAGATCCTATGACGCACAACTAACCATCAGGAAGGATATGATCTTTACAGGCCATCCTTGTCTTACAACTGCAGGCAGCCCTTGCTTAGTGACCGTTCAAAGTTACGACGGCACTGAAAAAAGTGACTTACGACCATCGCAGCATCCCCGTGGTCACGTGATTTACATTCGGATGCTTGGTAACTAGTTCATATTTATGACGGTTGCAGCTTCCCGGGGTCATGCGATCCCCTTTTGTGGCCTCCTTTGACAAGCAAAGTCAATGGGGAATCCAGATTCACTTAACAACTGTGTTACTAATTTAACGACTGGCAGTGATTCACTTTAACAACTGTGGCAAGTAAAGTTATAAACTGGGGTAAAAAGCACTTAACAAATTTCTCACTTAGCAACATACCATATTTTTTGGAGTATACGACGCACCTTTTTACCCCCCAAAAGAGGGTGAAAACTTGTGTGCGTCTTATACACCGAATGTAGCCCCACCCACCCTTTGGCCTCTGCCTCCCAGCAATTTATCTCCTTGCAGCAAACAGCTTGCAGAGCCTGATTAGCACAAGTGATTATCTGCCTCCTGACCCACAGCTGATTCAGCACAGGCAGGCCACATGCTAAAACTGAAAGTGAAACTAGCAAGGAGGCAAATTGCCGGGAGGTGAACTGCTGGCAATGTTGGACTGCTGAAACTGCAAGGAGGTAAGTAAATAACTATAAATGTCTATAGAATGTTCAAATTATTAGACTTATTTTTTAAAGACTGCTTTATTATTGTTCTAGACAACTTAACAAAATGAAGAAGCTTTTTAAAATAAATGCTTGCTCTGAAGAGGCCCAGTGCTATTGTATCTTCTTTTAAATAGCAGAGAATAATTATACTTCCAGAAAGCCACATCAAATTTAAAGATCTGTAAAAGTATAATCTGAAATGTAAGTGTCCTGTTTTAGTATTAAGATAAGGCAGCTGAGTTAAACCCTGACTTAGTCATGTTTGGAGTAGATCTATTAAAATAATTGGGAGGAGTTAGTGTGACTACATTTAAGAACACTTTCTGACCTTAATATACTGCCATAATGTACATTTCTCCAATTCTTTGCTATTTCTATGGGTCAGACACACATGCACAGAAATACACAGCAAACAGTGTATATCATCTGTACTGTTTGGCAAATTGCTGGGAGGTAGAGGCCTTTTTTCCTTGTTTTCCTCCCCCAAAACTAAGGTGCGTCTTATACTCCGGTGCGTTTTATACTCCGAAAAATACGGTATATTGTGGGCTCAACTGTGGTCGTAACTTAACTATCTGTATTTGTTTAGTGACTGTTCAAGGTTATAGCAGCATTGAAAAAAGTGACATACTACCGGTCCTTGCACTTATGACTGTTGCAGCATCCCCAGTCACATGATCAAAATGTGTTTGGCAGCTGGCATATATTTACAGTGGTAGCAATATCCCAGGGTATTGCAATTGGTCACCTTCCCAGCTGGCGTCTGTCAAGCAAAAGTCAATGGGGGAAGCCAGATTTGCTTAACAACCGCATGAGTCGCTTAACAACTGCAGTGATTCACTTTAAAAAATGGCAAAAAAAGGTCGTAAAATTGGGTGTAAAGTTCATTTAACAACCGCTTTGCTTAGCCATGGAAATTCTGTTCTTAACTGCGGTCATAAATCAAGGACTGCCCCTATTTAAGCAAGGGTGATGTGTTCTCTTGTGCTTTCATCTGCATGATTGTAAAAAAATAAATAAAAAAAAGACAAATTGCATACATCTCTTTTTCTGATCTCGGGGGTGAGATGAAACGGTAAGCTCAGAAACTTTTTTCTGGTAAAACTCTGCTAGGGCCTGTCTCAGCTCCGCTTCTGATTGTGGGGTTTCCTCTTCGTTTTGAGTAGAACTTGCTTGGAGCATCCTGTACAGAGAGAAAGAAAAGCAAAACCAGGAAAATGGATAAAAGCCAAAAAGTAATGGCCCTTCTCCCCTGCGTTTAACGATTAGCAAAATTCTGCATGTCGGACTAAGAGTTCAAAATTCCTTTTCCCCAAATTATTCCGCTCAGAAATGAATCTGAAAACTGAAAAACATCTGTAAATGGTTGCATGTTCAAAACAAGCCCAGATGAGGTTTTTGTCCAGATGCATTTCTTTTTATCTAGACATAAAGTATGACTTTACTGAGCGCAAATGCTTACCCTTTGGAAGAATCTATGGGGAAAAGGAAATTTATTCCAATTTAATTGTGTTATAGCAGCACTGGTAATTGTGGAGTATTTGGTGTCTGGGTTTGCTCTTCTCTAAACTAAGGCACTTAAAATTAAGCTCCCCCCCAAAAAGAAGAATTACCTAAATGACTCCATCAAGTGTGAGCTTGCCCCGCAAAGGTTTGACACACTGTACCAATCTTCAAGGACTGCAGGATTCCAGTTTTGAGCAGAGGAGAGCTCCGGCTGGACCCATCCTGGACATAAACTCTCTGTTTAACATGTGTAGATGAAACATTAAAAAAAAGAAGACAAATACTACATTATTCGAAAGAAATTGCATCAACTCTTGCACATGTCTAGATAGAACCTATTTTAGGCAACCCTGAGCAAGAAACACTTTTAGATATTAGAGGCGAGCTTGTAATAAAATCGATAATCTCCTTCTCCAACCTAACTTTATCCAGACCCCTTGAATGGGTTAGGACAGGGGTCAGCAACCCGTGGCTCTGGAGCCTCATGTGGCTCTTTCATCCCTCTGCTGCAGCTCCCTGCCGCCAATCGGCTCCACAATTGATAGGGCTTTCGGTTAGGACAGGTAGAGGAAAAAGGATGCCACGCTAGGAGGAGACTCTATGGTGGGGGAACCGGACTTCCGGTTGGCTTCAGAATTGTACGGGGGGGCTTCCGATTAGGACCTTTGTGGCTCTTTGAGTGTTTAAGGTTGCTGACCCCTGGGTTAGAAAATCAGGGTGGGTTTTTTTGGGGGGGGGGAACAGGCTCCAGCAAAATCCTAGCAACACTGAGTTCCTGTGGATTTGGGGATCTGTCACAATGTAGAGGCTTTTTATGTTTTGGTCTGCACATAGTAACATTTACAACCAGCATTTACAACACAATCCTGGTGTTCACCCGGGGTCAGATTTTCTCCTAAGTCTCCCTCCCAGAGACTATGATTTTAAATGCGCCAACGGACCCATTGGGGGGCTAGTTCACCTTTTACTAAATTGGGGGTATTTTGTCACTTGCCACACCCACCATGGCAGCCACCCACATGGGCTCAAAATTCCTGTTCTGGCCTGGCTCCCAAACACGACAAACCCTCTGAAGTTAAATCAATGATTCCTTTATTAGGAGGGCCAGCAGCCCCGGCAAAAAGTCCCCCCCTCTCTCTCACACAACTCTGTCCAGCAGGGAGATGAATAGTTGTCTCCCACATCTATTCATCTCCACCCCCTGCCTTTTATCCCCAGAGCTAGGGTGGGGCTTCGCTAGCAGCGGTGGCTCTTCCATCCCAAGGATCGGCCCACAGATTTCCACTGCTCTCCTCTCCTGTGCCTTCTGCGCATCCGCGCGTCAGGCACTGGACCCAGCTGTTCCTCCTCTTCCTCATCAGCCACCTCCAGACCTGGGGGCTGTTGACTCTCCATCTGAGGGCTGATGGACGGCCTCTGTCTCTATCTCTGACAGCTTCATTCCCTCTTCCCCCTCTCGGAGCTCTCAGGTTGCCTTGATGCTGGCCCTGACTCCTACGCTGCCTACTCATCTGAATTGGCTGCTGGAGGGGCCGGCGGCCAACAGGCCACAACAGTTCCAAACAAGTCATTGGCCGAGAAAATCTGCCTGTACTGGGACACTGCAAAAGGTTCCTTTTGTTGTGGCCCGCCCGCAGCTTGTGCAGCCTGGGCCTTTGGAACCTTCAGTACCTCTTCGCAGTGCTGAGGGGCTACTCCTTTCCTGAATGCAAGAGCACGCAGGGCTGCCAAGAGGCAGGAAGGTTTACTCCGGAGGAGGTCTACTCAGGAGTAAGACTTGGGGCTAATTGGCCACTCCCCTAGTCTATTTAAGGTCATCAGTTGCAGCTAACAAGTTGCAGAGAACAACGTTTGAGAAAGAGACCTGTCTGATCATAGCTTGCTCCCTGACTCTTGTTTTGGCATTCTCTGCGTTGGCTTGGATTATCAAGGACAAATTTCTAGGAACTTTGCCAACTCTTGGAAACTCCATAAGATAAACAGACTCAATTGCTCGTCATTGTCTTCGAACTCTTTGAACTGATACCAGCTATTCATGAAGCTTGACTGATAGCTGGTTGCTTGCTGATAACAGTTTGTTTGTAAATTGGTGTGTGCATCTTGAGTACTACTAAGACGTTTTATTAGTAGCCTTTGTTTCATTAAATCAGTGTGCACAAACTGCTTGTGTGGTTGTGTGCTTCGTGGGGACAGAACACCTTTTCAGACCTTTTCATGCTTCTTGGAACATTTGAAAAACAGAGTGTTCAGGCTTACCAGGACTTGGTTGGTGGTCTTCATCCAAGTCCTCCATAACTTGATGTAGCACGCTGCTCACAACCTCTGGCAGGCAGAAGTCGTCCTCCTTGGAAAAGTTCTCTGCCACAGGCGTCCAGAGGAGGGACCCTTCAGCTTCTGCCACTTGTTCAGCAAAGAGCAGAGAAAGAAGTGCGGCGGTGCCAGAGATGGGGGAGAAAACTCCCGTACAAGGAGGATGAGCTCCGGATGAAAATGTCACTTCCGCGACCTTTTCCAACAGAAGAGAAACATGAGAACAATGAGGGGTTGGACAAACCCTTCCCGAGAAACAAAAAAAAAAAGATGCTTTGAAGGAGGGATTTTGTTTTGACGTTCCTTTCAGCAAAGCATCCTTTGAAACTGATAAACTGCTCTGTGGCGTCACTTAACGTCTGACGTCCCACAAAGCTGGTTGAACGGTTGGACAAGAGCCGAGGCGGCGCAGCGGTTAGAGTGGGGCACTGCAGGCCACTTTAGCTGACTGTGATCCACAGGTCAGCGGTTCAAATCTCACCGGCTCAAGGTTGACTCAGCCTTCCATCCTTCCGAGGTAGGTAAAATGAGGACCCAGATTGTTGGGGGCAATATAAATATATACATTGCTTAATGGTGTAAACGGCTTAGAGAGTGCTTGCACTGTGAGGCGGTATATAAATGTCACTAATAAATAAATAAATAAATAAATAAATAAATAAATAAATAAATAAATAAATAAATAAATAAATAAAGGGCCCAGAAGGTGCACGAGGCACCTTCAGTGAGGTGAATGATGCTATTGACTCAGCAAATATTTCATTTTCCACGGAGTAAACCCGTTTTGAACAGGTCTAAAGGCTGGAGTGGTGCAGTGGTTAAATGCTGCGACTGCAGGCTGACTGCTAGTTCAGCAGTTCAGCTGTTCAAATCTCACCAGGCTCAAGGTTGACTCAGCCTTCCATCCTTCCGAGGTGGGTAAAATGAGGACCCAGATTGTTGGGGGCAATATGCTGAACTCTGTAAACCGCTTAGAGAGGGCTGTAAAGCACTATGAAGCGGTATATAAGTAAAGTGCTATTGCTATTGCTATTGGCATGTTTCTCTCCAATATATGTCACCGTCGTTTCCTTCTCTCTTAAAAATTACAGGTTGATGGCAGCCTTTGGAGAGCTGGGAGCTGTCTCTCAATCTTTCAGCGGCTTGCACAACCCTTGGTTTTAAGGATGGTGAAACATCCATTTCCTACCACCACCACCACCCTGTCAGAACCTATCATTTCCCTCCCCTCCCAGCTAATCTCAACTGTCACTAACTGTCCTTCCATCTCCCGTACCATCCAATGCAACTGATGAACCTTCCAGGATAGGAAGCGAAACATCTTCTTCCTCAAAAAAATCAGTCCAGTGGCCTTTTTCAAAAATGAAAATTGGATATGTCTGGTGTTGCACCATGTTAAAAGAAAGCCCAGTGCAAGTTTACTCAAGAGTAAACAAACTCTTGGGGAAAAAAAATCTATCTACTGGACGTTCCTCCTACCAGATTCAGATAGTCAAAGCCTGCTTATTCCTTTCCCTTTTAGTATTAAACTGACTATAGGCCTCACAGCTTATGGATTGTGATTTTAGTAGTGTAGACCATGTGCAATTGACAGACTGGGTTTTATCATAGATTTTATCTGATATTTAGATATTTAGAAGAGCCGAGGTGGCGCAGCGGTTAGAGGCAGTACTGCAGGCCACTTTAGCTGACTGTGATCTGCAGGTCAGCGGTTCAAATCTCACCGGCTCAAGGTTGACTCAGCCTTCCATCCTTCCGAGGTAGGTAAAATGAGGACCCAGATTGTTGGGGGCAATATAAATATACACTGCTTACTGGTGTAAACTGCTTAGAGAGTGCTTGCACTGTGAGGCGGTATATAAATCTCACAAACAAACAAACAAACAAACAAACAAACAAACAAATAAATAAATAAATAAATAAATGAATGAATAAATAAATATTTATTATTTTATTTTATAACTTTTAATTATATATTTACTGAGTGTTTTTATTTGCTCTGGTCTCTGGTCTATGACTGTAATAAACTGATTCAGGTAGTCCTCGACTTATAACAGTTCGTTTAGAGACCGCTCAAAGTTACATCATCACTGAAAAAAGTGACTTATGACCGTTTTCACATTTACGACCGTTGTAGCATCCCTATGGTCCCATGATTTACATACAGATGCTTGATAACTGACTCATATTTATGACAGTTTGCAGTGTCCCGGAGTCACGTGACCCTTTTTACGACCTTCTGACAAGCAAAGTCAATGGGGAAGCCAGATTCACTTAACAACCCTGTTACCAGTTTAACAACAGCAGTGATTCACTTAAAACAGTGGTTCTCAACTTGGGGGTCGTGATCCCTTTGGGGGGGTCGAACGACCCTTTCACAGGGGTTGGGAGACTTCGCCCGGACGCCGCCATTTGGGTTCTTTTACCGTCTGCGCATGCGCAGAACGATTTGCACATGCGCAGAGGGTAAAAGAACCCAAATGGCGGTGGCGGGGCAGGGGTTGCGGTGGCAGCCGCGGTGGGGGCGCAGGGGCGGGGCATGGGTCGCGCCATTAGGAAGGTTGAGAACCACTGACTTAAAACAAATGTGCCAAGAAAAGTCGTAAAATGGGGCCAAAACTCACTTAACAAATTTCTCGCTGAACAACATAAATTTTGACCTCAATTGTGGTCCTAAGTGGAGGACAACCTGATTATGAAACATAATCAACATCACCGTGCTTATCAATTACTTATCGGTAGATTTGCTTTGCAGAATGAAGAGAGAAAGACTTACCATATGAAGTCCTTGAGCCAGAATATATTTTACAAACTGCTGGAACCAAGAAATCTCTCGCGTTGACGGCCCCAACGGCTTGCTCTGCAGTGTCCAGCTCTCCGTGTGAAGATTTCTAAGGTGCGCTGACTTCCAATCCGCCATGGTGCATTTCAGGTGTATCGTGACTGTCCCTTCAAAGCACCTCTGGTTCAAAGTCACAGGCTCCAGCACCACAGTGCAACTCCGGGCTTCTTCTTTTCCTGCCCATTTTTTTTTTAAGATCAAAAAGGTTATACTTTGTTCGTCAAGCATGCAAACTTTCTTTCTATAATTTCTCTATGCGGTAATGAATAAAAGAATACAGAATAACAGCTGAGAAAAAAATGCTAGAAAAATGATACTACCCTGTTTCCCCCCAAATAAGACATCCCCTGATAATAAGCCCAATCGGGCTTTTGAGTGCATGGCAATAAGGCCAAGCGCTTATTTCAGGGTTCAAAAAAATATAAGACAGGGTCTTATTTTCGGGGAAACATGGTAGATGATAGGTAGATGATAGATGACATAGATAAATAATCATAGATAGATAGATAGATAGATAGATAAGATAGATAGATAGATAGATAGATAGATAGATAGATAGATACTCTGTTTCCCCCAAAATAAGACATCCCCTGATAATAAGCCCAATTGAGCTTTTGAGTGCATGGCAATAAAGGCAAGCGGTTATTTCAGGGTTTAAAAAAATATAAGACAGGATCTTATTTTCGGGGAAACATGGTAATACAAAGTGCCTTATAACAAGGGTTTGGTTTGATCTGCTTCAAATACAACTATAATACTGTAGAATACAGGTACTCCTTGACTTATGATCACAATTGAGCCCATCATCTCTTTTGTTAAGTGAGACATTTAAGTGAGTTTTGCCCCATTTTACGACCTTTCTTGCCTCAGTTGTTAAATGAATCACTGCAATTGGTAAGTTAGTAGCCCGGCTGTTAAGTGAATCTGGCTTCCCCCATCTGACTTTTGCTTTTGAGGTCACCCAAGGAGATCAAACAAA
Source organism: Diadophis punctatus similis (assembly GCA_023053685.1). Taxonomy (NCBI): domain Eukaryota; kingdom Metazoa; phylum Chordata; class Lepidosauria; order Squamata; family Dipsadidae; genus Diadophis; species Diadophis punctatus. The sequence continues at coordinate 10,880,778 of JALIGW010000012.1, read as the reverse complement.
CAGATTAACAGAGTTGGAAGGGACCTTGCAGGTCATGTAGTCCAACCCCCTGCCCAAACAGGAGACCCTTACATCTGCCTCTACCTAGGATTGAACTCACAACCTCCTGATTGTGAGGCAAGAGCTCCATGACACAACGACGATCCTAAACATGGACCAGTTGCCGAGCATCTGAATTTTGATCACATGATCATTGGGGGGGTGAGGAGAATGCTGCAAAAATCATAACTGTGAAAACCGGGTCGTAAATCACTTTTTCCAGTGCCGTTGTAATTTTGAATGGTCATTAAATGAACTGTTGTAAGTCAAGGACTACCTGTAAACCCCCACAAACCATAAATATTGTTTTTCATTACCATCCGCCTTCAGGAGCAGGACGCCATCCAGATTTGGGAAGGACGTTTGTAAAGAAGAACGTGAGGAAAACAAGCAGTTCAAAGATGAATCCAAAGGCAGTAGTTTAGTCCAAGGGGTGAACGATGGTTCGGAAGATGAACGCTCCACAGGGGAAGCCGGGATGGTCCTTTTCTTCTGGTGATCTAAATGCTGCCTTAAGACCTCAGAGGGCAAAATGGTACCTCCCAGGATGCACATCAGTTCAAGCAACGTGAGGTAGCCAATGTGATCAGGGGGCTCAAGAAGCTGAAAAGAGACAAATCAAAGATGACCGGTATCATGACGAGTAGAACAGTAATTTAATTTAATTAAAAGTTCTTTAATTAAAGTTCTTTAATTAAAGTTCTTATACAGTACAACCATGCAAGACTAGGTTAACATTGAGTTGCACAATTTGTGGTTCAGCAGGTTGTGGGAACTTATCCACTCGCTTACTGTCACATTTGAACCAGACCATTATGTCAGGGGTGGACTGCTGGGGATTCGCAGGGGTTTGGGAGAACCTCTAGCTAAGATTCTGTGCAGTTTGGAGAACCCCCAAATCCTACTCCTGGCTGGCCCCGCCCACCCTGCCCCTTCCAGGAGTCCCGACACGGCCCGTTTTGGATGCAGGTAAGTGCAGGGCGCACACGGAGGCTTGGGAAGAGTGAAAAACACGTCTCTAGTCTCTAACTGAGACTTCTTAGGAAACAACAACTGAATGAAAAACTGCTGGTGGCCTTCTACCGCTGCACCATAGAGAGTATTTTAACTTACTGCACCTGTGTATGGTTTGCCAATTGCACAGTGGCAGATAGGACAGAACTCCAGAGGGTCAACGTCATTGCCCAGAGGATCATTGGTTGCCCTCTCCCCTCTTTGAAAGAGCTTTATAGCTCCCGCTGCCTTAAGAAAGTTTGAAACATTCTTAGATCCATCTCATCCTGGGCACCCTTTTTTTAACTATTACCATCTGGCAGACGGTACAGGACAATAAAAACAAGGACAAATAAGCTGAAAAACAGCTTCTATCCCAGAGCAGTAACTATATTGAATTCTACTGTATAGTGCAATATTAATGCAATATTAAGGGTTTTCAATTCAATTGTATAGAATGTGAAGGATGTGTGTTTCTATATGTATAATGTACACTGAAGATGGCATTTAATTTCGTTGTACGGGGTGCAATGACAATATCTACATGAAGCCGCTGGGTGAGATCATCCGACGACACGGGGTGAGGTATCAGCAATATGCTGATGATACCCAGTTGTACATCTCCACCCCGTCTCAATTTGGGGAAGCCGTAGACGTAATGGACCGCTGCCTGGCCGATGTTAGGGTCTGGATGGGGAAGAACCGGCTAAAGCTTAACCCTGACAAGACTGAGTGGCTGTGGATATTGCCTCCTAAGGACTCGACCAACTGTCCCTCCTTGATTCTTGGGGGGGAGAAATTAGCCCCCTCAGAACGGGTCCGCAATTTGGGTGTCCTCCTAGACCCACAGCTAAAATTGGAACAACATCTTTCAGCTGTGGCTAGGGGGACCTTTGCACAAGTACGTCTTGTGCACCAATTGCGACCCTACTTGGAGAAGGAGGCACTTCTTACAGTCGCTCATGCCCTTATCACCTCACGGCTGGATTACTGCAATGCGCTCTACATGGGGCTACCCTTGAAGAGTGTCCGGCGACTGCAATTGGTGCAAAATGCAGCTGCGCGAGCTGTGGTGGGTGTACCTAGATGCACCCACGTAACACCTATCCTCCGCCAGCTGCATTGGCTGCCCATTAGTCTCCGGATCCAATTTAAGGTGTTGGTCGTTACCTTTAAAGCCCTACATGGCTCAGGGCCAGGTTATCTTCGGGACCGCATCCTGCCGCATACCTCCCTACGACCGGTTAGAGCCCACAGAGTCGGCCTCCTCCAGGTCCCGTCGACCAAACAATGTCGGCTAGCGGGACCTAGGGGGAGGGCCTTCTCTGTGGGAGCCCCCTCCCTTTGGAACCAGCTCCCTCCAGAGATCAGGACCATCCCCACCCTACTGGCCTTCCGTAAAGCAATAAAAACTTGGCTCTTCCGGCAGGCAGGGTATGAATGAAAGTTTGTTTTTTAATGGATAGTATTTTAATATGGCTCCTTTTAAAAATTGTTTTTTATGTGTTTCTATATCTGCTGTGAGCCGCCCAGAGTCCCCCGGGAGTTGGGCGGCATAGAAATTTTAATAAATAAATAAAATAAAAAATAATACAGTAAACTAAACTAAACCTGGATGACTGAGAATCTCCAGAGACATTCAGCTATCACTCCTGCCTCCTATTTTCTGCACAACAGCCCTGTGATGTAGACAATAAAGTAAACTAACTAGTGAAGTGGTGGGGATTTTTATGCACTGCAACTCAGCAGCTGACTTCCCACTTTGCTATTGTTGTAAAAGGTGGATTGTCCAAGGTTAGAAATGAACTATATGCTGAAATGTTTATATATTTGCCATTTTTATGCATGGGTTTCCCAAGACTAAAAGATTATTTCAAGGATTCCTCCAAGGAAACAAATGCTGAGAAAGGCTGGGCACAAATATTTGTACAAGGATTACGCAGTTAGTCTTGTCTGTTCATTTTGGTAGAAAGAAGAGCTGTTAAGCATACAGCATTTTGCATAATTTGCGAAGAGATGATCAGCATGCATGAACACCTCAGGATCAGAAACCCCTATACAGGTAGTCCTCGACTTACAACGGTTAATTTAGTGACCGGCCAAAGTTACAACAGCACTGAAAAAAGTGACTTATGACCGTTTTTCCAGAGTTATGATTTTTGCAGCATTCCCCATGGTCACATGGTCAAAATTTGGAGGCTTGGGCAACTTGTTCATCTTTATGACTGTCACAATGTCCTGAGGTCAACTGATCCCCTTTTGCGATCTTCTGACAAGCAAAGTCAAAGAGGAAGTCAGATTCACTTAACAACGGATTTATTAACTTAACAACTGCAGTGATTCATTTAACAACCGTTACAAGAAAAGTCGTAAAATGGGGAAAACCCCACTTAACAAATGTCTCCCTTAGCAGCATAAATTTGGGGCTCAATTGTGGTCATAAGTCGAGGACTACCTGTAGCCAGTTTCCATGTAGGCAATTGAGAAAACTAGAAAATAGTAAGATGAAGTTGAAATGTTAAAATAAAATAAAATCTGAATTTGATCAATCGGTCATAAAACCCAATAGATGAAGAACATGGAACCATTTGCTGTATTGTATCACAGCTTTGTGTCTCAAGCAGTACAAATAAAACAGTAAGCAAAGTACGTATGATTTTTGAAGGAAGGAAAAATTTCCTGACAGTTAGAACAATTAATCAGTGGAACAACTTGCCTCCGGAAGTTGTGAATGCTCCAACACTAGAGGCTTTTAAGATGATGTTGGATAACCATTTGTCTGAAGTGGTGTAGGGTTTCCTGCCTAAGCAGGGGGTTGGACTAGAAGACCTCCAAGGTCCCTTCCAACTGTTATTCTATATTCTAAAACGAATGCAGCAACATAGCAAACAGAACAATAATCTGAGATTTTTACCTTGGACCATTCAGTGGTGTCCATCCAATATAGAGTGACCTTATGACTGACCATCATGTCTTGGATTCCCTTAGGGAGGAATTTTTCTGCCAGGTCATGCAAAGGAGGCAGTTCTTCCGGCAAAGGAGCATAGCTCCCAGAAATAAACTGCCATAGTTCCCTCCGGGAATGAGGGCAGGGAGATAAGACGAAAATGGCATTAGCAAAGCCCGCATGAGTGGATTGCGCTGGAGGGTTGTCCACAATCACAGTTAATTTGTTTTTCTGGCTCCTCAGCACTGGTTTGGTAGGAGAAACTATTTCAGGGCGGTCCCACTGATAGTCCAGCAGAGTTTCTTTCAGAATGTTCCGAGTGACGGTGGATCGTGGCGTCGGGCCAGGGGAGCACGGAGGGCAGAACTGCTTCCCAAACCTGGCCTCCAGCTCTTCCTCAAAGTCTTCCCAGCTACGGGACCCAAGCTCCCGGAAACTGCCTACACGCGAAGCCTGGCCACGGATCCCCATGGAGTTAAAGAATTTGAAATCCCATCGGACCTTAGCTAGACCAAACTTGCAACCCAAGAAGTTCAAGATCCTCAAGACGCCCAGGTGAAGATGATCTTTCTCTGCGGAATCCGCGGTGTCCAAGAGGAAAACCACATTGTGGGAGCAGGTCATGATGCTTCAGCCGCTGGTGTCCTGGAAGCTCCCAAGCGCGAGGAGAGGGCGTCCGCCTGAACTGAGATCCGACCTGCTTATTTCAGCATCCTAATTGTATCCAAGCAGGCTAAAGATGAGAAACAGATCCCTGGGCTCTAGAGTCACTGGGGACAGCCTTCCAAACAAGCATGCTCACAGCAGGGCTTGCGAACCGAGGAACTTAAGCCTCTGCTGGCATTCACAGGCATGTGGCAGCGCCGTCCATCTCCAAAGCTTCTCAAAGAAAAGCGATGCCTTCTCCCCATTTGCAAAAAGTCAAGCAAGCCCCTTTACTCTGGAAGCCACTGGACCCTTTTGCAAATGGAGGCGCAACCTGGAAGGTCTACCATGGCGGCTTCCCCCCTGCTCTGCTCCCAGTTGCCCTGGGGGGACTACTCTTCTGCCCCCCCAACCCAGTTATCCTGGAAATTACCCCCTCTTACCTTGATAATTACCCTTCTGTCCCCTCCACTGCCCTGGTAACTATTCCCTCCTACCTTACCTGTTACCTTGATGCCTATCCTCCTGCCCCCCTCGGTTGACCTGGTAATTATCCCCCCCTTACCTTTATGACTACTCTCCTGTCCCCCCTGGTTACCCTGGTAATTACCCCTCTCGTTACCTTTACTCTCCTGCCCCCCTGGTTGCCCTGGTAACTACTCTCCTGCCCCCCCCAGTTGCCCTGGTAATTACCCCCTTACCTTTACTCTCCTGCCCCTCTGGTTGCCCTGGTAATTATCCCTCCCGTTACCTTTACTCTCCTGCCCCCCCAGTTGCCCTGGTAACTACCTCCCTTACCTTTACTCTCCTGCCCCCCCTGGTCACTATCCCCCCCCTTTACCTTTATGACTACTCTCCTGCCCCCCCTGGTAACTACCCCCCTTACCTTTACTCTCCTGCCCCCCCAGTTGCCCTGGTAACTACCCCCCTTACGTTTACTCTCCTGCCCCCCCTCGTTGCCCTGGTAACTACCCCTCCCGTTACCTTTACTCTCCTGCCCCCCCCTTTATTTTCCTGCCCCCCAGTTGCCCTGGTAACTACCCCTCCCGTTACCTTGATGACTATTCTCTTGCCCCTCCCGGTTGCCCTGGTAATTACCCCCCCGATTGCCTTGGTTACTATCCTCCTGCCCCCCCCCCCGGTTCTCTTGCTAACTGTCCCCCCTCCGTTACCTCGATGCCTGCCTGCCTGCCTCCCCTCCCAAGACTTTCAAGAGCTTAACAACAGAAAAGAGTTAAGAGCCGTTCTCACGAATTCCTGGCCCCCGAGGGTTCTCCCAGTCTCTAGTCCTTCTCGGGCAGCCCTCCCACCGGAGAGAAGCAGCCAGCTACTCAGAGGGAGCCGCTCCAACCGCCGCCATTCCACCCGCGGTCGCCCCAATCAATCCAACCGATGGCGCCTTTCGCGCTCTGCTTTCCCATTGGCTCGGGAGAGGAAGCCTGCCGCGCTCCCTCATTGGCTGAGCCTGTTTTTTTCCCAAGCTCCGCCCCTCCCTGCTCGACAGGCGGACTCCTCCTCTTGCTTTTCGGATTGGCTACTGCCGTTGGCGCAGGCGCCTTCGCAGGCGGAAGAACGAACTCGACGCTCGGGTGTTTCCCCCCCCTTTCTTAAAGGAGCCGCGGCTCCTTTAAGATTTAAAATCTTAAATTAAAGATTTGAGAGCAAAGCTCTACTTATTTCAACGCTTCTCAACCTGGCTAATTTTAAGACCTGTGGACACTTCAACTCCTCAACCAGCCTTGCAAAATTTAGACGACGTTGATTTATGGCTGAGTATGGTGGTTGTGGCCACCCAGCCTCTTTAAATATCATATATCATTATATATTATATATATCGTTAATATACGATTCAGTGTGTTGTACAAACGCAAAGCACGGGCTAAGGCGTCCGCACCATCTTAAAGCTGCCAAGTGTGAAAAGCACTGACGTCGACTGTGAACGCCGTCCCTTTTTTTAACAGATTAACAGCGTTGGAAGGGACCTTGCAGGTCATCTAGTCCAACCCCCTGCCCAAGCAGGAGACCCTACATCTGCCTCTACTTAGGATCGAACTCACAACCTCCTGATTGTGCAAATGGATGATGGGTCGTTCTACAATTTCAAAGCTCTACGTTCTCTCCTCCCTTAAATTCACTTCCCGTTTCTCCGTCATTGGCCGAAAGCTCTGGAACGCGAGGCGCTGATTGGATGACAGGCAGCCACGCTTTGATTTTTAAAACTTTAAAGGTCGTGTTCGCATGACTGCGCTCCGGTCAAAGGGAAAAGAACATTGCGATGCTTGACTAATTTTAACCTTTGCTTTGTGGTTTAGTGTGTTGTGTCAACCGAGCATATTTGTTACTACCCGATTTCAATCTATTGTGCAAACGTTAAAAAATGGGTTAAAAGAGAGAGAGAGAAAGAGAGCCAGCATGGTATAGAGGTTAAGGGTTGGGCAAGGACTCCAGAGAGATCAAAATCCATTCTCAGCTATGGGAGATCAGTGGGAGACTTTGGAGTTGCCACTCTCTCTCTCCCTCTCAGCCCAGTCTACATCACAGGGTTGTTGTGCGGAAAATAAGAGGCAGGAGTATTAGCTGAATGTCTATGGAGATTCTCAGTCATCCACGTCATGGTTGTTCCAAAGATGCTTTTTTGTTTTCCTCAAGAGGCAACTGGACTTTCTGGTTTTTTCTTTGAAGACGTTTTGCTTCTCATCCAAGAAGCTGCTTCAGCTCTGAAGAGTTGAAGAAGATTCTTGGATGAGAAGCGAAACATCTTCAAAGAAAAACTACAAAGTCCACTTGCCTCTTGAAAAAACACCTTTGGGAGTATTAGCTGAGTTGTCTACAATATACAGGTAGTCCTTGACTTATGGCCACAATTCACCACCAACATTTCTGTGGTTAAGTGAGACATTTCTTAAGTGAATTTTGCCCCGTTTTACAACCTTTTTTGGCCCGGTTAAGTGAATCGCTGCCGTTGTTAAAGTAGTAACACGGTTGTAAAGTGAATCTGGCATCCCCCATTGACTTTGCTTGTCAGAAGTTCACAAAAGGTGATCACATGACCCTGGGGCATTGCAACAGTCATAAATATGAACCAGTTGCCAAGTGTCCCAAATTTGGATCAAATGACCTCAGGGATGTGAAAAATGGGCATAACTCACTTTTTTCAATGCCTTTGCAATTTTGAATGGTCACTAAATGAACTATAGTAAATCGGGGCCTACCTATATAAAAGGTGGAGTAATATATAGTAATAATCATAACCCTTAAGTAAAAGAAAGATTTAAAGGTTAATCTATTAAATAAAATAATATCACACATAAATTAATCTATTAAATAAGACAACATTTATTTGTTTTTGTTTTTTATTTATTTATTTATTTATTTATTTTATTTATTTTGTTTGTCAAACATGTACAGGATAGTAGTTGTTTGTATAAACATAAGTAAAAAAGTACCAATAATAGAGGACAATAGGACAGTAAGACAGGGATGGTAGGCACAGTCGTGCGTTTATGCACGCCCCTTACAGACCTCTTAGGAATGGGGAGAGGTCTACTGTAGACAGTCTAAAGTTAAAGTTTTGGGGGATTTGGGGAAGAAACCACAGAGTCAGGTAGTGCATTCCAGGCATTGATCACTCTGTTGCTGAAGTCGTATTTTCTGCAGTCGAGTTTCGAGCGGTTTACATTGAGTTTGAATCTATTACGTGCTCGTGTATTGTTGCGGTTGAAGCTGAAGTAATCATTGACAGGAAGGACATTTTGGTATATGATTTTATGAACTACATTTTGATCAGATCGGAGGCGACGTAGTTGTAAATTGCCTAATCCCAATATTTCAAGTCTGGTGGAATAAGGTATTTTATTGCGAGCAGAGGAGTGGAGGACTCTTCTTGTGAAATATTTCTGGACTCTCTCGATTGTATTAATGTCTGATATGCAGTGCGGGTTCCAGACAGGTGAGCTGTATTCCAGAATTGGTCTAACTAATGTTTTGTATGCTCTGGTTAGCAGTGTAATATTGCCAGAGAAGAAGCTACGCAAGATTAGATTAACAACTCTTAGTGCCTTTTTGGCAATGTTGTTACAGTGGGCTCTCACACATAACAAATGTGCTTAACACGAGCATAGAGTGTGTGTGAAGAAGGCATTCATAGGAATTGTCAAATAGTATTTATTTCTCTGTGTAATATATTTTACTCAGTTAGTTTACATCCATCCTATTTTTCTTGTCAAAGAATTGAAGGTAGATTGTTATTACTGTGCTTAGTTGAGTTATCATATCTCAGACAAAAATCCACACCCACCAGTTGGTGGCAGTAAAGAGTGTTTTCAAATTTCTATTGTTCTCTAGGGGTTTTAGATCCAATTTTTGAAGGCTAATTTCTCCTTGGGATTGTGGCAGAATGCCAGCATAATGACGTTTATAATACATATAAAACCAATAGAATTTATAATATTGCACAGATATTCCTTCTACAAGTCAGTGCTCTCCTTTACCTAAATTTTGTACATAATCAAAATCTGCTTGGAGCAGTGGGATTGAGGTATTTTCTGTTTTATATCCACTAGATGTCACCATTGGCTCACTATAAAGCTATGAGATTGACGCTTTGCTAAGAATAGAATAATCTTTGCATAACAGGCAGTGGAAGAGTACATTTGCAAGACTAAACTCCAGTGAATACAGTAAAGCCTGGAATAAAATTAAGAATAATATTGCAGTCATTGAATGGAGCTGAGGCCTTTACTTCAATTTTTTATTTACTTTTAAATTTAAAAAAAACACTAAGATACATGTTCTAATTAAAAATCAAAACCTGGAATGATACATGCTCAGCATCACAAGACAAGATAGAAAGACCTGCGCACAGATTAGAGAGCAAACGAAAGTATACAATATCATCAAGAGAGTAAAAGAATTGAAATGGAAATGGGCTGGTCACACAGCAAGAAAAACAGATGACAGGTGGACTACGGCAGTCATAGAACGGATCCCACTTGATTAAAAAAAATCCACGAAAGAGACCTAAAACAAGATGGAGTGACATATTATGGACCTGATTGGCAAAGGAAAGCTCAAGACTGTATTGGTTGGAAACATGCGGAAGTGGATAGACAATGGTGAAGAAGAGGAGGAGGAGGAAAAATGATGCCTTCATATCAAAAATTCAGCAATAGTCTCTAAATAATACAATTAAATTAAGAGCATCCAATCCAGTGGCTTTGCAACGCCAATTGATTCAAAGCAGTAAAAGTACACCATGAGATTTTGGTTTAGGTCTTTTGCCTATAATTTAATGACAAGATCTCACAAATCAGCTAGATCAGCGGTTCTCAACCTGTGGGTCGCGACCCCCTTGGGGGTCGAACGACCCTTTCACAGGGGTCGCCTAAGACCATCAGAAAACACATATTTCCAATGGTCTTAGGAACCGAGACACCGCTCCTCTATCCGTCTCCAGGCGGGTCCACCCACATGCAAATAGACTACTGCAAAAAAAAAATCTGTACTATGGGAACTTCTGAGCATGCGCAGAAGCCGAATTTTCGGCACTGAGCATGCATCGCCATCTTGTTTTCGGCTTTTTTTTTGCAGTTTTTAAAAAAAAATCGGCATTGCGCATGCATGCGAGCGCAAAGCGCACGTGCGCCCATGAGGCGCGCCCACGCAGCGCAGGAGGAAGCGAACCGGCAGCGAAGTAAGTTAGAACCCACCCCTGAGTTTCCTAATAATTTTATTATTTTATGATTGGGGGTCACCACAACATGAGGAACTGTATTAAAGGGTCGCGGCATTAGGAAGGTTGAGAACCACTGAGCTAGATAAACACTACTGCATGAATCACTGGTATGTCATTCCAGGAACACTAAAGGCCCGCACCAGATCTTTCTTGTCCAGGTGACCTGAAACATGCAGATGTAAATGCAATCATAATCTGCCTTATCTATCAGTAACCGCATGAGAACAGAAAACAGCCAAAGAGCCCAAGAGTTTACTAACTGATTTTTGATGAAAGATATGGTGCATAAAAAGTGTTGGCTAACACCGTTGCGCTAAGAATGGCTAAGGTCAAACACTTTAGGGGCTGAAGGCTGATCCAACCGGGTTATCCTGCCAGAGGCAAGAGCAAATGATTCTGCCCTCTTATTCGCACTCTCTTTTCACTGCTTCTTACAGCTACCAGAATATTCCTGCAGTTTGCAGTTGCAGCAAAATTCACCTGAAATGGCAGTTGAATCAATCTGGAGAATTGAAAAGTTCTGTAAAAGAGGACAAGACCCACTCATCACCACATTCTGAAATCTGCTCTCTGCTTCTGGATTCTTCCATGGGTTATCCTACATCCTTCTAGTTAGGAAACAGACCTATAGGTAGTTCCAGTGGTGAAATCCAATTTTTTTTACTACCAGTTCTGTGGGCGTGGCTTGGTGGGTGTGGTGTGGCTTGGTCAGTGTGGCTTGGTGTGCATGGCAGGGGACGGATACTGCAAAATCTCCATTCCCACCCCACTCCAGGGGAAAGATATTGCAAAATCCCCATTCCCACCCCACTCTGGGGCCAGCCAGAGGTGGTATTTGCCGGTTCTCTGAACTACTCAAAATTTCCGCTACTGGTTCTCCAGAACCGATCCGAACCTGCTGGATTTCACCCCTGGGTAGTCCTCAACTTACGACCACAATTCAGCCAAAAAATTTCTGTTGTTAAGTGAGACATTTGTTAAGTGACTTTTGCCCCATTTTACGACTTTTCTTGCCACCGTTGTTAAGTGAATCCCTGCAGTTGATAAGCTAGTAACTGGGGTTGTTAAGTGAATCTGGCTTCCCAATTGACTCTGCTTGCCAGAAGGTCGCCAAAGGGGATCACATGATCTTGGGACCCAGCAACGGTCATAAGCGTGAACCAGTTGCCAAGCGTCTGAATTTTGACCACGTGGTCATGGGGATGCTACAAAAGTTGTGAATGTGAAAAATGGTCAAAAGCCACTTTTTTCAGTGCCGTTGTAAGTTTGAACGGTCACTAAACGAACTGTTGTAAGTCGATGACTACCTGCATTCCCCCCCCCCTCCCATCAGATATTTGATACTTTGTTGATGGTGTCACATGAAAATCACATCGTGATCTTGACTAGGTCCTTTAGGATTAAGAGCTATTTTTTTAAATTAAGCAAATTTATATGGCCACTCAACTTATATATTTATATATAACTTATATATTTAACGAGCCAAGGTGGTGCAGCAGTTAGAGGCAGGTACTGCAGGCCACATTAGCTGACACTGATCCACAGGTCAGCGGTTCAAATCTCACCGGCTCAAGGTTGACTCAGCCTTCCATCCTTCCCAGGTAGGTAAAATGAGGACCCAGATTGTTGGGGGCAATATAAATATACATTGCTTACTGGTGTAAACCGCTTAGAGAGTGCTTGCACTGTGAGGCGGTATATAAATCTCACAAATAAATAAATAAATAAATAAATAAATAAATAAATAAATAAATAAATAAATAAATAAATAAATAAATAAATAAATAAATAAATAAATAAATAAACAGTGACTCCAGGCTGCTTACAAAATTTAAAATCCCACAATACAGAACGCACTCACTCTCACATAGTCTTTTAACCCACAAGTCCCCAATCTTTTGGGCACCAGGGACCAGTTCCATGGAGAAAGGTGGACCAGAAAGGGCACGGTTTCTTGTGCTACCTGCATCCTGTGGATGGGGCTTCACTTGTTTGCGTGGCCTGGTTTCTGGCATGCCGTGGCCCGGTGCCAGTCCATGGCCCTGTGGTTGGGGACCCCTGTTTTAACCTATAAAATCCTGTTTAAATATATTGAGGACTAAGACTAACCCATAGGCTCTCAACAACCTATAGCAGTGATGGCGAACCTTTTTTTCCTCGGGTGCCGAAAGCGCATGGATGCCTGCTATCGCATGTGTGTGCCCACACCCATAATTCAATGCCCCCTGCGCCCCACCCCCTGTGCATGCACACGCGACCTGCCCCGGCGCTGCCCCGCCCCTGCGCATGCACACACAAATCCCCCTCCCCCCTTTCCCAACTTCTGGTGGGCCCTATAAGTCTGTTTTTCGCCCTCTCAAGACTCCAGAGGCATCCCAGGCTCCCAAAACGCTCTCCCAGAGTCTCCGCGCGAACCAAAAATCAGCTGACTGGCACGCACATGCACGCTGGAGCTGAGCTAGGGCAACAGCTCACATGCCGGCAGATATGGCTCCGCGTGCCATCTGTGGCGCATGTGCCATAGGTTCACCATCACAGACCTATAGTCTCCATGATTGAGTGCGGTGCTCACACAATCCCCTTTTTGCAAAAGTATCTCCCTTGCAGAACGAAGATTTTGTCAGCGCCAAAATTTAGCTCTTTTCTTCATTTTTAAATGAGTCTGTAGTCTTGGATTCATCCAAATTGGGTAGAAAAACTTTCTTTTCTTCTGTCTAGTTACAGCTGAATAAAATTGCACCAGACCAAATGTTCCTTTTTGTGTGTGTCACTGGACAATTGGGGTTTATAACCGAGCTCCTTTAGCCAGTTATTTTCCAATTCTTGGGTGAAACTTAAAATAATGTGTACGTTAAGCTTTGTGGCTGATCTTTAGCACTTCCAGCTTGTTGACATTCTTGCAATGTAATCCTTTGTCTTCTCATTACTACCACACCTAGTACTGGGCATCAGGTTTGGCTCTTGAATGTTCGGTGAACTCTATGGCCAATCCCACATTTATGCACCAATGACACATAATTTTGACCCAGTGCTCAGAAATGAGGATGAAGGCATATCTTGGCCTCCTTCTTGATTCTCTTAAACTTGGGGAAAAGTCAGAGAGAAGATGCATATAAAGTATCAAATCGCAGAGCAGCAGTGTTTAAGGAGGCAGATTGATAATTTCCATGGAATTTTAAAAAATAATCTGGTATTCGAGGCTGCTCTGCATTCTGTCCCTGGAAAAGAACTGCATCTAAAATAGGGACAATTCCACACCAACACAATTAGCGAAAATAGATAAGAAGACTTCAGCACAACGTTGGAAGTGCAAAACAGCGAAAGGTTCATATTATCATATGTGGTGGCTATGCAAAAAAGCAAAAGATGTTTTGGAATAAGGTAAAAACATGGCTAGAAGAAATATTAGGTAGAAATATAGAAACAAAACCAGAACTATTCTTACTAGGAATTACCCATGAGAAATATGGAAAAGGTCAGATTTATCTAATTTTACATTTAATAACTGCAGTTAGATTGATATACACGCGCAATACTGGAAAAATGAAAACACTCCAACAGAAGAAGAATTAATAGAAAAAATATTGGCATGTGCGGAAATGGACAGACTAACAATGGAAATGAAGGACAAGGATGGGACAGAATACTATGGAATATGGAATAAATTTTACTAATGGATAGGGAAAAAAACCAGTCAAAATAATTGAAAAATAAGGGGGGGGAGACGATTTGGATAAAAATGAATAGTAATGAGGGATGATCATGTAAGATCAAAAAGCAATACACTTTGAATAATAATAGTATTTATTGTTAAGGAAATATTATTGAATGGAATGACAAAACAGGATGGTCACAAAGTGTCCGATGTTTTTAAATGTTTGTTCAATGTTTGTTTGTGTAAATAAAGAATTTTTTATTTAAAAAAAAAAGGGACAAGTCAAAGAAGAAAAGGAGTGAGTTTTGTTTCCTGTTAGGGCATTCAGCTTTCTTTGATAAATGCTGTGATTGGTGTCCTGGCTCCCATCTGCCACTCAAGGAAGTAAATACAGGTAGTCCTTGAATTTAAAACCACACCTGGGACCAAAATGTCCATTGCCAAGCAAGGCAATGATGTTAAGCGAGCCATGCCACAGTTGTTAAGCAAATTAGTGCAGGTGTTAAACGAATCTGCCTTCTCCCAATGACTTTGCTAATCAGAAGCCAGCTAGGAAGGTCACAAATGGCAATCACACAACCCTGGTGTCAGTGTTCCAGGTAATACACCCACAGCAAACAGAAGTCCGAGGCAGGTAGATTCCTCAAAGAATATTTCGAGATATCATATTGGCACAGAGTTCTGTTTGCTGTGGGTGGATTACTTGGCTTCAGGGTTGACATCTGGGGACACTGGAACTGTTGTAACCACATGCCAAGCGCTCACGTTTTGATCACGTGACTATGGAGATGCTGCAACATTCATAAGTGCAAGGACTGGTTGTAAATAACTTTTTCCCCCCAATGCTTTGAAGGGTGGATAAATGAATGGTTATAAGGTTGAGGTCTACTATGGATACTGATCTTCCAGGTGAAGCTTCATGAAGGGAAAGTCACTCTGGAGCTTCTGCAGGAGACAAATTCCTTGTCTTATCTAATCACATTTGGCCAATAAAGTACTCCATTCCATTCATTGTCCTATTATTCTATTCTATTCTATTCTATTCTATTCTATTCTATTCTATTCTATTCTATTCTATTCTATTCTATTCTATTCTATCTATTCTATTCTATTCTATTCTATTCTAGTCTAGTCTAGTCTAGTCCAGTCCAGTCCAGTCCAGTCCAGTCCAGTCCAGTCCATTCATTGTCCTATTCTATTCTATTCTATTCTATTCTATTCTATTCTATTCTATTCTATTCTATTCTATTCTATTCTATTCTATTCTATTCTATTCGTCAGTCCAGTCCAGTCCAGTCATTGTCCCATTCCATTCCATTCCATTCCATTCCATTCCATTCATTGTCCTATTCTATTCTATTCTATTCCATTCCATTCCATTTTAAATGGCATATAAATGCTAGAGTGTTTCTCACCATTCCTTTTCTGGCATTAAAGAGTTCATCTCTTGGTTCCCTCCTACGTTCCCCTTGGGTGTTTTATCCAAAGATGGAGCTATAATTTGGACTCCCTCCACCTCTTCCTTTTGAATTAACCTAGGCTTCTTTGAGAGACAGGAATTGTCTAAAAAGCCCTGTGTAAAATGCAAGCAACGATATTAACAAGTCTGGCAGAAAGCGCAGTTCCCCCGGCTTTCATTGCCAAAGGCCATCAGTCTGAAAATACTGATACAGTGACCCGTTCGAAACCCAGCTCTCTGTTGGAAAAGGCAACATTTACTCTTCCTGAACTGAGACGCCATTGTATTCCGAATCCTCCTTCCCGTGGCTTATCTGTGACATTGGCCTTGACTTGCCTGTTGATTAGAGCCTGCTTTTGTTCCTAAGAATTACAGTATACAATGGGAAGAAGACAAGACCTTCTTATAAGTAGTGCGTTCAAAAACATGCGAAGACTGCAAGACCTTTTAAGCATCTCATACGAAGGGACCAGAGACAAGACTTTATAGACCCTGTAAATAAAATCAAAATTAGAATGAATCAGGAAGAATAAGAATGGTAATCTCAACATATTTGGAGTAACGTGCCAGGAAAGTCCATGGTGTTGCATGTCTCTGGAATTACAGCCAAGGGGAACCAATGCAAAATTTTGCCAGAATTTTTTGTGAGGCTGGATAGACAGATTAACAGAGTTGGAAGGTATCCTGTAGGTCATCTAGTCCAACCCCCCGCCCAAGCAGGAGACCCTACACCATTTCTGACAAATCGCAGTCCAATTTGTCCTTGAAAGCCTCCAGTGATGAAGCTCCCACAACTTCTGAAGGCAACTTCTGTTCCATTGGCTGATTGTCCTCACTGTTAGAAAATCCCTCTTTATTTCCAGGTTGAATCTCTCCTTGATCAGTTTCAATCCATTATTCCTTGTCTGGCCTTCAGGTGCTTTGGAGAATAGCTTGAACCCTCCTCCACTCTGTGGCAGCCCCTCAAATACTGGAACATTGCGATCATGTCTCCCCTGGTCCTTCTGGATTCTTTCTTCCCAAAAGAGGTTTTGTATTGGCCATCCCTACAGTCCTCTCCATCCCACGCTGGACATGCCTATCTCAGGATCTGAACAGCTCTGGTACCTTCATGTGCAAGTCAACCAAAATAGCCGATTGAAAAGTATGTCCTGTTTTCTAAAGGTTTAAAGAGCTTGGTTCAAAGGTAGATTTCTAGCTGTCCCACTTGGCTTTTTAAAAATGTTGTTGCGATTAAAACCTTGACTCAAACCCATAAACAAGCAAACAGACAGCTAGAACATCTTTCAGCTTTATATTTATTTGCAAAAAGCATCTCTGGGCCCTTCATTATTCCAAGAACATCCAGGCTCCATCAGTATTCCTAGAAAACATAATCAAGTAGAGACCGAAAATAGTCTTGGAAAGAAAAAAACAAAAATATATGATTTTTTGCTGATAAATGAAAATAAAGGGAGACTTGAGAATCTAGAAGATCCCTAAGATCCCTTCCAACTCTGTTATGCTGTTAGAGGCCATCATCTTCTAGGTCAGACTTGAAGGACAAGAAGTCTGTTAGGCCACTGAGACTTTCCTTTCCACCCTTGAAACAAATTATGCAAAAAGTTTGCCATCCTTACAAAGCCCTGACCTTGGATGAATACGGCAGGAACATTTGAAGAAGATTCTCTCGGCTTTCGCTATGCACTGAGACAGACGGAAGACACTTTTTCAACATTACTGCCTTTTCAACCAATGCAATTTGTCTATCAGCATGCAGCTGAGGTTGTATCACCGTATTTGGTATCACCGTATTTCTACAGGGTTGAAGTCTTGCATGCAAATTACACACGCAAAGCCAAGGAGCAGGCGACTAATACTACAGATATCCAAAGTTGGGCCATTGAGATGAGCAATAAAGGTGCTTGGTGTGCAAAGCACTGAGTGCTTTAGGCTATCTGTGATCGTTTCTGACAAGGAGCAATATGCTTTGATTCGAAAGTTCCTTGATCAAAACGTACATCATCTGGTTGCCTGTTGGCTATCGAGGGCTTTAATGAGACATTCCAATAGCAGAAACTTCAACTGCATGTCAAAACTTTGGGCTCATCGCAAGAAATCAATGTCCAGCCTTCCATTAGGATTACACATATTCCTCAACTTACGACCCCTATTGAGCCAATTGTGGCTAAGCCAGATAGTTGTTATGTGAGTTTTGCCCCATTTCACGTCCTATCTGGGAACATTAAAATGGGGATCCTATATCCCCAGGACCAGGGGTGGGTTCCTCCCGGTTCGGACTGGTTCGCCCGAACCGGTAGCGACCCGCTGGTGACGTCAAAATGATGTCACGGACCCGGTTCGGTCAGTGCCGGTCCGTGGGCGCCACCATCTTTTTTTATTTTTATTTATTTTTATTTTTTATTTATTTTTTACATTTTCTTTTGAGCATGCACAGAAGCAGAGTTCCCAGCACTGTGCATGCGGTCGCCATCTTGTTTTCGGCTTTTTAAAAATTATTTTTTGGGATTTTTCAGCACTGTGCATGCGCGCACCCACGAGGCGCGGGACGAAGCGAACCGGTAGCGAGGTAAGTTGGAACCCACCCTTGCCCGGGACATTGCAACTGTCATAAATACATGCCAGTTGCCCAGCATCCAAATTTTGATCATGTGCCCACAGGGGAGGCGGCAACAGTCATAAGTGTGACAACTGGTCCTAAGTCACTTTCTTTTCAGTGCCATAACTTCAAATGGCCACTAAATGCATGGTGGCAAGTCAAGGACAACCTGTAATGCTATGACTTCTTTCCATCCCTTCCCAAGGCTCAGCCGTTCGATTTCCATCGGTTTCCAGCAGTGCTGCTTCTTATGTTCTTAAACGGTGACCTCAAAAAGAAGAAGCAGGAGGGCTTTTCAGCAGTGAGTCCCAGGTCTCACAACCCAGCGGGGGAAAGGTGAGAGCTTTGGAGAAGTCATGGGACCAGGAAGGCAGGTGCCTAAGTTGGAGATCTGCCCATCATGTTTGATTTTTAAAACTGATAGCAATCTAGTTTGAACTGAAAGAGTAGAATAATGGTTAACATGATCGACTGGGAGTAAGACACTGGGTTCAGATCCCTTTCCAACCACTAAGCTTAACAGAATAACAAAGGGACCTTGGAGGTCCTCTAGTCCAACCCCCTACTCAAGTACGAGACCCTATATTATTTCAGACAAATGGTTGTCCAATCTCTTCTTAAAAACCTCCAATAATGTAGCACCCACAACTTCTGAAGGCTAGCTTATTGAATGACTTTGAACCAAGCTTCTCGCAGTCCAACAACTCAGCTCATAGGGTTACGGTCAGGGGCAGGTTCCTAATTTTTTTACTACCACTCTGTGAGCGTGGCTTGTTTTGTGGGTGTGGCTTGCCAGCCATGTGACCAGATGGGCGTGGCTTCTCTGACTGCTGAAGGGAGGGGAACTGAGATAGGTCCTGCCGCCCATTCCCCTCCCCTCAGCAGCTCAAGAAGCCTCAAACGTGCAAAAATGCCTAGGATCATCACCGCGCGTTCGTGGCTTCTCGGATTGCTGAAGAGAGGGGAATGGAGATAGCTCCTGCCGCCCGTTCTTTCAGCGTCTCACACGCTCCCTCAGCCATCCTCCCCTGCTTGGACTCACTGTGGGGTAGGAAGCCAGCTCATGCGCAGTGCTGGAAGCTCGGCTTCTGGGCATGCGCAGAAGAAAATTTAAAAAAAAATTTTTTTTAAATGGCGGCGTCCAGGCATTGGCAACCGACCCCACCGGTACTGTGACGTCACCAGCAGGCTGCTACCGGTGCTATAGAGTGGACCGCACCGGTAGGAACCCACTGTTGGTTACGGTGAGGATAAAATGAGGGGAGATAACTTCCCCTCCCCTCCCTATTTATACCACCTTGAGCTTCCTTGATAAGTAGCTTTAATCGTTCAAGAAGACTTCTTCAAGAAATAAGACAGTATCCACCAATAAAGTGAACTTATGATCATGCTTAGTCATAAAACCTTTAAGCCAAAGTCATCGGGGATGTAAGGGCTGAGGCACCACCCATGTTCAAGCCAGAACAAGCGTCAAGGTTCCATCAAACATCCACGTCCAGCATTCAGCTTCAAGGATATTAATCACCAACTTGGGCTGGGTCTGGCCTAGTGTTCAAGGAATTCACACAATCAAGCGTAATACCTGTAGCTTCCTGATAGGAGCTTTGCTGAACTTCATCCTCCCAAGAAATGCCCATTTAGAAACAGCCTAAGGAAAATATTATAATTATGTTACTAATACTACTTCAGTATAACCTTTTTTCACTTTTCAGCCTACTTTCCAGTCAAGAAAAGTCAAAAGCAGCCAAGTCTTAAATCTGGCTTGAACTCAAGAACCTGGACCTGGGAGTTGTCCATATGCATTTAACACCAAGGCTGCAGGTTGATCAGGAGCATGAATGATCTGCTCACAACCTTTTCCTTACTAGCTTGAGCTGAATTGCATTTCTTTTCTTTTCTTTGAAAAAGTTTTTATTTTTTCTCCACCATTTCTGTTCATATGTCAATGCACACACCTTACATTATATCAATAATATACACAATTACACATTTTTATCCAATCACTCTTAAATCAATCTCCTATTTTACACCTATTTTATATTACTAGTCATCAGTCTGTTATTCTTCATTTCTTTACACTCCCCTCTCTCTATCTCCATCTCTTCCCTCTGCCTTCTTACACCTTCCCTCCTCCTTCCTACTTCCCTCCACTCCATCTCCTTTCCCTTCACCTTTCTCCTTCCTCTTTCTCCTTCTTTACCTTTCGCAGGGTGATTCTTATCTTAGTTCATCTCATATTTAACAGACTGATGCCTTATCACACTTCAAGACTGTCGGCGTCTCTTCCAGATTTATCCTTTTTAAATCATTTCTATAGAAACACCGACTTGCCTTTCTTATTCTATTTGTGTCCTTGTCTACAGATACAGCAAATGCAAAGGTTACAAAAACCTATTCTGGAGATGTGTCGCCGTCGAACGAAATCCCTAGGATGAACTCACAGGGGCTGTGTGAAGATTTGATTAGCATATTCAGCATGAGGACACTGGGACCGAATCTCTGAATCAAACTTACTTTCCAAATTTGCATCAAACCTCAGAGTCAAACGGAATGATTCAATGACCTTTCGCGACTACAAAGAAAAGCGTGTGTTCAGAATCATATCAACCTGAAAATACAGTTCGAAAAACTGAATTGGATTGATTCAGGGATTTGAACTGACAATTCGAATCAGGTTTGACTTGATCTCTACACCCCTGCATAAAACCGTGAGCAATCTAATTTACCAGATCTCAGTCTTCTTGTTGTTGTTGTAAAGTAATTGACTCTGTTTGAGGCAGAGGTAGGTTTCAGCAGGTTCTGACCAGTTCTGGAGAACCGGTAGCGGAAATTTTGAATAGTTTGGATAACCGGTAAATATCACCTCTGACTGGCCCTGCCCCCATCTATTTTCTGCCTCCTGAGTCCCAGCTGATCAGGAGAAAATGGGGATTTTGCAGTAATCTTCTCCTGGAGTGGGGAGGGAATGGAGATTTTGCAGTATCCTTCACCTGGAGTGGGGAGGGAATGGAGATTTTGCAATATCCTTCCCCTGGAGTGGGGAGGGAATGGAGATTTTGCAGTATCCTTCATGTGGAGTGGGGAGGGAATGGAGATTTTGCAATATCCTTCCCCTGGAGTGGGGAGGGAATGGAGATTTTGCAATATCCTTCCCCTGGAGTGGGGAGGGAATGGAGATTTTGCAGTATCCTTCACGTGGAGTGGGGAGGGAATGGAGATTTTGCAGTATCCTTCCCCTGGAGTGGGGAGGGAATGGAGATTTTGCAGTATCCTTCACGTGGAGTGGGGAGGGAATGGAGATTTTGCAATATCCTTCATGTGGAGTGGGGAGGGAATGGAGATTTTATAGTATCCTTCCCCTGCCATGCCCACCAAGCCACGCCCACCAAGCCATGCCACGCCCACCAAGCCACACCCACAGAATCGGTAATAAAAAAAATTGAATCCCACCACTGGTTTGAGGGTCTAACAGAGCTTTTCACTTCCATCTCTCTTCTGTTGTACATGTTGATTTTGGGCTTGAACGTGTTTGAAACTGGAGAGTAGCCAGGTCTTTTCTGGTGAGAAAGCCTGAGGGCACAACAGATGGTAGAACATTCAACTGCGTAACAGGCAATTAGATTCAGGTAGTGAAAAGATTGATTTAACTATGTTGAATATTACTTTTTAGAATATTTTCAAAAATGGCTAGGAATTATTTGCTAAATCAGATCATTCCCCTGATTGGACCTTAATTTCAGCAGTGGGAAAAAGCATAAGGTTTCAAAATACAGTTATACAGTTTTAAAAGATAGAATGGATGTTGAAAATTTAAGCAAGGAGGTTAGAATGTCCCTGGAGGGGAAGAAGCATTCCACAGGACTTCCCAAGATAAACGTTTTTCCTGATCGGAAAGCAAACTGACTAATTCTCAGTGTGCAAACCTCTATTTTAACTGGGGAACATAAGAAAATAAGCAGGATGCCCTAATGATAAACAGAAGGGCTGATGTTTGCTGGAAAAGTTGTTTTAAAAGGTGAACAAATATGATATTTCTTTCCTGTGTGTGTGTAGATGCAGAATTGCCATGTTTCTTAATTGTCATGGTTTTTTTTTCCCCAGGCCAGAAGAGAAAGTGACCCAAAATGAATAGGTTTCATTGCTGACCTATAGAGTTGTATAGTAAGGAAGAACATAAGAACTGAACTTGTATAGGAAGGAAGAACATAACAACTGAACCTGTAAATTGCTTTCGCTCAACAGTCCAGGTCTTAGTCCTGACCCCAGGGTCATCCTTACCATAGCTTGATGGACTGGATAATCTTCTTTCCAAGCTCCAGCCGCCCCACCCCATCCATCTCTTCTGCCTTCCCTGCCCCCTCACTGATTCCTACACACCAAGGTGGGGCTGCCATTTTTTCACAATTTGTGTTGTGTTTGTAAATCAGGAAATAGATATTTCAGAGGGAGAATAGGATATGAGCCGAGGTGGCGCAGCGGTTAGAGGCAGGTACTGCAGGCCACTTTAGCTGACACTGATCCGCAGGTCAGCGGTTCAAATCTCACCGGCTCAAGGTTGACTCAGCCTTCCATCCTTCCGAGTTAGGTAAAATGAGGACCCAGATTGTTGGGGGCAATATAAATATACATTGCTTACTGGTGTAAACCGCTTAGAGAGTGCTTGCACTGTGAGGTGGTATATAAATCTCATAAAATAAATAAATAAATAAAAATAACGTCTAATGCAGGGGTGTGCAACCCGTGGCTCTGGAGCCGCATGTGGCTCTTTCATTCCTCTGCTGCGGCTCCTTGTCACTCAAAACATGCGTCACAACTGCCAATGTGCGACAGCCACCGGCACGCGATTTATTGAGGGTTTCGACCCATCTTATTTTTCAGAGTTCAAAATGTTTTTGTTGCATGCAGAAATAAAAATGTGTTTTCTCTGTAGCATTTCATTGATTGCATAAATGTAACACACTATAGTTTTTTTTATACATAGCATAAAGGTAAAAAAACCGATATATTCAGTGTTATCTTCAGTTTAGATGTCAAAAGGTTTTTGTGGCTCCCGGTGTTTTCTTCTCTGTGGGAAACGGGTCCAAATGCCTCTTTCAGTGTTTAAGGTTGCCGACCCTGGTCTAATGAGAATGATGGACGTCAGCCAAGGAAGATAGAATTTCAGTTTTTCATTCAGTCGTGAAGCTTATGCTATGACCTTGCAGCAGACTGTCTCTCTTTTCCCATTCTCTCTCCTGCTGCATAATAGGATTTTAAAATTGTTGTTTTTAATGAGGATAAAGTCAGAAAAAATAACCCTGAATTTCACAGGGAAAGGGTGGGGGGCAGGGGTGGGTTCCTGCTGGTACGCTCTTACCTGTTGGTCGCCGCAGAACCGAAGAAGCCGGTGGCGTTCGCGGCGCGGGGCTTCCCCCGCCCGCTTTCCCCTGCCCGCCTGGACACCGCCATTTGCGTTCTTTTGCCCTCTGCGCAAGCAGAACGCTTTGCGCATGCGCAGAGGGCAAAAGAACTCAAATGGTGGTGTCTAGGCGGGCGGGGGAAAGCAGGCGGGGGAAGCCCCGTGCCGCGAACGCCACTGGCTTCTTTGGTTCTGCGGCGACCAACAGGTAAGAGCGTACCGGCAGGAATCCACCCCTGGTGGGGAGCTACAGATGCAAATACTTCGTAATCCATAAATACACTGCAGTGACCGTTTTGTGATGCAAACATGAACTGAGAATGTGGGGAATTGCACATTTATTGGTATGCCAAAGTATTGATGGACCATCTACAGGTAGTTCTTACAACAGCTCATTTAGTGACCATTTGAAGTTTCAATGGCACTGAAAAAAAGTGACTTATGACCATTTTTCACACTTATTGCAGCACCCCGTATGGTCACATGATCAAAATTCACATGCTTGGCAACCGACTCACATTTATGACGGTTGCCATGTCCTCAGGTCATGTGATCCTTTTCTGTCAAGCAAAGTCAATGGGTAAGCCAGATTCACTTAACAGCGGTATCACTAATAACTGCAACGATTCACTTAGCAACTGGCAAAAAAGGTCGTAAAATGGGGCAACATTCCCTTAACAACTGTCTCGCTTAGCAACAGAAATGTTAGGCTCGGTTGCGGTCATAAGTCGAGGATTTCCTGTAGAATGGATGATGTGTTCCTGGCCAATGCTATTCAGACCTTAACATTCTGGTGTTCAAATGCTATATAAGGTCACATAAGTTGTTTTAAACGTGTTTTAATTTTTGTATCTGTTATATAGTTATTGAAAGTTTTTTTAAAAAATTTGGACTATTATACTAATCTAAATATTATATCCTGTCTTTTTAATGTAAGAGATTCTGGACTCAGAAAATAATAAATAAATACTGTAGTAACAGAATCAGTTTTAGGAGCTCTTTGAAAATGAATGGAATGGAATGGAATGGAATTAGAATAGAATAGAATAGAATAGAATGGAATGGAATGGAATGGAATGGAATGGAATGGAATGGAATGGAATAGAATAGAATAGAATAGAATAGAATAGAATAGAATAGAATAGAATAGAATAGAATATGGAATGGAATGGAATGGAATGGAATGGAATTAGAATAGAATAGAATAGAATAGAATAGAATAGAATAGAATAGAATAGAATAGAATAGAATAGGAGAAGGAATGGAGTGGAATTAGAATAGAATAGTGTAGAGTAGAGTAGAGTAGAGTAGAATAGAATAGAATAGAATAGAATAGAATAGAATAGAATAGAATAGAATAGAATAGAATATGGAATGGAGTGGAATTAGAATAGAATAGAATAGAATAGAATAGAAGAATAGAATAGAATAGAATAGAATAGAATAGAATAGAATAGAATAGAATAGAATAGAATAGAATAGAATAGGAGAAGGAATGGAATAGAGTGGAATTAGAATAGAATAGAATAGAATAGAGTAGAGTAAAATAGAATAGAATAGAATAGAATAGAATAGAATAGAATAGAATAGAATAGAATAGAATAGAATAGAATAGGAGAAGGAATGGAATAGAGTGGAATTAGAATAGAATAGAATAGAGTAGAGTAGAGTAGAATAGAATAGAATAGAATAGAATAGAATAGAATAGAACAGAACAGAACAGAACAGAACAGAACAGAATAGAATAGAATAGAATAGAAGAAGGAATGGAATGGAGTGGAAATAGAATAGAATAGAATAGAATAGAATAGAATGGAATGGAATGGAATGGAATGGAATAGAATAGAATAGAATAGAATAGAATAGAATAGAATAGAATAGAATAGAATAGGACAAGGAATGGAACGGAATGGAATGGAATGGAACGTAATACTTTATTTTGCCAAGCGTGGTTAGATATATAAGGAATTTGTCTCTGGTACAGAAGCTTTTAGTGTACATATAAACAACAGTGATAAGTCATATATCATAAATCATAAGATACAAACAATTGATATATCATAATATATCTATAGGAGAAGGTAGTAGGAGAGATGAGAGGTGAGAAAGATGAGCAGATGACAAGGGTGATAGCAATACAGCCCTACTACGTGGGTAAATATCTTTAGGCATTAGATAGTGCTGTGGGAGTTAGGTGTTGAGTAGAATGATGGCATGGGGGAAGAAACTATTAAGAAAATTAAGAATAAGGAGGGAGAAGACTCAGTGGCATCATAAGGAAGAGCACAAGAACAAAGAAAAAAAGGCATGGAGAACCTATGGCCTTTAGATGTGGTTGAACTTCGTAGACAATGGTGAAAGCTGTTCAAAGTTGTAATTCAGGGGAATTACATCCTCCCCTGGCAGGCAAATTAATTAATGGTTCTGCTTGCCAGAGAAGCAGATTACTAAACATTTTTTTTAAATGTCCCCAGCATGCAAAGATCAACAGCCACTTGCAAATTGGTAATAGCTTTGTACTGAAATGAATGTTCAACATGCCAGCCAGCACAGCTGAGGGTAGAATCCAGAATATAATACAGTTTGTTACCATATGGCTATATAGGATAGAGTGAACCTGGAAAGAGATAATGGAGAAAAGAACCAGGAATAGGTAGGGGGAAGATAAGAGAGAGGGTGTGTGCTTTTCATATGGGGAAACACTTCCTAGGTAGGTATATAATACAGAAAAACAATTAATCAGTGGAAAGGCTCATCTTCAGAAGTTGTGGGTGCTCCATCGCGGGAGGTTTTCAAGAAGAGATTGGACAACCACTTCTTTGAGCTTGAGCAGAGGGTTGGACTAGAAGGCCTCCAAGGTCCCTTCCAACTCTGTTATTCTATTATATGGTTTGTTTCTTAACCAGATTTAAGTCTAGGAAAATGTATTGTGCCAAAATCTGTACTATGGCATCTCAGATATTTCCATCTTCTGTGGAAGATGTTTCTGTTTGAGAACGTTTGAGAATTTGTTTTTTGAGTTTCTCTTGGAGATGTTTTTGAGCTGGATTGTAACTTGGAAGTGGTGAAGGTTGCTGTCACTGGTGGTGATCTGTAACATATGTTCCCATCCTCCTGAATCCCCACTGCCCACAGGAGGGTTTTCCTCCTGATATATTCCCTTGTGATTTAATAGGATCCTAAGAAGCTAGGGAAAGGGGTGCGGTGGCTCAGTGGCTAAGACACTGGGCTTGTCGATCAGAAAGGTCGGCAGTTCGGCGGTTCGAATCCCTAGCGCCGTGTAATGGAGTGAGCTCCCGTTACTTGTCCCAGCTTCTGCCAACCTAGCAGTTCGAAAGCACTTAAAAAATGCAAGTAGAAAAATAGGGACCATCATTGGTGGGAAGGTAACAGTGCTCCAGAGGTGGGTTCCTCCCGGTTCGGACCGGTTCTATAGAACCGGTAGTAACTTGGCAGCCTGGGTCACTGGAACCAGCAGAGACCCAGGCCTGCCACTCCCTCGAGCCGGTTCTCTCGGTGGCACCATAGGTGCCGCCATCTTGTTTTTTGCTTCTGCACATGCGCAGCAGCTTTTTTATAGTACTGTGCATGCGCAGAGGGTCATTTCCAGGAAGTGACTTACGTGCGTAAAACATGCACTTCTGTCGCGATGCGAACCGGTGGGGAAGGTAAGTAGAACCCACCCCTGCAGTGCTCCAGGCACATGCACCTTCGGCTTTTAATCATGCCAGCCACATGACCACGGAGATGTCTTTGGACAGCGCTGGCTCTTCGGCTTAGAAACGGAGATGAGCACCGCCCCCTAGAGCTGGAAACGACTAGCACGCATGTGCGGGCGAACCTTTACCTTTAAGAAGTCAGAGAGAGTGCAGATTGTTGAAGACACAACTGTCCCGCCAAAAGCAAGCCATCAGACATACCCCTTTGATCATCACCCAAGGAAACAAGTGAAATGCCCTTCCTTCCATCCAATTACTGTGCCAGTTATTTCAAAAGTAAATTCCTTTTCATTCAACTGAATATGTAGAAAAAAATGGAGGAGAAATGTTCCATGTGGCAGTGATGGGAACGCTAAGAATTAATATCAACGAGAGTCTCTCAACCAGCTTAAGTCAACCAGGCGTAGTCCAGAATGGTAGGACAACAACCTCATGTTCCCTGGTCAATATCTGGAGAAAAGTAGAGGAGCTGTAAATCAAGACACCGGAAGTTGTCGGGCTGGAGACAACTGCTTTCTACAGCAGATATAATTGCAGCTTCATTGGTGCGCTGGTGGTCTCACTTACTCACTCATTCATGCACTTCAATCCTACAGAGCTTATATATATTCTCGACTGGGTGGGGATGACGAGAATCATAGCCCAGCATATCCCAAGATCATTAATTCTTTATTTATTTTATTGTATTTATTTTTATTTGTCAACAAGTGCAAGGAAACAGGACACATGAAAAAAATGGCACAAATAAATGGATATAACGAAGCAAAACATAGCCATAAACACATAAAATGAGTACATACAAATGGGTACAGTAGGCCAGGGATGGTAGGCACGCTGGTGCGCTTATGCACGGCCCCTTAAGGACCTCTTAAGAAATGCGTAAGGTCCACGGTAGACAGTTTAAGGTAAAAGGTATGGGGGTTAGAGAAACTAACAACAGGATCAGGTAAAGTGTTCCAGACATTTACTACTCTATTGCACAAGTCGTATTTTCTGCAATCAAGGTTAGAGCGGAATACATTTAGATACATTTACAATTCTGTTGTTTTGATGTGCATAAAAGGTGATAAAATGATCATGAAGAAGAATCTGACTGCTGGGTTCCCAAAGTGGAAGAAAGCTTAAAGCTGCTCAGAGTACCTGTAGTGTATACCTCAAACTTTAGAAGAAGGAGTAGAGAACCTGGAGGCGGAGTCAAAAGCGGGATCAACCTAGAATCCCTACGTAGCCACAAGCAGACTAAGTCCACCCCCTCATGGTATTAAAAGTACCATTGCAAGATGTAAGCTGTTACAGGTAAGTCTGCCTTATGCAGTTGACCGATGGCGATTTTGTCAATCCTGAGGCTATTCAAGCAGATGCTAACCATTAGTTGAGAAGTTCATAAGTTTTTAGCAATGAATCAATTTAACTGGACCTTCACAGTGGACCTAGTCTCTCACACCTGACACAAACAAAAAGATGAGATTTAAAAAAAAGGGAAGCTGTAATTTTGGAACTGCTTTGACTTGAAACAGCTTGCAGTAGAAATCAATTTTTTTTGTTTGCTTAAGTGAGTTAAAATTAGAATTGGTAAGGATTTGAGATGCTTTGAAGTAAAGCCTTGTGAAGATGCAATCATTTTCCTCTATCTCACGCAGGCACAAATACATACTGTATATCTTAGACAAACTGGATGAAATGTCAGGTGTCATTTCCTCAAAAGAGGTGCAGTTATATGCAGAAAGAAGTCCTACCAAATTAAATCCAACCTGGGCCCAGGAAAAAACAGGCACAAGTTTACAGCTGAACATTGCGAATAGGATAGTTTTAAGAAGGAAAGGTTTAACACTGCCTTTCTCTAAATAATGCACACACAAACATAGAAATCTTAAAAATAAGACGATTCGCTGTAGCAGGCAGCAGCCTGTGGATTCCAGATATTAAGGAGAGTTTCCTTGCTTTGGCTCCTGCTTCTACAGGTGAAAGGTGCTGAGGATGAAATAGAGAGGTCAAAGGAACAGGATCTCAACCTGCATCCTTTCCAGGGGTGGGTTCCTAATTTTTTTACTACCACTCTGTGGGCGTGGCTTATTTTGTGGGTGTGGCTTGCCAGCCATGTGACCGGGTAGGCATGGGCCTCGGGAGCTTGGCAGCGGCCGGAGAACCAGGGGGGGGCATTGCCCACCCGCAACATAGCCCCCCGCAGTGGGAGCAGCAAGACCGCGGCAGCGGTTCTTCTAGAAGGCTCCGTCCAGCCTGAATGCTTCTCCCCATTCGATGATCCTAGGCTCCTGCCGCCCATTCCCCCTCCCCTCAGCAGCATGAGAAGCCTCGAACATGCAAAAATGCCTGGGATCATCACCATGCGTTCGTGGCTTCTCGGACTGCTGAAGGGAGGGGAATGGAGATAGCTCCTGCCGCCCGTTCTCTCAGCATCTCACGCGCTCCCTCAGCCATCCTCACCTGCTTGGACTCACTGTGGGGTAGGAAGGCAGTGCATGCGCAGTGCCGGAAGCTCAGCTTCTGGGCATGCGCAGAAGAAAATTTAAAATAATAATAATAATTTTTTTAAAAAAAATGGTGGTACCCAAGCACTGGCAACCGGCTGCAGTGGTACTGTGACGTCACCAGTGGGCCGCTACCGGTGCTATAGAGTGGACTGCACTGGTAGGAACCCACCACTGATCCTTTCTCTGCAAAGATATTTGAGGTCAGCCCCATAGATTCACGTACATCTGCCCCCAGGATCATCCCCAAATGGTTTGTCTTGTGTTTCTTAGCTACTTCCTTGGCTTATCTTCCTCCACCTTCACTTGGAATGTGACAAGGCAGGGAAGGTTTGTCATGCTGGACACAGAATCCATTCATCTGTGATGTCGAACTGATGTGTGGAATCCATTCTTAAGAAAAGCCAGGAC
This sequence comes from Diadophis punctatus similis, assembly GCA_023053685.1. Lineage (NCBI taxonomy): Eukaryota > Metazoa > Chordata > Lepidosauria > Squamata > Dipsadidae > Diadophis > Diadophis punctatus. The sequence continues at coordinate 10,850,690 of JALIGW010000012.1, read as the reverse complement.
ACTCGCTTGGCTTCTTCCCTTTGAACCAGTACGAGAGAGTGAAGAGAGAGAGAGAGATGCCCTCCCTGGATTGCTGTGATGACCGGCAGCCTCAGAGCCACACCCACTTCTCCCCAGATTACATAAAATGAATGAACAGGTTGGACTCTGAAACTCCATTCCAGGCTCCCAGTGACTTCTCTTTCTGCCACCTTCACTGAACAAAGAGGGCGAGGAAGTCAAACTCATGGTGTGCCTGAGCACCATGGTGAGGAACACCGATATGCGCTGGCGCTTACCTTTGGTTTCCCTCCTCTGGGAGGTGGCCATGATCATCCTTTTTGGGATTTTCGTGCGCTTCAACCCGGAGGCGAACGTGGCTGATTGGGAGAAGCAAAAACAGCAAAAGAACATCTCTGATATTGAGAATGAATTCTACTTCAGGTACCCCTGTGAGTATAATCATATCAGGCAAACAAGGCAGCCTGGGGGGGGGGGGGGTTGGCACGCCTTTTGTGTTGCACTTTTCCTCTGCAGAGTTCTGAACGGCAGAAAATCATACTTGAAAATCATAAAAGGCTGCGCAGAGCTCCAGATTAACGCCATAAATATGTAGTAGCATAGTCAGTCTGAGTCTGGGCTGACTGGTTTTATGTAATCAGCCATGTGGACTTCATGACTTTACAGAGGCTTTTTTTTATTATTGATTGGGCTGCACAACTTCTCCTGGCCTTCCTCTGATGGCATCCTGGATCATGCTCCAAAATGTAGTGGCTGCAACCACAGGGAAAGGTTTTAATCTGATTTCACTTTGCTTGCCTGTGCCTTGAAGCCAAATCAGATATAATGAATAACATTTGTCTCCATTCATCTTTAAAATAAATAATTTTCTCTCTCCTGCCGTGTTAAAAGTGACAGTTTGGAAGGTTTGGAGCATGCCTCCAAGAGTTTGGGAAGAAATCTATCCTTAGAAGTACTATATTTCCACTAGAAATGGAAAACGTGGATTGTTTCACTTACCGTTTGGATTGTTTCATCTACTTCAAATACCTAACGCAACTTCCTCCTGTTTTATGTGTGCATGCAATATGCATTTCTTCACGATCTGGATGAGATAAGCTTGTGTGCTTGGAGTTTCTCCCTCATTTGCTGAGTGAGGTTCTGAATGCCAGCCCTTAAAGTTCCTGATCTGAAAAATTCCTTCTGCGCTTAGGTAGGGTTAGTCTGGAGAGAATAATAGAAAAGTGAATCAAGTTGTTCAAATCACAACTGAAATACAGCCTCGTTCTCGAAGGAATCTTCACATGGAACAGGAGTCTTAATTGATGATTGATTGGTGATGTAGCTGATTTTTATTATAAAAAGAATTTCCACGATCCAACTTCCATTGTGGATCAGCTTGGAAATTGGAGAGTGTTCCCCAACCTCAGCCGTTTTATGCTATCTGGGGAATTCTGGAGTTGAAGTCCACATATGTTAAAGTTGCTGAGGTCAAGAAGCGCTGAAATAGGGAAAGGAAGGCTGAACAAAAGGCATCTTTTTAAAAGAGACAATAAATCACATCAGGTCTTTATGGAGTGCAGAGAAACTATTTAAAGGTTGACTCAGCCTCCCATCCTTCCGAGGTGGGTAAAATGAGGACCCAGATTGTTGGGGGCAATATGCTGAACTCTGTAAACTGCTTAGAGAGGGCTGTAAAGCACTGTGAAGTGGTATATAATTCTAAGTGCTATTGCTATTGCCTCCATTAGAATTCCAGACAATCGCTTGTATGAATTCCAGCTATCTCACATTCTTGCTTTACAATTTGATTTTTTTAAAATATTGGGTTCTTTGGTCTTTTCCTGCTGCTTAACTGGAATGCTCTCTGCTTTTCCATTTCAACACAAAGCTATACTAGCATGACATGGGTTATCCCCACTGTCACTCCCTGTCACATCTATGGAGATTCTCCATCATCCAGGTCATAATTGTCCCAAAAACGCTTTTCCAAATAGCAACTGGGCTTCCTTGGATATTTTTTTCCCTTGAAAACATTTCACTTCTCATTCAAGAAGCTTCTTCTGAACTTGGAGGTCTCAAAATAGGTAGAGAGAGCCAGTATTCTGTAATGGTTAAGGCACCCATCTGGAAACTGGGAGACTGTGAGTTCTAGTCTCCCAGTTCTGAGAAATGAAGAACTGAGAACTGAAGAACCTTCTTAGATAAGAAGGAAAACGTTTTAGGGGGGGGCAAGAAAGTCCAGTTGTTTTTTGGAGAAGCACTTTTGGGATCTCTATTTTGCTTCTATTACCTCTCTTTTGAGCCACTGCCAGACCTCGGACTTCCCTGCAAATAATGGGTGACAAAGCTTAAACAGTTTTAAACACCTTAAGAATGTCCTTGGCAGTGTCAGAAAAAAGCTTAAAATTCTCCTGATTCAGCTAAGCATGGCCTACGCTGTGTCACATTCATGGAGCGTGGATAAGATGAAAGATAACATCATGGCAGAAAAAAACAGATTCCCTAGCTTGTGCTAGGCTTATGTGCATGTGGGAAAAGGCTCTGAATCTGGAGAAATAGAATAGAATAACAGAGTTGGAAGGGACCCTGGAGGTCTTCTAGTCCAACCCCCTGCTTAGGCAGGAAACCCTACTACACCACTTCAGACAAATGGTTATCCAACATCTTCTTAAAAACATCCAGTGTTGGAGCATTTACAACTTCTGGAGGCAAGCTGTTCCACTGATTAATTTTTCTAACTGTCAGGAAATTTCTCCTTAGTTCCAGATTGCTTCTTGATTCGTTTCCACCCATTGCTTCTTGTCCTGCCCTCATGGGCTTTGGAGAATAGCTTGACTCCCTCTTCTTTGTGGCAACCCGTGACATATTGGAAGACTGCTATCATGTCACCCCTAGTCCTTCTTTTCATCAGACTAGACCTACCCAGTTCCAGCAACCGTTCTTTACATGTTTTAGCCTCCAGTTTCCTAATCATCTTCGTTGCTCTTCTCTGCACTCTTTCTAGAGTCTCAGCACCTTTTTTTTACATCGTGGCGACCAAAAACTGGATGCAGTATAAATGATTTCCCTTCACATCTGAGCCTTGCCTTTGTCCCATACGTAACCATTCACATTGTAGCTTCTTAAACCTTTTGCAGTTTTGTTGAGGGATGCATGCATGTTGGTTTGGCTGAGCAAAATTTGACCATGGTGCAGAACTGTGTGAAAAGACATTGCCACTGGCACTCTGCTAGGGAAGTGTCACTTGGGTTTCACAAGCTAAAAGGGTTTAGAAAATTCATGCTCTGAGCAGAGAATGCTTCTGGACGTTGTCAATCGAGGGGGGTGGATTTTTTGGCAGGGGTTTGGAACCAGAAGGCAGATGGGATTTTCCTAGCACAGGGGTCTGCAACCCGTGGCTCTGGAGCTGCATGTGGCTCTTTCATCCCTCTGCTGCGGCTCCCTGTCACTCAAAATATGCATCACAACCGCCAATGGGCGACACCTGCCGGCACGTGATTTATTGAGCTTTTCGACCCATCTTTTTTTTTCAGAGTTCAAAATGTTTTTGTTGCATGCAGAAATAAAAATGTGTTTTCTCTGTAGCAGGTCATTGATTTCATAAATGCAACACACTATAGTTTTTTTATACATAGCATAAAGGTAAAAAAAAACAATATATGCAGTGTTATCTTCATTTTAGATGTCAAAAGGGTTTTGTGGCTCAGAAGGATGGAAGGCTGAGTCAACCTTGAGCCGGTGAGATTTGAACAGCTGAACTGCTGAACTAGCAGTCAGCTGAAGTAGGTTGCAGTGCTGCACTTTAACCACTGCGCCACCTCGGCTCCTACTACTTGACTACTAAGTCTTAAAGCACTTAGAGGAAACGGCCTGTTTCCCACTTAGATTTCATAAACAGAACACCTCACTTCATTAAGCACAAGGTTTTGATCCGAATCAGCTAGTTCCGGCTCACACTCCTCCACATCATCCTGGATTAAGCCAAGCAAGGGTTTAATCATTAAACTTCTTTCAGAGAGCAGCCATGGAGCTTCAGTCTAAATCCTTTTCTTTCTTCATGAGCCTACATATAAATATCAACTTCTGAATTAAGAAGATGTATTTACTGTGCCAAATTAGAGGACACAGAACCCCGTGCAAGCTTTTGAGTTCAGTAGGATGCGAAGGAAGGAAGGAAGGGAGGGAGGGAGGGAGGGAGGGAGGGAGGGAGGAAGGAAGGAAGGAAGGAAGGAAGGAAGGAAGGAAGGAAGGAAGGAAGGAAGGAAGGAAGGAAGGAAGGAAGGAAGGAAGGAAGAACTATTTATCCAAATAGATCATTCTTACTCTTCTACCTACCCGAACCGGTAGCATTTCACCCCTGGTACAGAGCCAGAGCCACGGTGCAGTGGTTAGAGTGCAGTACTGCAGGCTACTTCTGCTGCCTGCAGACTGCCTGCAATTTGGCACTTCGAATCTCACCGGGCTCAAGGTTGACTCAGCCTTCCATCCTTCCAAGGTGAGTAAAATGAGGACCCAGATTGTTGGGGGCAAGAGGCCGACTCTGTAAACCACTTAGAGAGGGCTGTAAAGCACTGTGAAGCAGTATATAAGTCTAAGTGTTGTTGCTATTGCTATTAAGGACAGTAATGGCATTGGAATTTCTGTCATTAAGTGATGCGGTTTTAAAGTGTGACCTCAAGTGACCACATCGCCTAACATTGACAATCCTGGCCATCTCGGTTACAGTCATTAACTGAATCCCACTGGTTGTTAGGTGAGGACCCACCCTGATCCAAACCATTCCCAGCTTGGTCCCTCCCATCCCTGAACTTTGGTAAGGTAAGGGACTACCTCTTTTTAACGCCTCCCATCCACCTGTCTCAAGTTTCCTCTCTTTTTCTATTTGAATCTCAGGATGCTTGAAAATTTCGTTCAAATTTCTCTTGCTGATACAAACTTCCTGACTTGGTGAAAATTGCTATAGCTGCTGGTCCTTTAATTATTTTGAGATGCATCTTCATTCTGCAGCCTGGCTATCCACACTTCACAATCTGAAGAAATACAATAGGAATGAAAAATTTCCTTCCTGATAAGATCGGAAGAAAGGAAGTGGAGCCAGGAAAGTTGCAGAGTGCTGGCAGGATGATTGTACAATGAAATAAATAAATGTTCACACTCATTCTTTGGCCATTTCATAACTAAGGCAAGCTGCAGAGATACATTGCTCCTCTGTGAATTTCTCCTAAATGTTCTTTTTGGTTGTGACAAAAATATCTGTGAAATTTAATCTAACAGTTTAAAAAAAAGCCAGAACATAACAAATGGAGGACACAAAACTAATTTTATCCTGTTATTTTCATGAAACCTGTTGCAAAGGGTGGGTTTTTACCTCCTGCAGTGAAAATACTTCTCAAAACTCTCAGTGGGGAATGGGGCAATGCATGTATTTTTCTGGCTGCATGAGTAGGTGGAGGGGGAAAGGTAGATTCCTAAGCCAGTGATGGAAGAAACACAACACTTATTTTCAATTTGCTGCCTTGCCTTCGGCATCTCCTGGACCACCAATAATTGCCAAGTTTCATTTTACAGCACCAGAGCAGATTTCTATCTTGAGGATATGATGAGCAGCAAAGTTGGTTAAAGATCTACGAAGTTGTTTGTTCTGGAGACAAAATATATCTCCACCCCACTGCCTGGGGTATAAGGATGAAAGTTGCTATTTATCATACAGATAGAGAAAATTCCAGTAGATCACTATTAGATTTTGAAGTTCTTGATCCAAAAAATGTTGGCAACAGCATTTTTTTTTCATTAGAGATCAGACCAATATTGATTGTGTTCATGCAATAAATTTATTTATTTATTATTTATTATTTATTTTGTGAGATTTATATACCGCCTCACAGTGCAAGCACTCTCTAAGCGGTTTACACCAGTAAGCAATGTATATTTATATTGCCCCCAACAATCTGAGTCCTCATTTTACCTACCTCAGAAGGATGGAAGGCTTGAGCCGGTGAGATTTGAACCTCTGACCTGCGGATCAGTGTCAGCTAAAGTGGCCTGCAGTACCTGCCTCTAACCGCTGCGCCACCTCGGCTTCTTACTTATTTACTCCCGGTTACCAAATTCACACTTTTTGTGGGATGCCACAATGCATTAAACCATAAACTAATCAAAGGGGCTGAATTCACACAACCTGCTAAGCCACAAAGTTTAACATTAACTGGGTTTTATTATTTTGTGTGAATGACTCCGCTAGAGAACTATACTTGGCCTGGTTAAACCTATTGTGAGAACATAACTCCTACCTTCTTCCTAAATGATGGCCTAGATGAGGATCATAAGCGGTTGCATAAAATCTACTCCTAATTGCTGGCTACCCGTCTTGAGCCACATTGCACCACCAGTCCTACGAAGGCAGGAAGCCATAGTGAAGGAGTACAGCAAAATTATGAGAAACCCACTTCTTCCTGTGCACGCTGATCTTCCTCATCTATCCATTGGCAGGCTTAAATCCAGGAAGCCCTCTCTGGCACTCGCTCAACAGCTGTCTAACAACTTTGACGTCAACCCTCAGTGGAAAGCGAAATGGGCTGCTGAACGCCCAGATACAGGCAGTCACATAGATGACCCTACACAAAAGGGGCCAGGTTTTGACCTTCCTCACCAGCATTGGTCAACTCTGAACAGGATCCACACCCAACATGGTGTTTACCGGGACGCCGGTTAGGACCTTTGTGGCTCTTTGAGTGTTTAAGGTTGCCGACCCCTGACCAAGGTGGAAAAACACTGTTGTAGACCATAAGTGAGGAACAGTCACATGTAAGCTAGTAGTCAGCATTAAGTGAGGTGGTTGCTAAGCATGCAGGTAAGTGTGGAATGAGAGTGAAAGTCCATGTAATGAAGCATCTTTCTTTATTGCAGCTTTCCAAGATGTCCATGTGATGATTTTTGTGGGCTTTGGCTTCCTCATGACTTTTCTTCAACGCTACGGCTTTGGCGCTGTTGGCTTCAACTTTCTCCTCGCTGCCTTTGGGATCCAGTGGGCTCTCCTGATGCAGGGCTGGCTCCATACCTTTGAGCATGGGAAGATACTCATTGGAGTGGAAAGGTAAGATGGCATGCTTGGACATGGAAAGAAAGAGTTTCTGGATAGCAGGTCACAAGACAAGCGTGAAACTATAATGAAGATAAATTAAATTTGTGGCTTAGGAATGCAAAGATGTGCACTAGGTGAGAGATAAGATGGATTCTCTTATCGTTTATGGAGTCCAAAATAAATGTCCAGGACATCTAAAAACAGCATTTTAGAGAGAATGTGGAAGCATCGTCTGAGACACTCCATTTGTTCTGAGGCACACTTGGAATTTTGGACCAAAGGCACATGTGGGATTTGGAGTGAATGAGTGCATTGACAAAATGGCTGCTATGGTGTATATAGCAATAGACTTATATACTGCTTCACAGTGCTTTACAGCCCTCTCTAAGCGGTTTACAGAGTCAGCGTATTGCCCCCAACAATCTGGATCCTCATGTTACCGACCTGGGAAGGATGGAAGTTTGAGTCAACCTTGAACCTGGTGAGATTCAAACTGCCAAATTGCAGGCAGCTGGCAGTCAGCACAAGTAGCCTGCAGTACTGCATTCTAACCACTGCGCCACCGTGGCTCTTATGTTATTCATAGTGAGCTAGACTTTAAGAATGTTCTCTAGAGCAGGGGTCTCCATTGGCAACTTTACGACTTGTGGACTTCAACTCCCAGAATTCCTCAGCCAGCATGCACCAAGGTTGGAGACCCCTGTTCCAGAGGACATCCTAGAACACCTAGGGAGCCGAGGTGGCGCAGTGGTTAAAAGCAGCACTGCAACCTTCAGCTGATTGCTAGTTCAGCAGTTCAGCAGTTCAGCTGTTCAAATCTCACCAGGCTCAAGGTCGACTCAGCCTTCCATCCTTCTGAGGTTGGTAAAATGAGGACCCAGATTGTTGGGGGCAATATGCTGAACTCTGTAAACCGCTTAGAGAGGGCTGTAAAGCATTGTGAAGCGGTATATAAGTCTAAGTGCTATTGCTATTGCTATTGTGAGTCCAGAGGTGTCTCCTGCCAATGGATAAGATACCGGAGGCTGATGTTCTACTTTACAGCATGCAAGATTGCTGTTTGCAGTTTTTAAAAATAGAACATGGTCAATGGGACAAAAAAAGTGATGGGCACGAAGGGATATACCTGAAGGGATATTGGGGCCTGAAAGCTCATGCTGCCCTACCTTACTACAAGCTAAGACCATTATTGTAAATTTTGCACATTGGATGATGGAAAATGTCTATCAGGCCAAAGCTTCTGGATGACCCTCTTTGACAAATTGGAAGAGTGCTATTATATTCCTTGTCGGTCATATCAAAGCTAAACAAATCAATGTCTTCAATCCTCATTGTTCTGATTTGACCCTTTCCCAAATTTGCCTGAATACTGTCCAGCGAAAGAAAGAAAGAAAGGAAGGAAGGAAGGAAGGAAGGAAGGAAGGAAGGAAGGAAGGAAGGAAGGAAGGAAGGAAGGAAGGAAGGAAGGAAAGAGTAGAATAGAATAGAATAGAATAGAATAGAATAGAATAGAATAGAATAGAATAGAATAGAATAGAATAGAATAGAATAGTGACTTTCCATGATTTAGAAATTCATCTTCTCTTGATGCAGCCTCATTGGATGACCTAAAAGTCTAGGTTAGGGACAGATCATAGTGGACAAAATCTACCCATGTCATCCCCAAGGGTCAACCATGACTCCAAGGGCACATAATGAAGCTTCAGGTGTCATTTTTGTAGCCATGTCTCACTGCTGGCTCATGTGATCAACTGCAATTCCAAGACGCTTGTTGTTGTGTTGCTTCAGTAGCCTTCTCTGACTTCCCCATCTCTTCCTTCTCCTCCCAGCCTGATTAATGCAGATTTCTGCGTGGGTTCTGTTTGTATCGCCTTTGGTGCCCTTTTGGGCAAAGTCAGCCCCGTCCAGCTGCTCATTATGACACTGTTTCAAGTGACTCTCTTCTCCGTCAATGAATATATCCTGCTTGATCTGCTCCATGTAAGGCTCTTCACCTTGGTTTCAAACATTCAGAGATGCTTCCCTGTCTTAATTTCAGTTTTTGTGACAAACTTGTGTATTTGATTATCACTTGCCATCCTGAGTCACTCTGTGCAGCAAGACAAAGAGGACAATGATTTTAAACTTTAAGCTTAAGGGTATGTCTTACTGTAGTGGAATGTAATCTGGATTCCCAGAAGGGAGGGGCCACATTCCAGAGAGCAAAGAGGCAATGAAGTTTGGACAGTTTGGTCAGAAGGAAGAGGTTTAAAACAGCTCCTCCCTAGCGATTCTCACTTATAGGTCTAGAGGTGAAGAACAATAAAGGAAACTACTCGGAAGTAAGTCCATCTATTGTTCTTGGGACCTGACACAAACTTCTTTCAGCTCAAGGGCTACTCTAAGCTTTGCAGGGCTGGGCGGGTGACACATTTCTTTAAGCAAACTATTATTGGAACAAGAGATGGGTGAAGCCAATCCTCCCACCCCATAGAGATCATTTTCTAGTTCATCATCACACACTGGCAGGAGGAAGAAGCTCAGAAATTTGAACTTGAATTCTGGCATGTCTTGCATTTAATTCATGCAGTCACTTGACATCTTGTAATGGATTCGTGACATAGTTTTTCTATGGGATCAAACTTTGATAGAGGCTTTATGCCCTTGGAGGTATATTCTTACCATTGAGAGAGAAAATCCTAACAACCACACATGAAATATGTTCCAAAAGTAGATGACACCATGGCCTAATGGGGAAAAGAAATTCATAATTTCTAAGGGGCGAAATAGGTACCTTCAATTCCTGCTGGACTGCTCCCTGTTTTGCATTCTAAATATTTATTTATTTATTTATTTATTTATTTATTTATTTATTTATTTATTTATTTATTTATTTATTTATTTATTTATTTATTTATCTATTTATTTATTTATTTATTTATTTGTGAGATTTATATACCGCCTCACAGTGCAAGCACTCTCTAAGCGGTTTACACCAGTAAGCAATGTATATATTTACATTGCCCCCAACAATCTGGGTCCTCATTTTACCTACCTCGGAAGGATGGAAGGCTGAGTCAACCCTGAGCCGGTGAGATTTGAACCGCTGACCTGTGAATCACAGTCAGCTAAAGTGGCCTGCAGTACTGCACTCTAACCGCTGCGCCACCTCGGCTCCAACCTCCGACCCCAATTTAAACATGAGTCTGTCTGCCCATGATCCTTGGTGACTGCAAAAATGGAATCCAAGTATAAAGGTGGCTTACTAGCTATATTTTTTACACCCTTGCTATAAGATATCTTTCCCCAAGTAAGTGTTCTCTAGATGCATTGCTTAACAATTCCCAGACTCTCCCACCAGCATAACTTAGAAAGCAGGTTGGAATTTTGCAGTCCATATGCATCTAGAGCAGTGTTTCCCAACCTGGGCAACTTGAAGATGTCTGGACTTCAACTCCCAGAATTCCCCAGCCAGCGAATGCTGGCTGGGGAATTCTGGGAGTTGAAGTCCAGACATCTTCAAGTTGCCCAGGTTGGGAAACACTGATCTAGAGGTCTCCAGATTGGGGAGATTAATTTAGCAACATTTGCTCAACGCACCTGAAGAATCTCCTAGGTATCCAATGAAAATCTTACAATTATACATGCACCAGAAAAGTATTTGCTAAGACTTCAGATTTTCTTCAGCTTTAAGAAGGGTGGCAAAAAGAGACAGGACTTTCTTGGTGATGGCTCCTCTGCTTAAGAGAAGCTTGCTTGGTTTCCACCATGTTACTTTATCAATTGCCTTAAGTGAAGACCGCTCTTTCAGGCTCCTAAAACATCAAGAGCTGTCGTTTTATTTGCTACACTTCACATTTCATTCTGACAGTTCTTTTAGATGTTGTGTACATTCTATTTTTGAGGGAACAGATGGAGCTGTTGTGTTCTTTCACTTGGATTTGTTTCGATTGTATTATTCTTGCATTTTATTATCACTAGATAATAAGTTACTGTGTTTTTCTTAATGCCCAGAGGTAATAACATGTTACTGGTCAAGGTAGCCCTTTATGGGAGACCATTACATTACAATCCCCCCTCATATCCACTTTGTAAGCGAGAGGGGAGCCAACTAAGGGGCGTGCATAAGTGCACCACCGTGCCTACCGTCCCTGTCCTAATGTTCCCTCTTTCAGTACCAAACTTAGTATATAAACAATGTTACATCTATGTATATTACCAACACATACTTGACAAAATAAAAATAAATAAATAAAAATAAAAATAAAAAATTAGGGAGGGAGAAGAGCCCATTGTTGGTTTCTCATCCATGACCCACAAGATGCAGGACACAACTCTTGTGGGCTTGGAATGTGGTTGCACAAGTAGGGCACACTTTGATTGAACGTACATAAAAGCCCCCGAGAGGAACAGATTAACCATCAGATAAGGGGATTGAATGAGATTCTGGCTTGAGGGTCTGAATGGAAAAGGAGGCTTAAAATAATATTACCAGCCTTGTGGAATGCAGGGAGACCTCCTTAACTTCAGCTCAACATGTTTATCTTGCAAAAAAAGGAGCATCTCGTTTGCTAAATTTATACAGTTCATCTTCTACTCTCATTCAGGCTGAAGGGACAACAAGAAGATTGAATAAATGCAATATCCAGAATTATTCTTCCACCCGTTGTAAAACTAGAGATAAGAGTTAAATTCTCTGAAGGGCAAAGTAGTTACAACTCCGTTCTTGGGAGTAGAAATTGCATATGTTTTTTTTCCCCAATGTTTCATTTTTGTGTTTGTTTGATTTTTTTTTAAAAAAATCTCATTGTTCAGCCAGAAAGACTCCCGGGGTGTCTTTCAGATAAGATAGTCCTTGCCTGCTCATTTACAATTTCAAAGATCTTGTAGCAAAGTAAAAGGAGGGAGAAGGGAGGAAGGCCAAGAGAAGCGATGATTTTATTTATTTTATTTATTTAGTGTTCTTCTATGCCGCCCTACTCCCTGAGGACTCAGGGCGGCGTACAACATTTTAAGGAACAACTAAACAATAAAATTATTATTATACTATCATAGTCCATGCGATGGGTTGGGTAACTAAGCGAAATGAGAAGTCTGCTACTTCTTCTTTGTCAGAATCCAGTTTCTTGCAAATGAGTAGCAGTGAAAGCAGTCCAAAACGTTTCCTGAGTAAAGGGAGGTTAAATTAGAGATATCGTCTGGCTGAAGAACCAGAAGGCCATGCAATCATCCAAGTCATGGTTGTCCCAAAGATGCTTTTCAAAAGATAACTGGGCTTTTGGGGGGAGGGGGGGTTCCCTTGAAAAATATTTAGCTTCTCATCCAAGAAGCTTCTCCAGTTCTGAACCTCACTGAAGGAGCTTCTTGAATGAGAAGCAAAATGTTTTCAAGGGAATCTGAACTAAATGTAGTTCATAAAATCATCTGCCACAATGTCCTACCTGTCAATGACTATTTCAGCTTCAACCGCAACAACACACGAGCACACAATAGATTCAAACTTAATGTAAACCGCTCCAAACTCGACTGCAGAAAATACGACTTCAGCAACAGAGTGATCAATGCCTGGAATGCACTACCTCAGAGGTCTCAAACCTTGGCAACTTTATGAGGTGTGGACTTCAACTCCCAGAATTCCTCAGTCAGCATGGCGGAAGAATTCTGGGATTTGAAGTCCACACCTCATAAAGTTGCCAAGGTTGGAGACCTCTGCGTTACCTGACTCTGTAGTTTCTTCCCCAAACTCCAAAACCTTTAACCTTAGACTGTCTACAGTCGACCTCTCCCCGTTTCTAAGAGGTCTGTAAGGGGTGTGCATAAGCGCACCACTGTGCCTACCGTCCCTGTCTTACTGTCCTATTGGCCTCATTTATCTGTACTTACTTTGCTTATGTTATGTTTATACAAATACCTGCTATCTTGTACATGTTTGAGAAACAAAACAAAATAAATAAATAAAATAAATAAATAAATAAAAATCAACAACTAAGAAACCCAAGGGAAGGAGAGTCCATTTGCTTTTGAAAAGCATTTTTGGGGACATCCAGAAATAGAATTTTTAGATGCCCAAAGGCACAAATGTCCTATTTAAACTGTTAAGCAACTGGGTTCAAGTTTCATTTGTGGTATACTGATTCTCTGTAGAATAAACCAATTGCTTCTAGGTAGGCTTCAATCTCTTTTATATCGGTTACTGCAGGTCAAAGATGCTGGAGGATCCATGACCATTCATACATTTGGTGCTTACTTTGGCCTAACTGTGACCTCTATTTTGTACCGGCCTAACCTCGAGCAGACCAAAGACAAGCAGGAATCTGTTTACCATTCAGACCTTTTTGCCATGATTGGTGAGTTGTGGTTTCTCTCCCTGTTAGACAGGAGATCAGAGGTGGGTTGCTCCCGGTTTGGACCGGTTCTATAGAACCGGTAACGGGAATTTCCCCCCACTCGCCGAACCGGGACCGATCACCGGTTGGCCATGCCCCCAAACTGGCTCTAACCGCCATCTTGGTTTTTGCTTCTGCGCATGCGCAGAAGCCGAGTTTTTGGCACTGCACATGCAGGCACGCGCGCAGCCACATGGCGTGGGAGGAAGCGAACTGGCGGCGAAGTAAGTTAGAACCCACCCCTACAGGAGACCCTTCGCTTTCTGAGACAAATAGTCAGGAATAGTGAAAAAGAGGCTCAGGCTATTGACGAAGAGGCCTTTTCTCTTACCTTTATTTCAGTTTAAGGTAGCCCAAGTGAAGGTACTTAAAGCGGAAAATATTGTGAAGGTATTGTGGACTTTGAGCCTTTAATCCATCATGCACAAAGCTGCGTGTTCATCACATCTCGGAAGCCAGGAAAAGATACGCTTGGCATGTCATTGTTTTGGAAACCTTGAAACCTCTTTTGATCCTTATGATCACACTGAAAGGAATGTAGAAGTTTCTTGATGAGCTCTTTTTAAACTACCCATTTACTGATGCGCAAACATTAAATTAGGGAGCTCGGTTTTCTGGTTTTGCTATTGTAACCTCGAGGTCCTATTTCGGATGTTTTTTAAAAATGCATACTGATAGATGCAGAAGTATTTCTGTACAAGAAACCAGTAAATATGCTTTTATACAGATCAATATTACTGATTGATTAGTAAGTTATTTTTCCTGCCCGGTCTCTAGTTGGGCTAGAGGGCTTCTCAGGGGCTTACATTCATCAGGGGTGGGTTCTGACTTACCTCGCTGCCAGTCTGCTTCCTCACACGCAGCGTGGGCGCACGCATTTTGCGCATGCACATGCGCAGTGCTAAAAACCCAGCTTCTGTGCATTTGCAGATGCAAAAAACAGCTTCTGCGCGTGCGCAGAAGCGAAAAACAAGATGGCGCTGCCTATGGCGCCACCAAGAGAGCTGGTTCGGGGGCGTGTCCAGCCGGCTATTGCTGCCAGTTCGGCGAGCGGGGGAAAATTCCCACTACCGGTTCTATAGAACCGGTCTGAACCGGCAGGAACCCACCTCTGACATTCATGCTTTATCCAGAAGAGTGAGCTGCCTGCAATTCCTGGTCTGTCCTTATAAAAAGCCAGTTGTTAACTACCATTGCAGGAACCTTGTTTCTGTGGATGTATTGGCCCAGTTTTAACTCAGCCGTTTCCAATCATGGGGATGCACAGCATCGAGCGGCCATCAACACCTACTGTTCACTTGCTGCTTGTGTCCTCACTTCTGTGGCCTTCTCTAGTCTCTTGCAAAAGAAGGGAAGGTTGAACATGGTGAGTAAAGTCAGGCAAGATGCCAAGCTTTTCTCTTATCTTTCACAAGGTTTCATGGAATTTCTTACTACAGGTGTGTTTGTGTGGGGCTGCTTGCTTACCTGCTTGCCTGCCAATCAATCAATCAATCAATCAATCAATCAATCAATCAATCAATCAATCAATCAGTCTCAATCATTAAAAATGATAGCATGGCTTTCTGTTATCTTGTACAAAGTTTCATGGAACCCCCACCACAGGGGTGTGTGTATCTTTTCTTTTCTTTTCTTTTCTTTTCTTTTCTTTTCTTTTCTTTTCTTTTCTTTTCTTTTCTTTTCTTTTCTTTTCTTTTCTCTCTTTCTCTTTCTTGCTTTCCCTCCCTCCCTCCCTTCCTCTCCCTCCCTCCCTTTTTCTTTCTTTTTTCTTTCTTCTTTTTTCTTTCTTCTTTCTTCCTTTCTCTCTCTCTCTCTCTTTCTCTCTTTTGTTCTTTCTTTCTTTCTCTTCCTTCCTTCCTTTCTTTCATTCTTTCTCTCTTTCTTTCTCTCTTTCTCTCTTTCTCTCTTTTCTTTCATTCTTTCTCTTTCTTTCTTTCTTTCTTCTCTCTCTCTCTCTTTCCTTCCTCCCTCCCTCCCTCCTTCCTTCCTTCCTTCCTTCCTTCCTTCTTTCTTTCTTTCTTCCTTCCTTCCTTCCTTCCTTCCTTCCTTCCTTCCTTCCTTCCTTCCTTCCTTCCTTCTTTTTCCTTCCTCCTTCCTCCTTCCTCCTTCCTCCTTCCTCCTCCACAGTGGGTCAGAAAAACTATGATTGTGCTAATCGTAGTAAGACTGCACTTGAAAAGACTATTGCATTGGGTCAAAGAAGGAGGTAAAAATGACCCTTGAGCAAAAAATGAAAAAAATAAAATAGAAAATCAGGAATTAAAATTGCTGTGTCTTCATAGGTCCATATTCAAAATGCCACCCTGGCCGGCGGTGTGGCCGTAGGAACGTCTGCTGAAATGATGCTCACCCCATATGGTGCCCTTATTGTGGGCTTCATCTGTGGCATTGTGACGACCATCGGATACGTCTACATCACAGTAAGAGCATTTCTGAATGCATCAAAGCTTTCCCGAGCCTTGATGGCAGGACCAAGTAGCAAAAAAGTGGAAATGTTACTTCTTTACACTGTAATACGTTGTGGCAGTTTCCTCTTTGAGGTGCTCATGTTTTGTCCTTCCTTCCTTCCTTCCTTCTAGCCTTTCCTAGATGCTAAGCTACATATCCAAGACACCTGTGGCATCCACAACCTTCATGGAATGCCAGGTTTAATTGGAGGCATCGTAGGGGCCGTCACTGCTGCCGCTGCTACCGAAGGAGTCTATGGAAAGAAAGGGTGAGGGCTTTGGGCAGGGGCAGGTTGCTCACTTACCTCGCTACCGGAGCCCTGCGTGTGCATCGCCACATTTGCTGCGTGCGCGTGTCTCCTCATGAGATTTTGCTTCCGAGCATGCGCAGAAGCAAAATCTCCCAAAAATACAGCACAGGAGTGAGCACATGCAAACAGCACCATCTGCTGGCCGCTATCGGTACTGTAGAGTGGGCCGCACCGGTAGCAACCCACCTCTGTCTTTGGAGCATCTACGTAAGGCAGGGCTGTCAAACTTGATTTCATTGAGGGCCGCATCAGGGTTGTGTTTTATGGCTGGATTTATGACCATTCGTTTAGCAAACATTCAAAATTATGGTGGCACTAAAAAAAAGCGATTTAAGAGATTACCAAAGAAAAAATAGAGATGAAACTGGAAATATTTGTATTGGGAATATTACCTGAAACTTACAAAACAGAAATACAATATTTAATAATACATGTGATAACAAGTGCAATAATAATATTTGCTCAGAATTGGAAGATTAAATATATACTATCAGAAGAAAACTTGATTAGAAAGATCTTAGAGTGTGCCGAAAGGGATAAACATACTAAGTAAATACAAGAAAAAGAGGAAACAAAATATTATAAAGTATGGGGAAAGTGGTACGAGTGGTTAGAGAAGAGAGGTAAAGGATAAGAGAACAAAGTAAGAAAGAGGATAAAGGAGTTACTACAGTGTATTAAATATAAATAAATAAAAAGGAAATAGAAAATTATGGTAGAAATAGACTACATTAATATAGGATGTATATGATAGATATAAATAGAAGTGTGAAATATATGTATATAATAGAAATGAAAAATGAAAGAGGAAAATACTGTAAAACTTAAAATGTTTTAGCGACGTGAAATTGTTGTAAAGAAGGAAATTGTATAAATTTCCATGTCTGTTTTTAATGTAAAAAATGTTCAATAATTTTTTTTTAAAAAAAGTGACTTAAGGCCGGTCTTCACATTTGGAAGCGTCGCAATGTCCTCTTGGTTCCGTGATCAAAATTTGGGCAGTTGGAAGTTTGGTCTTGGTTTAACCTGTTAATTACCTTTTTATATATACAGTAAGATAGATGACAGATCAGATTAATTGCAAACAAACTTGTAGAAGTTCATAAACTGTGGTCCTGTTTTGCAAAAGGGGGACGTTATTACAGGTAATCCTTGACTTACAACAGTTCATTTAGCGACCGTTCCAAGTTACAACAGCACTGGAAAAAGTGACTTATAACCATTTCTCACAGTTATAACTTTTGTTATATAACTTTTGTAGCATCCCCATGGTCACGTGATCAAAATTCAGAGGCTTGGCAGCTAGCTCATATTTATGACGGTTTCAGCATCTTTTTTTAATGTAAAGGAGTCACGGGATCCCCTTTTGCGGCCTTCTGACAAGCAAAGTCAACGGGGAAGCCTGATTTCACTTAACAGCCGGGTTACTAACTTAAGAACTGCAGTCATTCACTTAGCAACCGTGGCAAGGAAGGTCGTAAAATGGGGCAAAACTCACTTAACAAATGTCTCACTTAACAACAGAAATGCTGGGCTCAATTGTGGTCGTAAGTTTGAGGATGACCTGTATCGCTACAATGTACCTATCAGTATTCATCTAGGGTGGGACAATATATGTACCATATTTTTCGGAGTATAAGATGCACCTTAGTTTTTGGGGAGGAAAATAGGGGAAAACAATCTGCCTACCAGGTATTCATCTGGCTAGTGTCATTAGTCTGGTCAGCTTCAGCACATTATTTTATCCCCTGGTTAGGACTTAAAAAACCTTCTTCTGAGAGAGTAACAATGAAAGAGCCTGCAAGCCAGTAAGAGCTGGGAAGATCGTTAGCACCTGGTTAGGGCTAGAAAAAAACTTATTCGGAGCAAGTAGAGCAATGAAAAAAAATTCTGCAAAGACTTAGGGCTGGAAAAACATTCTTCGGAGAGAGTAACAATGAAAAAGCCTGCAAGGTAAGAGCTGGGAAGATCTGTTAGCACCTAGTTAGGGCTGGAAAAAAAGCTTCGAAAAAGCTACATTCAGAGTATAAGACGCACCCAAATTTTCAGCCACTTTTAGGGAGTAAAAAGGTGCGCCTTATACTCAGAAAAATACGGTATATGTGTCTTTGCTTTTTTTTTTCCCCTAATGCCCGTTTTTAAAATGTTTTGTCTAGCTTTATTTTGTTTTGTAAGATTTCTTTTTTTTTCTTTGTGCCTTTGGAGTTTCTATTTTAACTTTCTGAATAAAATAAAATAATGAAAATATTGGGAATGTTTTTGGGGACGTTTGGCAACCCGCACGTATTTGCACCAGCTACGATGTCCCAAAATGATGGTGATGACCATCGGTGACCTTCCCAGCAAATCTCACTTTGAGGGAAAGCAAGACCTATGGTGATGAACCCAAAAGAACTTGGGAATAAAAATTGTCCTTGAGCTGGAGGGAAATCCTCACGTTCCTTTCTTTTCCACTTCACTTCCTTCTTACAGGCTCATCAAGATGTTTGACTTCACCGGAGAATACCGGCATCGAACACCGAGTATCCAAGGGGGATTCCAAGCAGCTGGCATTGCAGTATCACTAGCTATGGCTTTGGTAGGAGGCGCTATTGTAGGTAGGTGGAAGAAGCAGTGACATGATAGCAGTATTTCAGTATTTGAGGGATTGTCACAAAGAAGAGGAGGTCAACTTGTTTTCCAAAGCCCCAGAGGGCAGGACAAGAAACAATGGATGGAAACCAATCAAAGAGAGAAGCAACCTGGAATCAAGGAGAAAATTCCTAACTGTGAGGACAATTAACCAATGGGACAGCTTGCCTCCAGAAATCGTGGGCGCTCCATCACTGGAGGTTTTTAAGAAGAAACTGGACAGTCACTTATCTGAGATGCTATAGGTTCGTGGTGGCAAACCTATGGCACACGTGCCAGAGGTGGCACACAGAGCCCTCTCTGTGGCCACGCGAGCTGTCGCCCCAGCTCAACTCTGCCGTTCATGCGTGTGCACCTCCTGCTGACCAGCTGGGCTTGGGGTCTCTGCCGTGCATATGCGGGGGGTGTATGCGGGGGGGTTCATGCATGCGTGGTGGGTGGGTCACATGTGGGGGGCCACGCATGCATGCACAGGGGGTGGGGAGCATGCACGGGGGCTGTGCGTGCATTGCATTTTGGGGGTTTGTGCACTCGGTCTGGAAAAGGTTAGCCATCACTGGTATAGGTTCTCCTGTTTGAGCAGAGGGCTGGACTAAAAGACCTCCATGATCCCTTCCAGCTCTATTCTATTCTAATTCTATTCTAATCATTCAAGAGAGATCTAACGTAGAACTAAGGAGAAATTTTCTGACAATGAGAACAATTAGATAGTGGAATGGCTTGTGATGTTCTAACACTGGAGGTTTTCTAGATTAGATTGGACAAACCATTTGTTTGGAATGGTATAGGATCTCCTGCTCAAGCCAGGGGTTGGACTAGAAGACCTCCAGGGTCCCTTCCAAATCATATTCTGTATTCCGATGCCAGCCTTTTTGTATTTTCTCTCCTGCTTGAAAGTAAAAAATGGATGAGAGTCTTTCTCTGGATCACGTAATTCGAGGCAAAGCCAAGCTTTAAATTAGATTAAAACTAATCAATGAGAGAAGCAACTTAGAACTAAGGAGAATTTTCCTGACAGTGAGAACAATTAATCAGTGAAACAGCTTGCCTCCAGAAGTTGTGGGTATTCAATCACTGGAGATCTTCAAGAAAAGATTGGATAGTCATTTATCCAAAATACAGCTCATCTGTCTGGAACCCACACCGCATATCAGACATAAATACATTAGAAAGTGTCCAGAGATACTTTACAAGAAGAGTCCTCCACTCCTCTACTTGCAACAGAATACTTTACGCAACCAGACTTGAAATCCTCGGCTTAGAAAGCTTAGAACTACGTCGCCTTTGACACGACCTAAGCATAGCTCATAAAATTATCTGCTACAACGTCCTTCCTGTCAACGACTACTTCAGCTTCAACCACAACAATACACGAGCACACAACAGATACAAACTCAAAGTAAACGCTCCAAACTTGACTGTAGAAAATACGACTTTAGCAACAGAGTGGTTAATGCCTGGAACTCAATACCTGACTCTGTGGTTTCATCACCAAACCCCCAAAACTTTACCCTTAGACTGTCCACTGTTGACTTCACCCGATTCCTAAGAGGTCAGTAAGGGGCGTGCATAAGCACACCAGCGTGCCTACCGTCCCTGTCCTAATGTTCCCTCTTATCAGTACCCATCTTATGTATATAAACAATGTTATATCTATATATATTGCCAATACGTACTTGACAAAATAAATAATAAATACATAATAAATAAATTGAATGGTGTAGGGTCTTCTGCTTGAGCAGGGGTTGGGCTAGATCATTACAGGAGTCTCCAACCTTGGCAACTTTAAGACTTGTAGACTTCAACTCCCAGAATTCTGGAAGTTGAAGTCCACAAG
>JALIGW010000012.1:10822536-10825036 GCA_023053685.1 Diadophis punctatus similis | reverse complement strand
AACTGAAGAAGGGAAAAATATTATCACTCAACTGAAGATTTTTTTAACATGAATTCTAGCAAAAAAAATTATGCAAACAAATAATAAGGAAGTTGAGAAGGGTGGATCCCCAGATTCAGAAGCATATTGCTAAAACCAAAACAAGTTATGAAAAAAAAAACCCATAGAAGTAATAAGCAATAAAATTCAAGAGCTTATTGGTCAATAAAAAATGAGCGAGGCGTTCCCCATAGAGCTCTTAAAATGAAATTGCTGAAGTTTTAGCAAAAGCATATAACTTTCCCTAAAATTGGCTGGTTGTGTGTGTTTTTTTTAAAAGGCCTGGAGATTAGTTTTCTTTTTAAAAAAAATGATAAGGAAAGTAGGCAAAGGAAGTTAAAAATTACAGCTGCCATTCTAGGTAAATTTGTGGAAAGCATTAGGAAAGATAAAACTACAAGCCGTATGGAAGAATGAATATGGTTTCTGGCCAGGCAAGGGTCACCTCTCCAATTTTTTTTTAGTTTTTTAAGGAGTCAACCTGATTGATCTTTTAGCTGGATGCTTTTAGCCAACATCTTCATCAGGCAATCCAGAGTCAACCTACTAATCAAGGGAGAAGACCATTCCTTTCATAGATTTTGCAAGACTGAGAAAGAGAGAATGAATGTAATGTGAGTTTTGAGGGATGAGGGATGCCAGAAAATAAAGTCATCCATAGGATCTGTAGGGAAATTGGGGCATTTTAATAAGGTAGTTCCAAAATGATCTAGTGAAGAACAGCGTAGGGCAGCAAAGTGGTTGAATTTGCATATGATTCCAGATTATTCCGGAATAATCTGGGGGAAAGTGTCAACCGGCCCTCGAAAGGGCTCCCAGGTGAGATTCCTTGTCATTGCATGGAAGAACCACCACCTAAGTTTTGTTACAGGTCTTGGGGTGGTTGTCCACAGTCTGAGGAATATCTTGACCCACCCAATGGGACACCAGGCTTCATCAAATCAATTAAAGGCCTTGAGGCTGCAACGTACAACTCTGCTTTCCTAAATCTGTAAATGTTGTAAGTAAAGGCATTTTTACAAAAAGTGACCAACGTTTGCCATGTTTTATCTTCCACAGAGACTGATCCTTAGAACATTGAATATCAGAGTTGGAAGGGACCTTGGAGGTCTTGTAGTCCAACCCCCTGCTCAAGCAGGAGACTTTATACCATTTCAGATAGGTGGCTGTTCAGTCTCTTCTTAAAAGCCTCCAGTGATGGAGCCCTCACCCACAACTTCTGAAGGCAAGTTGTTCCACTGGTTGACTGTTGTCACTGCCAGGAAATTTCTCCTTAGATCTAGACTGGATCTCTCTTTGATTAGTTTCCATCCGTTTTTTCTTGTCCTGCCTTTAGGTACTTTGAAGAATAAGTTGTCCCCCTCTCCTTTGTGGCAGCCCTTCAATTATTGAAACACTGCTATCATGCCATTCTTGGTCCTTCTTTTCTCTAGACTAGCTATACCCAATTTCTGTAACTGTTCTTCATATGTTTTAGCCTTCAGGCCCCTAATCATCTTTGTTGCTCTTCTCTGCACTTTTTCCAAAGTCTCAAAACACCTTTTTTATAATGATGTGACCAAAACTGGAACCCAAATGTTCACCTTCCAAGTGATGCTTATGGCTTGACGTTTCTCAATTGCACAAATTTTCCCGAGGAAGGGCATCGATTTTCTCCCATATTGGAGCTTCCTTGCACATTTTAAAATAACTGGATATTGAAGCTGGGGAGAAGAGAAGCTTCTCTTTCTTTCTTTCTTTCTTTCTTTCTTTCTTTCTTTCTTTCTTTCTTTCTTTCTTTCTTTCTCTTTCTTTTTCTTTCTTTCTTTCTTTCTTTCCTTCCTTCCTTCCATTCTTCTTCCTTCTTTCCTTCCTTCCTTCCTTTCTTTCTCCCTCCCTCCCTCTCTCTCTCTTTCTTTCTTTCTTTCCTTCCTTCCTTCCTTCCTTTCTCCCTCCCTCCCTCTCTCTCTCCTTTTCTTTCTTTCTTTCTTTCTTTCTTTCTTTCTTTCTTTCTTTCTTTCTTTCTTTCTATTTTTCTTCCTTCCTTCCTTCCTTCCTTCCTTCCTTCCTTCCTTCCTTCCTTCCTTCCTTCCTTCCTTCCTTCCTTCCTTTTTCTTTCTTTCTTTCTTTCTTTCTTTTTCTTTTCTCTTTCTTTCCCTCTCTCTTCCTTCCTTCCTTCCTTCCTTCCTTCCTTCCTTCCTTCCTTCCTTCCTTCCTTCCTTCCTTCCTTCCTTCCTCTTTCTTTCTTTCTTTCTTTTTCTTTCTTTTTCTCTTTCTTTCTTCTTTCTTTCTTTCTTTCTTTCTTTCTTTCTTTCTTTCTTTCTTTCTTTCTTTTTTTCTTTTTTTCTCTTTCTTTCTTTCTTTCTTTCTTTCTTTCTTTCTTTCTTTCTTTCTTTCTTTCTTTCTTTCTTTCTTTCTTTCTTTCTTTCTTTCTTTCAAAAGGAGGGGTTGCTCTCCACGGTGTCTGCTTATATTCTCACAC
>JALIGW010000012.1:10797536-10820036 GCA_023053685.1 Diadophis punctatus similis | reverse complement strand
AGAAACCATCTTTAAAGGCCAACCCATGTAAAATGCACTATAGTCCTTGAATCCAAGTATGAGCCTATTCTGACTTTATTTGTATTCCTTTCACTCTTCGATACTACCAGTATCTACAGATGAATTTCAATGCACACTTCGCTTTGTACTTCCTTCACTGGGTCTGTCTGTCTGCATGTCTGTCTGTGGTCCCTGTTTCACTGCATTCCCTGCACAGGCTATATTTTGAATCGGTCACCTATGTCTTTCTGCATGTGTCTTCACAAATGTGATTCTAGACAGCAATAGCCTCTATATATACAGGGCCTTCTTATGAAATGCTGATTGTCAATCCACGGCACACTTGATTTATTTATTTATTTATTTATTTATTTATTTATTTATTTATTTATTTATTTATTTATTTATTTATTTATTTATTTATTTATTTATTTATTTATTTATTTATTTATTTATTATTTGTTCTTATATGCCGCCCTACTCCCGAGGGTAGGCTCATGGTTGCATCCTTGAAATTGTGTACGTCTGTGTGCATTACTCTCAGGAAGGGCATATCTTTGCATATTTGTATTTTAACAGAATAACAAGAGTTGGAAGGGACCTTGGAGGTCTTCTAGTCCAACCCCCTGCTCAGGCAGGAAACCCTGTACTATTTCAGACAAATGGTTGTATAATCTCTTCTTAAAAACCTCCAGTGTTGGGGCATCCACAACTTCTGGAGGCAAGTCGTTCCACTGATTAATTGTTCTAACTATCAGGAAATTTCTCATTAGTTCTAGGTTGGTTCTCTCCTTGATTAGTTTCCACCCATTGCTTCCTCGTCCTTCCTTTAGGTGCTTTGGAGAATAGCTTCTCCTTCTTCCTTATGGCAGCCCCTGAGATATTGGATCCTAGTCCTTCTTTTCACTAAACTAGACATGCCCAATTCCTGCAACCATTCTTCACATTTTCATATGGTTATGTGCCCTGCGTAGGCCAGATTTGCTTCATCCTTGAAGGTAGGGATGCATCCACTGTACATCCAGAAGCCAAGTCCATTCCTATGGACACATTAGCCACCATACCTATCGCCATGCTGTGTGCGTGCTTGCCAGTCTCCATGCGTATGTGAAGGGATTTTCTGAAAGAACTCTAGGGGAAAAAAATTGTAATCAGATTAACGCGGCCAATCACTTTGAGCTCTTGAAAAGGACATACGGTTTCTAATCAGCGCCTAGCCCCAATGTCCAAGTAAACCAGTAGGGGTCAAGCCCTCTGAAGCAGAAGCAAGAGAGGCCTGCTTCCCCCCCTCCTCTCCGTCCCTTGTAATTATGTCAGTTTACTAGCCAAATTGTCTGCTTGAGTGGACGCTGGGGTTCATCCATTCTTCTCTCAACTGGCCTTATTCATGTGGTAATGGAAGAACAGCATGGCCATCTAAGTTCTGGGAACACGGCTGGTCTTTGGAGATGCGGTGATGTTGCTTCGGTTGCAAAAACACAACCAGAGGAATTGTGAGGGTTGGGGTTTTTTCCCCTCTATAACATATGGAGCATTTTAGTTATTTAGTTATTTGTAATTGTTTTCCAGAGGTGATCCTCTCGCAAGGTAAAGATAAGTAGCAGCCTTCTGCAGAGCGATACTGTAGTTTTATGTGGGCTGTGCGGGGGGGTGGGGGGGTTTCATGGCTAAATCAGAAGGACACGGAGTTGGGGAAACTGAGTTTATCCACTCATCTCCACATAGCAATAGCACTTAGACATATACCACTTCATAGTGCTTTACAGCCCTCTCTAAGCGGTTTACAGAGTCAGCATATTACCCCCAACAATCTGGGTCCTCATTTTACCCACCTCGGAAGGATGGAAGGCTGAGACAACCTTGAACCGGTGAGATTTGAATCGCCGAACTGCAGCTAGCAGTCAGCTGAAGTAGCTTGCAGTGCTGCACTCTAACCACTGCGCCACCTCGGCTCCACATGCTTGCTAGAGCAATGTCCCGGCTTGTCTGTTTGGGAGGGACAGAATTCTCTTACACCAATGTTTCTCAACCTCAGGAAATTTAAGACGTATGGCCTTTCATTCTCAGAATTCCTCAGCCTAAACAACTCCATTGTGTGCTGTCCATGGTCCTGTTTGACAACTGTGTGAAGTCAGCGAGTGGCAGGAATGATACGGGAGTAACATTTAGTATAGTTTGGCCAATGTCACCTTTAGTGGCCTGAGCATTAACAGCATGGTTCTTCACTTGTTTACTTGTGGCTATGATCACAAACATGTCAGACACAGCTCTTTGCTTGGGAAGGTCATAAAAATATTTTTGGGTTACCAATATTCTTTTCAGAAGGGACGTGGTGGCTCAGTGGCTAAGACGCTGAGCTTGTCGATCAAAAAGGTCGGCAGTTCAGCAGTTCGAATCCCTAGTGCTGCGTAATTGAGTGAACTCCCATTACTTGCCCCAGCTTCTGCCAACCTAGCAGTTCCAAAGCACGTAAAAAATGCAAGTAGAAAAATAGGGACCACTTTGGTGGGAAGGTAACAGCGTTCCGTGTGCCTTCAGTGTTTAGTCATGCCGGCCACATGACCACGGAATCGTCATCAGACAGCACTGGCTCTTCAGCTTACAAACGTAGATGAGCAACCGCCCCCTAGAGTCGGGAACGACTAGCACATATGTGCAAGGGGAACCTTTATCTTTACCTTTATTCTTTTCAGCCTGTTCCACTCATGGTTGTCCCTAAAGTGCTTTTTCAAAAGGCAACTGGACTTTCTTTGTTTTTCCTTGAAGACTTTTTGCTTCTCATCCAAGAAACTTCTTCAGTTCTGACTGAAGAACTGAGGACGCTCCTTGGATGAGAAGCGAAACATCTTCAAGGAAAAACAAAGGAAGGAAAACAACTTCAAGGATAAGCAATTAACTTTTGAAAAAGCACTTTTGGGACAACCATGACCTGATCTGATGACTGAGAATCTCTATAGATGTTCCACTCATGGGTTTTCTTTCTGCTTGAAGGTAAAACAGGTATCACAGACTGCAACTTCAAGAGAAGTTTCAATGTCCCTGCTATTCAGCTGAGTTGACATATACATCTATTGAGCAATTTTCCACATGAATTGTTGATTCAACTCTCAACGCCATAAGAATTCACGAGACACCCTTCTCTATGACTAGATTTACATACTATTAAATATTAGATACCCTGAATATGGAGATTTAAATCCCTAAACAAACAAGCAAATGTGCATTTGCTGGTTTTTTTTAAAGAAAAACTTTTTCCCGAAGATCCTAGCAATTCCTCTTAGCCTCATGCACTGTTACTTGCATTTTGTTTCATAATTATCAGCTTATGGATTCCTACATATCCTGTTCTATGTAGAGACAAGCTAGTGAAAAGCTGATGGAGGGTTAGAAAGACCTGTGCGTTTATTGGCAAGACCAGGTTGGTTTCCATTGGATTTCTTCATACTCCAATCCATATTCAGAATGAGGCACGGCCAATGCTGTGATTTAGAAAGGATGCTACTGTTGGTGATGTCTAAAATCACATTGACCATTTCTGCAGCTGCATCCCATATTAAATTTTGTCACCAGCTGCTCTGAGTATCCCTACAAACGATGCTATAGTATCTCAACGTTGTCTCCAAATTCTAGATCCATAAAATGGGATCTAGAATGTAATTTTATCACCGGCAATTTCTGAAGCAGGTCCGATATACTGTCTTTTTTGGTGGCATCTAATCAGTCCGCTTATCCTGCAGTGGTTAAGGTCAATAGGTGCAAAATGACCTAGATGTAAAAGGCCACTGTAAAACTATTTAATTAGCTGCTTCCAGCATCTTTCCTTTTTCTAACTTTTGTTTTTAATTTGATTGGCTCATGTGACACAGATGTAGTTATGGATGCTCACACGATGTGTGTTTGTGTATACATACATATACATATGCACACACACACACACACACACACACACACACACACACACACACACACACACACACACACACACACACACACACACACACACATATATATATATATATATATATATATATATATATATATATATATATATATATATGAAGAATCGATAGACATCATGATCTCCGTTTTTTTAAAATTTATTAACTAAGCTTTTGTTAGCCCCTGCTAACATCGTCAGAGTATAAAATCCCCATTGAAGAAATGCTTGCTTTTATGTAATGCCAATCGATTTAGTCATTGCATGATGTTAGCAGGGGCTAACGAAAGCTTAGTTAATAAAAAAATTTAAAACGTTCCAGAGATTGTGATGTCTATCAATTCTTCATCTATAACTATACCTGGAGCTCATCTATCTATCTATCTATCTATCTATCTATCTATCTATCTATCTATCTATCTATCTATCTATCTATCTATCTATCTATCTATCTATCTATCTATCTATCTATCTATCTATCTATCTATCTAACTATCTATCTATCTAACTATCTATCTATCTATCTATCTATCTATCTATCTATCTATCTATCTATCTATCTATCTATCTATCTATCTATCTATCTATCTATCTATCTGAGAAAGAGAGAGAGAGAGAGAGAGAGACAGAGACAGAGACAGAGAGAGAGAGAGAGAATTGCAGTGGTGAAACAAACAACTCTTGGGGACATAAACAGCATTTTGTCATAGATTGTGTGTGTGTGTGTGTGTGTGTGTTTGTGCGTTCTATGACAAAATGCTGTTTATGTCCCCATGAATTGTTTGCTTCACCTCTGCCATGCTATCCACACCCAGAGATCATTCTCATCAGCTCATTATGTCCAAAAGTGTCAAATGACTCAGCTGCACCCCTGTCTTTCACCCAGGGCCCAGAAATCTGGACATGCAGACACCGAGGGGAATAAATAAGAATTGGAACATGTCTCCGTCAGACGTTATTGTCTTCCGCGCCTCTCTCCACCACCCTTCCAGACATAACATTGCGCAGACCCTCTGTGAAGTTGTTTGAAAGTCTGCTTTGGCAGTTTTAGTGGCCACAGAGTACAGCTTAGCTATGATCTGATCAGCTTCGTATCTAAGCTGTATTCTCCCCGCTGACAAGTATTTGAAAGAGGGGAGGGACCACTTTCAGCCTCAAATGATGAATCTTTCACAGACAAGAATGGGCCTTTTCTTCTGCACTGGTCTTTGCCGTGTTGCTAGGCAAAGTGGCGTGAGGCCCACACTTGGAGGCCGGGGCCTAGACTGGCCGGCCTCAGGTTAACAGGATGAGGAGATTCAGACCAAACAACTTGTTTCATAGGGTGCTTTTTCCACCCAACCCCCTCTTCTCCTCCTTCAATGGCATTTGATTGGCAGATAACATCTCTTCTCAAATTCCAACCCAAATAATTGCAACTTCTTTCTGGGACCTTCTCTGAGTTGTGGGGTGTAGAGAGGGATGCAAGGATTTGCATAAGGAGACAAGGGTAGGTCCTTTCATTTGCCCTTCTTCAGTGGCCATAAAACATGCTGGCTGCTACGTCTCAGAGTTTTGCTGGATTCGGTGATAAATGTCCCACTACAGGACACCTGTTTTGTCCCAGTCCCATTCAAACAAACACGGAGTTTCCCACTGCATAACAACTCAGGGTATTGTTATAGGACTTAGGGATCAGCCATAATGAGGAAAGGCACAAAGCGTCTCTGTGGAAACTTTTTCACAGAGTTTTAAATATTGCATGTTTAAAAGATGTAAAGACGTAACTATTTCCCTAACTCTCAGGAATATTTGAAACCTTAGTATGTTCCTGGAAATAACAATTAAAGAGAAGATCTTTTTATTTTAAGAGGAGGGGGCAAAAACTGCTTTGACATATGACAGCTTCTTATTTAGGAAAAAAAATAGTGATTATAATCACTGTAATGAAAATGAGAAGCAAATGCTTTCTCATTCTTTTTAAGACACCGGGATCATTTTAATGGCTTAAATTAGGAGGCAGAGGGATTAGGCATGTTCGCCACCATGAATTGACCATAATATATAAAAGGTGAAATTAAAATTGATAATAACAATGGGGCACCACTTGAACATAATTGACATTGACAAAATTGCCATCAGTCAATTGCAAAAGGCAACTTCACCTGGAAGAGCTTACATCCTTCCACAATGCCTTTAATGCCATCAATAAAAGAGAATATTTGTAGCTCAGGGTTGAAATGAGGTGTCCTTGGTGCTCTCTGAACTTGGTTGTTTTCTTGCAGATGTTTCATTAGCCAAATTAGGTAACATCATCAGTGCTGGTCCATCAGACAACATCTGCATATCCCAGTTCCTTGGGAAGGACTGAATAAGTGGATAAAAATGCCATATCCAGTATCTGGCTGACTGTGTAATGAACAACAACAACAACAACAACAACAACAACAACAATTCAAAATTAGCAAATCAGAACAGAACAAAAATGCTCCGTTTTTTTGTGTATGTACACATCAACTTAAATTCTTTTCCTCTATCTATCCCCTTGCAAAGATTGCCATAACAGTTGACAGAGGAAAAGACTAAAAATGAGGACAACAAATGAACCAACCCTTCCTTCCCTAACTTCACATCATTTAGTAAAATTGTCTGACCTGGATTAATGCGATTTGCATACTCTTGGCTAATTACGGATAAGTGAGCAGTTTGAACTCATCCATCTTCTTCCATGAATCCTTCCTTTGAAAATAAAACCCAGATTAGCACTGCAAACCATATCCAAGTGACAATTCAGATTGAAAACATATGACAAGGTGAGCTCTAGGGAACCTTTGGAAGACAAAAGCTACATTTAACATTTTATGTGCAATGGGGGGGGGGAGGGAAATGTCATATCTGAAGTAACAAAATGGGTGGGGACATGGATTGGGCTCAAGCCTATTCTACTGCAATTTCAGAGTTTTCTTCCTCTGTAAAACAGGTATTTACTTTTCCATCTTATTCCCCAAACACTACACGTCTTTCTACCAAATTTGTACTTTCTTTTTTGAAGTGTTTCTTTCTTTCTTTTTAATTAGAATTTTTCGATACAATGAAAGTATTAAAAAAATTAAATGGAAAAAAAAGAAAAAAGTGAAAAAAGAAAGAAAATAGAATTATGACTCCTGTCCTTCTTTCTGTTGATCATTTGCCATTTTACTCATTCCCCTCCCTCTTTAACCCTTTTTAATCCCCAAATTCGTAAATCATTTATTCAGTCTTTTCCACTTGCAACAAAAAGTCCAGTCTTCTAAAAAGGTTTTTATTGTCTTTTCCCTAACTAAATAGATCAACTTTGCCAGCTTCTCTGTCAATTTTCTAATCCAATCTTGTACTGTGGACATTAAAAAAAAAAGCAGGAATCAATTTTTGATGATGGCAAGATAGAGAACGAACGAACCAACCAATCAACCAATCAACCAATCAATGATTTTGATAAAGCCAACAGGGATGGATTCCATTGGAGTGGTGCTGTGGCCTAGAGGTGGAGCTGTCGCCTCACAATCAGGAGGCTGTGAGTTCGATCCTAGGTAGAGGCAGATATTTCTCTCTCTGGGGAAATGAGAATATATCTGCTGAACAAAACTCTGCATTGGCGACAGGAAAGGCATCCGGCCAGTACACACTCAGCTCCATTCAGTTGCCCAGACTCCACCCTGCAAGGGATTATGGGGTCATTAAATGAAGATGATGATGAACAGGGATGGATTCCATTCTGCTTTCTTACCTTGAGATTTATTGGAATAGACATGAAAGAGACAGGGGATAAGGTCCACTGGATGGAGGCAAGTGGTGAAACTTGTCTCATCACACAAAAGCTGTGATTTAGGTTCTTGTACCAGTTATCAGGATGTAAGTTCATAACTCTAGCATATACTGGATGTGATGACATCACCTTGCTCTCATCGTTCTGACATCATCACAGTTTGCTGTAGGCACCACCAAGAATGGATTGTCCAGTGAAATATAGGATATACATCTATCAGTCTCCACTAAGTGCACGGTTACTACATTTTTCAGTAGGTCACTAGATAGGAGATAGGCCAGTGATGGCGAACCTATGGCATGCGTGCCACAGGTGGCACGCGGAGCCATATCTGCCAGCACGCGAGCCATTGCCTAGCTCAGCTCCAGTGCGCATGTGCATGCCGGCCAGCTGATTTTTGGCTTGCACGGAGGCTCTGGGAGGGCGTTTTTGGCTTCTGGAGGGCCTCCGGGGGGACGGGGGAGGGCGTTTTTGCTCTCCCCATGCTCCAGGGAAGCCTCTGGAGCCTAGGGAGGGCGAAAAATGGGCCTACCGGGCCCACCAGAAGTTGGGAAATGGGCCATTTCCGGCCTCCAGAGGGCCTCTGGGGGGGGCAGGGGAGGCCGTTTTTGCCCTTCCCAGGCAGTGAATTATGGGTGTTGGCACTCGCGCATGTGCGATAGCACACGCGCATGCACTTTCGGCACCCGAGGAAAAAAAGGTTCGCCATCACTGAGATAGGCTCTCTGCCCATCTTTTTTGTGTTATCAATATACGGTTATTAAATAGCTACTTGTTTGATCACATTTAGAAATCACCTGGGTGAAATGAGGGACCTGGATCCTCCATTGAAATTCAGGTAGGAAGGTGCAGGATCTCACCTGCATGTTTCCTGAATGCAAAACTCAGTAGAAAGTTATGGAAATACTGCTAGTCTAAGAATAATTATTTCAAATCTCACTCAAATAAAGCATCATCTAGTCTCCAAATGTGTGAGTTTGGTTTCGGTGACTACCAGACAACAGTTTTTTTTCAGTCTCAGAGCAAGATGAAATATATTTGTCTATTTTATTTGTTTTTATAAAATCCTATGAAAACCTGAATTATTCTAATCAGAGGAAGCCCCATCAAGAATAAAAGAATTGCATTCGTTTCTATATTTGAAACAGGACATGTGGTTACAAATTGTTCCTCCAAGCGTGTCTTTTTACTGGACCTTCTTGGAGTCTCAATTAATGTCCTCTTGGACTTCAACATAATGAGAACATAATGCTCATATCAAAATATTCTAAGGCCCCCTGGATTTATTCCAATTCATTTTAATTTATTCCTAGATTTCCAAGGCACGACAACAGATATCAGTGAAAGCATCCCAATGTATAAGCAATTGTCTTTCACCCTTGAAGCAAGTCTAATTTTTTTCCCCTTGCACTTCCTTTTATTCTATTTATTTTATTCTTTCTTCCTTTCCACTCCTCCCAAGTTCAAAAAAGACAAGATGGGTAGCCTGTTGAAAGCTTCTCCCCTTATTAATTTGCATTCCCGCCAGCCTCCATTAAGGCTCTGGCTTGTTTATAGAGTTACAACCTCCACATTTGATAGCTGGATGCATTGTTGGCTAGCCTAAGTCTCTCGCTCATTTTTTTTTAAAGATCTCTGTGGCAAAAAGAAGCCCATAACTAAGCCTAAAGCAGACATCTTTTTTTTCCACCCATAATTGACATTTAACAGACGTCTGCAACTTTGTACTTAAAAGGGGGGAGAAAAGACCCAAGTAACAAAGAGGCATCTCCACATGGCTGTTTGTATCTCTATTTGCCTCCTAGAGTGTTTATGCTAATCCACTACCAAGTGGATTCTACCTCTGCATACTGATTTGGCATTGATTCAGACTAGATCAGGGTGTATGTTGTCTGGGGCTTGAACCGTGTGAAGATGCTGAATAGAAAAGGACAGCTATGTTGTTTGTCAGGGTTGGAGAGCAAGACAATGTCTCTCTCCTTTCTTCCCACATCCCATAAGAATCATCATTCGGACCACATAAGGGGTGGGTGGTGGTGTGGGGGTGTGGAGAACCAACCCTGCCACCTTTGGTCGAGTCACAATGGAACTGAAAGGCATGGACATTAGCTAGAACAAAAAGGAAAGACAAGGGGATTCTGGTGTAAAATTCCACCACGAGGAAAGGATTCCCACAGATGGGTTGACTGCCCGCCAATGAAGACGAAAACAAAAATCATGGCCCGTTGGGTTTTGCAACGTTTGCATTTTTGACATGTTCAGGACTGGGGCTCCTATCTTATTCAGGCGTTATTGCAGATGGTTGATTTCATACTGCAGCACCTCTGTCCATTTTGCTCCTCCTGTTCAAGGCGATCTTCTCAAAAGAATGAATTGGGAGAAGAGGTTTTATGCACTGCTTGATCTTTGAAGACCCAGCAAGCAACGGAGAAGAAAACTGGAAAACAGATGTTGAGAAGAGACACTAATGAAAAAGAGGCAAATGATAAATACTGGATCATTGACATACTTAGGGTTCATATACAGGCATATAGAACTTAGAATAACTTTTATTGTCACTTTGAAGGTACACTAATCAGCATACGTTAAACTGAAATTTCGTTGCACACAGGGTCACCACCTCCAATATACGCTACATAAACGTGACAAAATAAATAAATAAATACAAAATTATACCCACATATATTATATGACACAGAGAAACAACACAGTCTAGTTCGGATGTATGCCATCCGTGCATGGTGAGCAAAATGAATCTTGCAAGTTTACCAGACGGATGGCCTAGGCCAGTGATGGCGAACCTTTTTTCCCTCGGGTGCCGAAATAGTGCACGCGCGCGCTATCACACGCGCGTGCGTGCCCACACCCATAATTCAAAGCCCCTCACTCGCCCCACCCTCCTGCGCATGCGTGCGCGACCCATCCCACTCCCCCGTTTCCTGACTTCCAGTGGGCCCGGTAGGCCCGTTTTTCACCCTCCCCAGGCTCCAGAGGCTTTCTTGGAGCTTGGGGAGGGCAAAAACACTCCACCCCCGCCACCCTGGAGGCCCTCCAGAGGCCGAAATCGCCCTCCCAGAGCCTCCGTGTGAGCCAAAAATCAGCTGGCGGGCACGCACATGCGCACTGGAACTGAGCTAGGGCAATGGCTCGCGTGCCAGCAGATATGGCTCGGCGTGCCACCTGTGGCACCCGTGCCATAGGTTCGCCATCACTGGCCTAGGCCCTATGGAACAAAGATGTTACAGAATCTGGTAGTCCTGCTAGAAATACTTCGAAACCTCCTCCCAGAGGGGAACAATAGAAACAGACCCTGAAGTGGGTGTGTGGGGTCTCTAACAATGCTTTGAATTCTAAGCACATAGCGCTTATAAGCAATATCCTGAATAACTGGAAGTGAGCTTCCTATAATCTTCTCTGCTGTCCTCACCACTCTCTGTATGGACTTTCTATCTGAGGCACTGTTGCCACCAAACCAAACAGGGATGCAGTTTGTTAAAACGCTCTCAATCGTGCCTCTGTAAAAAGTGGCCAGGACAGAAGGAGAAACATGTGCTTTCCTCAGGGCTTAACCAAGTCTGTGAAGCCAACCACTGCAAACCTGCAAGTCGTTAAGCTGCATGCCAACAAAGAACTCTTCCACATGAGATTAAAAGTATCCAGACTATCTGAAACACCTTTTTCTATATACTGTAACTATCCAAGGGCCAAAAGCCCAATATAATACATCCAGTTAACACACGAGTGGGAAAAATGCCTCCTTACATTAGTTCATGTTCCTCTTTTTTGGGGTCCCTCTTCTTCAGCAGAGATGAACAAATGGAGTTCAGTTGGAGCAAACGGTCACCTGGGCTTGTCCATTCTCCAGGCGATTGTTCTTGCTAGCTCCCATGATGCTTCTTGGTTGGGGGTTTTTTTTGGAGCGGGGAGAGGGAGGCAGCTGGGCACACTTCCAAACAAAGCCCCCACCCTCCATGTTAATGTTCTAAATATGCCAATCAGGCCTGCGTGAAACCCAGAGATAATCGGGTAAATAAAGATGATGCCAGAAACTGGCACTTTGCCAGCTTCTCAATAATTATTATTTTTAATTAAAAGACTCTTTTAATTAAAATAATGTCAGGGGGCAGGGAGCCTGACAGATGTCAACTGAGGTGTCCATAGACAACATATTGCCTTCTTCTCCTATTTCAGGGTAACGGGGGGGGGGGATTATTTTTGAACAGTCCTAGCAAAACAACACTCATGTTAATATATCTATATC
Organism: Diadophis punctatus similis; assembly: GCA_023053685.1. Taxonomy (NCBI): domain Eukaryota; kingdom Metazoa; phylum Chordata; class Lepidosauria; order Squamata; family Dipsadidae; genus Diadophis; species Diadophis punctatus. Next base: position 10,808,054 of record JALIGW010000012.1, on the reverse strand, counting down.
TATCTATCTATCTATCTATCTATCTATCTATCTATCTATCTATCTATCTATCTATCTATCTATCTATCTATCTATCTATCTATCTATATATATATATATATATATATTCTCTTCTCATCCTTTCCTCTTGCTGTTCCATGATGTACCTGTATAATAAACCTTCCGAGGTGAGGAAAAGGAGGCCTGATTGGTGGATCACAATTTTTTTTTTTAAAGCTCAGATGAGATATAGCTCTGGTGAGGTAGTCACATCCATCAGGCCTTCAGCTAACTGGGCAGCTGGAGAGATCACCAAACAGAAGGACAGCTGTGAGGGATTTAAGTGCTCTCCCCGGGTCTCTAGCACCAATCCCCCCCCCTTTCCCCACTCCTCTGATCTGCATTTCAATGGGAGAGGAGAAGTAAGTGGGAAGCTGCTCAAAGGGGTTAGAATGATTAATCATTTAAAAAGCAAGATCTTAATTACAGGGTGCAATTTTTGCTATTTAAGGAGTCCATTAGTTTCTTAGAAAAAAAGAGGGGGGGAATACCACAGGTTATTTTCCTTTTGAAGAAATGGAAGAAGGGAAAGAAGAGGGGGAGGGGGAAGAGGAGGGATCCAGAGGGATGAGCTAATGGTGTTTCAGGTAGGGAAATAGAAATCTGAAGGGTGCGTTTTAAGCTGCTATGATTTGGAACCCCTTGTCAAAACCTCACAATTTGATGAACCGGTTACAAAAAAAAGCTAGCTAAATATTCCAGACTCTAAATGTACGTGTGTATGTCGATTTACAGATTCATTGGAGATGTCTTAAGCTTCTCCCACATAATGGAAAGAGGCTGGAGGATGTACATAAATACATTTTTAAAAACAGTTTTGTAACATAAAATTCAAAATCTATTTAAAAAGAAAACTTGTAAAGGCATGTAAATATTTTGGGAGTGCAAAAAAAACAACAACAACCCAACCATCCCAAAATAATTCCTCACGTGCACCTTAGGCAATCTTTGTTCATTCTCCAACTGTAGTGTTTTCACAGAAAAAACACCATCTCGCATATGCAACTCCCTGTTGTTACAGTGTGCCATTTCTGATAGCAGGTGTGTGTGAACAACATGGCAAGCCACAATCTGGGTAAATTCTTATGTGCTAGAAGACACTGCTTCAACTGTCCCTATGGAGCCCTCGTGTGAATTTTTTATTTATTTATTTATTTATATTTATTTTTGTCAAACATGTACAGGATAGTAGTTGTTTGTATAAACATAACATAAGTAAGAAGTTCCGATAAAAGAGGACAATAGGACAGTAGGACAGGGACGGTAGGCACAATGGTGCGCTTATGCACGCCCCTTACAGACCTCTTAGAAATGGGGAGAGGTCGACTGTAGACAGTCTAAGGTTAAAGTTTTGGGGGTTTGGGGAAGAAACCACAGAGTCAGGTAGTGCATTCCTATAGTATCCCATGGTAGCTAACCTACCATGGACAGATTCATGCTTGGTTTGTTTAGTATGTTCTTCAGTCTAGGGACTCGAAAAAAAACTCCTCTAGGAACAGACCAGAAAACAAAACACCAAGTGTGTCAACAAAATAAAGCTGTTTATGGTTTGTTAGCCATGCCGTTGTAGTTTAAGGCAAATTGTAGTTTCTGTACCATCTGAAAATGGACAGGGATTTCAAGATTACAGCAGAAGTGCACGGTTGATGGCCATTTTTCAATCAATCTTCTAAACCACTTAAGACTTTAAGGAGGAATGCTAGCCTTTTTAACGAAGAACTGAACAGTTCTCCCATTATTAAAGTGCATTATTTTATAGCCTTTCTGTTAAAAAAAAAGGGGGCATCCCTTTTTTAAAAGATGAAATGCCCTTCTAATGCACCAGATCTCATGAAAACCTAGACATAAATATTAGAATGGTGCTGAGATGGATGGATTAACATTTAAAATAAAAGATAAGGAAGAAAAAGAATACTTTTAAACATGGGACTTGTTTTACCAATGGCTAACTAACAGAAACAAAGGTTAGAAATTAAAAAAATTAAAAAGATAATTTAAAAAATTTGTATTGAAAATTTTGCAAGATGGATAAACTAATTGTATTATTACTTTGTGATTAATATTGACATGTTTATTATGATTATGATTATGATTATTGTTGTATTTCTACTTAAAACTAACTGTGCCCAGACAACACGCTGTTCAGATAGATATTGAACTTTTTTATGTTTATTTTTTTTAAAGTATCAATAAAACATATTTTTTTTAAAAAAGAAAGAAAACCTAGACATGGGATCATTTTTTTCCTGAATGATTCCTTATGATTCCTTATGAATGAATACCTCCATATGCCAAGATCTACATATAAGAGAAGAAAGCCACATACAACGGACTACCTAGCTCGATATAATTTGGAATGGTAATACTGTAGTTTAGAAGGTTTCAGTAGGTTTTTCTTTTTTTAAGTCCCTGGAATTGAAATCATTGACACGTGATCTAACCCAATGAGCTTCACGCTTCCCAAAGTATGAGCGTGTAACATAAATCCTAGTCTAACAAAAAGCAGGCTTCATGGCATTTTTAGCCATCTGTGTGCGTAACTTTGCAAACTGGCCAGAATTACTTACAGTGAGGTAGGCGGTGTAGAAATTGGGAGGGGGGAGAATAACTTCCCTGTTTCATTGAAAAGACCACAGGAAAAACTACACCGGAAATTCTTTCTTTGGGAATCAGTTAGAATAATAATCCATTACAACTGGCTGAAGGCCTAGCACAAATGGAAGGGCTTCAGAGAAGGTGAACAGTTGATAGGAAGTTAAGCAAGAATGCTTAGGCAAAGAGTTCCAAAGGTTATGTAGGGTTGTTGAGGGGGCACTGTTACTAATTATGGCAAAACATAGCTCTGCTTTTAGAGACGTGGGGTGAAAACCTATTCCATACTGGCAAGCTTTATATATTCAAACTCAGGGTTTACTATGAAGTCTAGTACAATCAATAAAGTGGCTTATTGGGGTCCTACGCACACTAAGTCAACATACTTTGTCCAGCAAGTCATGATGAAAAACACGATGCATGATATCAAATCAGGATGATGGTTTGATATCACGTGCGAATCAGGGGTGAGTTCCACTTGCCTTTCCTACTGGTTCACATTGCGACGGAAATGCGCATTTTGCATGCGCAGAGTGTTCTTTGCTGGCTGCGGCGACCGGAGAACCGGTTCAGGGGCATGGACAGCTGGCCATCGATGCCGGTTCGATGACCGGGTGGAAATTTCTGCCACCGGTTCGTGCGAACCGGTCCGAACCGGCAGCCACCCATCACTGGGTGTGAATGTACTCATTATTTTAATCAACAGATAGATTTATAGTGAGGACATATTCCTTTGAGTTGTCCGGCTGGTGAAAGTATTCCTTACTGCAAAATTGTCAGTTGGTCTCTAGAAATAGGGAAGCGGAATCTATCGCCAACAAAAGGAATTAATTTCATGATCAGTCCGCTCATGGGGAAGCAGACTGAAATTGATGATAAATTGTGAGATGGATACAGCCAGTGGAGAAAAAAGAATGCTGAATTTAAAACTACCAACAGTCAACAGGAGATGGCAGCTTTTCCCCAACCTTTAGAGCAGGGGTCGGGAACCTTTTTGACTAAGAGAGCCATGAAAGCAAAAAATTTGGAAATTTATTTCAGTGAGAGCCATATAATATATTTTAAAAGAAATATCTCTGAGCAAATTTATACATACTGAACGTGATTTTGGGCGGCGTACAAGCAATAACAATTAAGAAATTAAAACAGCCATGAGAGCAACCGTACGTAGATTAAACGTTTGCCTTTGGGGATTCAGCGCTCTGTACAAGCCAGGACCCCACCTCCTTCTCTTTCCACTCGCCTTCCTATTTACTTTGGACTCACCACACACATATCCGAAACGAAGATCCACGCTCAAAAGTCGGTCATTCACTTCAGAAAAATCAAAGGTTCAGTGGGAAGCCAGTTGTTTGGGGGGGGGGCTTTATTTATTCAAACTATCCCACCATTAGGCACCACAGAAAAAGGGGGAGGTTGATACGGCCTGACAATTAACAGAGCGGCCGGACGACGCGCGAAGGGAAGCAAGAAAGCCAAGTCTACACTCTCACACAAAGCCCCTCACCTGCCGCGCGTGCTCGGCCCTGGTCCCGCCCTCTCACCGCTTCACTCCCGCTAACCGTTTCCTTGGTTTCCCAACCGTCTTTCCACACAAACTTCCCTCACGTGGCCCCATCAGCGGGCTCTCTTATTGGCCCACCGCTCAAGCAGCGGTAGTTGTCAATGTCGCCCCTCTTTCCACGTTGCTAACGTTCTCTCTGTCTGGGCGTTTAGTTACAGGGTTTTCGGGCAATGCGGAGTATCGAAGATACCGGGAAGGTGGGAAAAGGTTGCCGCCCTCACCCTTTCTCCTAGTGCTCACCCACGCCTGCGAGCACCCGAGTCCTAACCCGCCGTTCTTCTTAACAATCACGGAAGAGCAGTCCAGCTCGCGCATGCACAGAGGGAAAAATAACCCAAATGATTGTGGTCAGCCGGGACGGGAAAGCGGGCAGGAGAAGCTCCGCGCCGCAACCGCCGCCAGTTCCATCGGCTATACGCCGAAGGACTGGCCCGGGCGAACCGGGAGGATTTCACCCCTGCTGCGAGCCATATGCAATCATCAAAAGAGCCACATCTGGCTCGCGAGCCATAAGTTCCCGACCCCTGCTTTAGAGACTAAGCCAAAACCTGCCTATTAAACCATCCTGTTCTCCACCTCCTGGTTTTTAAAAATGCATTATTATTCTTTTTCTTATACCAAAGGCAGATTATATCAATGGCCAGTTACAGTAAAGAAAAACAATGCTAAATTAAGACAAGAAAACCAACCCATTAAAATTGTTAAGCATATAGGCGTGGAATTCCGATGTGTGACTTCTTCTCTTTTTCTCTCTCAAAAGTCCCAATAGATGATGTTCATTTTCCATCACAGTTCTGGTTCTATTTCTTAACAGATATGCTGTTGCTTCTCAAAAGGAATACGCTTGTCTTCCTTCCTTCCTTCCTTCCTTTTTTCCTTCCTATGTCCATCCATCCATCCTTTCTCTCCTTCCTTCCTTCCCTCCCTCCTTCCTTCCTTCCTTCCTTTTTTCCTTCCTATGTCCATCCATCCATCCTTTCTCTCCTTCCTTCCTTCCTTCCTTCCTTCAGCTACCTTCCTTCCTTCCTTCTTTCCTTCCTATGTCCATCCATCCATCCATCCATCCATCCATCCCTTCTCTCCTTCCTTCCTTCCTCCTTCCCTCCCTCCCTCCCATCCTTCCTTCCTTCCTTGCACAAAGTTTAATTTATTAAATATACATTCATACAGTAGATCAAACACAGGGATATTTAGAGAGGACTGTCACTCTAGGGCTGCATGAGTTCTTAAACTGGACCTTTGATGGCATTTCAAACCCTTAAATCAGATTCCTTCAATAGACTAACTTATTAGAATCACTGCATCAAATTGGTTTGAATGATCAGGGTCTGCTGCAGATGGCAGCATTTGTCTTGAACATATTAGAAAATTTGAATCCAATTGATTGGATTCAAGGCCTGGAGATAGCTGGGAGTTGAAAACCAGACTGGGATCACAAACCTGAGTCAAATCAATTAACTAAATTTGATCCTCCTCAATTTATGTAATCTTCTATGATTTCATACCTGCGCTACTCTACATTTGCTAAAGTAACAACAAAGCTAGCCAAATGGGCATGTTAAATTGAGCATAGATTGCAACCCCCAATTCTATATAGGGTAGGAATTTTCATGGCAGCCAGTCAGGGGTTCCTCAATATTGATTCTCGATTTCACGAGGTGTTGTTATTGTTGTGATTATTATTATCTCTCGATTTATCTTCCACGCCCGTGGCTTGAGAGAGCCTGCCGATGCCTTTGGTTCCAATCGACCCTTTGCCCTCCCCAGTAAAAGGTGATGAGGGTTAATCGCCCAATGCCTCCCTCTTTGACCTCACTGTGGATTTACCTCTTTGTACAGTCATTTAGCCATTGCCATACACAAAAGAGGGTGATTAAACACAGCCCAGGCCCTTCACGCCTTAGTGGCTTAATTTACTGATCCCTGTGGATTAAAGGTCTCCGTGGGGCTCTGTGGGACATCTAGAAATGTACCAGCCATAGGTCAGGGCTGGCCTGATGAGGAGGAAGCAGCAATTTCTACCCTTCAGATGTTCACTCCCATTCCTTTTTGGCATTGTTGAGCTGTGTCAGGGTTCACATCATCGATTCAAAAGCGGAATCAAAGGGCACTTTTCTCAAATGGTTGTCTTCCCTTTGACAAAACAAACAGCATGTTTCTCTTAAGGTGGGAAGAGGGACTGGACAGACTGGAGGGAGAAGAAAGGGCGCTATAAAATGAGACACACCGGACTTCCTGGTGGCACCTTAGTTTGTCCTGTCGATAATCGTTCTGCAATCCCAAACGTTCTGTAGGCCTCATGGGGGGAATCTGTTCCAGGGAATCCCTTCAGGAGTGATCCTTGAACTGAAGGATACATGGGGATTAAAGGAAGAATGGGAAGGAGGGCCGTGAAGAGTTTTAAGGTTTTTATTTGGTTCTCAATCTTAGGAAACCCCAAAGGACCTATTGTGTAGCTCTAAATTTTTATAATAATGGTTTCCTTTGGATTATTGCATGGGGGATATTTCAACATTAGTTCTTGATTGTTACCCGCCAAGAGTTGATGGATTCCAGCAGGCTAAAAATCAACAAGTAAGTGAACAAAGAAATAAATGCTCGAAGGGGGTGTGAGAATATATGTAATATTTGAAAATTCAAAAAAATGATTGAGACGTTTGCCTACCCATCAAACCTGCCATTTCCTAGGATTTTCCATTCTGTTTCCTCCCCCCCCCCATCAAGATTCAGTGGCCTATTAGCACATTCCATCCTGATTGGACCATTTTGAGTTTTACCACTCCTTGGCCAAGACCCCTTGGCCAAGACCCCTTGGCCAGACCCCTTGGCCAAGACCCCTTGGCCAAGACTCCTTGGCCAAGACCCCTTGGTCAAGACCCCTTGGCCAAGACTCCTTGGCCAAGAGGTGGACTCTCTGGTGGCACCTTCAAGATTCATTCATCTATCCCGCGTCCAACCTTTTGGCCTCCTTATTCGCTTTCCTTCAGGTCTCCAGGGATCTTCTCCTTAGGCATAGCCAAGGCCATTCCGTCCACCTCAAGATCTCCATTTGCAGAACGGCTGTGCTGAGAGGAGGTAGGACTGATTGAAATTACTAGCAAAGGCAGCTGCACAGCTGCCTTTGGAACATCTCAGCCCTCTCTGTGTGTTTAAAAGATGCTGGGGGAGCCCCTCCCCCAAGTTCTCTCTTGCTTTCCCCCTTGCATCTGCCTTTAATTACTCTCTCTTCTCTCTCTCTTTTCCTCTCCATACATATCAGATGCATATTGCACCTTCTTCACATGAATGCTGATTAATTGCAGGGTTAGACTCTGAAGCTAGGCTGGACCACATTATTTCTGATGTTTGCTCTTTTAACTGGGAGAATAAATGCCAAGAATCCACAGTAATCAGTGGCTTTTAGCTTGTCACTCTTATGACACTCTTTATTTAGACCAGGAAATGGCAAATGTGCTGGAAATAAGAACTTTATTATCAGGGTTTGAGGGTTTTGCGTGTGTTTTCTTTCCTCTCCCCCCCCACCCCCCCACAAGAGGGAGGCTGTAGAAAGATTGGAATTAGTTATCTTTCAAATGCTGGAAAGCAGGAGAGAGGGGGTGGGGAGAGGACAAGTTAGATATATATTTTACACTTTCTTTCTAAAATGAAATATTTATTTCCTGGAATCTTTCTGTTTTCAGCCAGTATAAAAAGAGGTGAATGGTCATATTATGATGATGATGATGTCTAAAAATGGGAAATCACAGCTGCCAGTTTAGTTGCTGTTGGCCTTCCCATGCATTAAATTCTTCCCAGGGACCTAGGAGGTCAGAATCTATTCGTGTGGGTATATGGATGAATCCCAGCTCAGGCAGGGGTGAGATTCTACCGGTTCGGGCGAACCGGGTGCTCCGACGATCAGCTGGGAGCGAACCGGTTTGCTCCGACGATCAGCTGGGCCCATCCGCCCACCCCTGTGCTTTACTGACCTATATCTTCTCAGCTGATTCACGCGGCAGAACGGATTTGCACGCCTCAGCTGTGTTTCTCCTCAGCAATAACGCGGAAGTTAACTTTTTGTAAAACTGTGCATGCGCGCGAAGCGCACGGTGACCAAACCAGTTGTTAAACAGGCAGGATCCCACCACTGAGCTCAAGTAGTCTTCGACTTACGACCCCAGTGAAGCCCAAAATATTTCTGTCGCTAAGCGAGACATTTGTGAAGTGAGTTTTATACCCTCTGTTGGGCCCCACCTTAAGAGTTTCTGGTTCCTGTGCAAGAAATCTATCCCATTGGCTGTCAGACTCCCAGGGGGTGGGGGTCTTAGCAAACTCTATGGCAGTGATGGCGAACCTTTTTAGGTTCGTGTGCCAAAAAGGGGGGGGTGCGCGCGCTAGCACGCGCTCGCATGCCCACACCCATTCCCTCCCCCCACGCATGCGTACAACACCCCCCCATGCTGCCCCCTGCGCATGCGCACACACACACACACACACGCAAAGGCCTTACCGGAGCCTGGGACGGTAAAAAATGACGAAACGGGCAAACCGGAAGTTCGGAAAAATGCCCTTCCGGTTTGTCTGTTTCGTCATTTTTTGCATTCCGGGGCTTCAGGGAGTTTCTCTGAACCCTCCGGAGTGCAAAAAACAGCTCACCGGCAAACCGGAAGTGCGTTTTTCCACACTTCCAGTTTGCCGGTGGGCAACGCTCGCGTGCCCTCTGCTATGGCTCCGCGTGCCACAGGTTCGCCACCACGGCTCTATGGGCTTTGCCTGTGTCCCAGGCTAGTTTGAGTGCTGCCTGATGCAATCTTCCCAGGTGTCATGTGGTGAGTTTCTGTTTGCTAGATGGGTCTGCCTGAAGGGGTAAATCTTTGTTATGTAGAATAGACTGGCCCAGGCTATTAACAAAAGTGGGGGGAATGAGTGAACTGGGCCCATTCCTTGATGGCCCATTGACAAAGGTGAGGGCTACTAGGAGTGAGTCTGTTTCCTGCCTAAAAGCATGTTTCTCCATTTTCTCATCCAGGGAAATATAATATTCTGCCTTTTTAATATTTCCTAAAATATTTCATTCCTCTAGGAGGGGATAGGTGCTAACTTCCTACAGATGAGTTCTATGGGATTTTGTCTATTGGGCAATTAAGGGCTAATTTGAATCTTTTCCTAGTCATCTATTCTCTTCGCTTGAAGATGAAGCAGGTATATGTCTCCTCCTTCCTCCATGTATGAGTTAAAGGCCCAATTCACACATAATACTAAATGGTTCACATCCTATTTGATTGTTACCTGTATAATGGGGTGAGAGACAGGTACCTTGGTCTATATACCAAACAAATGACCCATTGGGATCCCCATATCAAAACAACTTCCCTTATGTGCGGCCAGAATCTGAAAATAACATTTAACACAGCACAGTATTTAAACAAAATGGTTTGGTTGAGATCTGCATACGTGGGACTGATTGGGGTAGACTGCAGGGGTGACACCGAAATATAATTTTATCATATTTTATCTAAATCTTAAATTATTGCATTCTATTCCAATTTCATTTTAGACTGTATTTTATTCCAATTTCATTTTAAATCATATTTTATTCCAATTTCATTTTAAATCGTATTTTATTCCAATTTCATTTTAAATTGTATTTTATCAAATTTTAGTAATCATTTGTTTCTGGAACTTTGCACTTTGATATAGCCCAAGGGCTAATCAATCAATCAATAAATGATAAATGCTAAGGTTTGGGGCTTAGTGTAATGTCTGAAGCCACGCTTTCGGTTTAGCATAAGTTGTCCGGTTTTTAAAATGTTTCTTCAAGTAACCACACCATCCTTGGGCCTGATCAGGTCCTTGGGCAGCTGATGAGAACTATTTAAAACAAAGAGTACAGACCAGGGGTGAAATTCAAAATTTTTCCCTACCGGTTCTGTGGACGTGGCTTGGTGGGCATGGCAGGGGAAGTATACTGCAAAATCCCCATTCCCTCCCCACTCCAGGGGAAGGATACTGCAAAATCCCCATTCCCTCCCCACTCCAGGGGAAGGATACTGCGAAATCCCCATTCCCTCCCCACTCCAGGGGAAGGATACTGCAAAATCCCCATTCCCTCCCCACTCCAGGGGAAGGATACTGCGAAATCCCCATTCCCTCCCCACTCCAGGGGAAGGATACTGCAAAATCTCCATTCCCTCCCCACTCCAGGGGAAGGATACTGCAAAATTTTCATTCCCTCCCCACTCCAGGGGAAGGATACTGCAAAATCCCCATTCCCTCCCCACTCCAGGAGAAGGATATTGCAAAATCTCCATTCCCACCTCACTCCTGGGGGAAGGATATTGCAA
>JALIGW010000012.1:10752536-10792536 GCA_023053685.1 Diadophis punctatus similis | reverse complement strand
AGTGTTACTTTTACCTCTAAACTATTCGTTCATTGTTATGAGTTTTATAAAAATGACCCCTTTTTACACCAGCCTGCCATTTTTAGGCGTTAGCTGGCTGCTATTCTCATTCTCTAGAAGACCAACCTACAATGCCAAAAGGTACCTGGGTCTTACAACATAGAATAATAGAGTTGGAAGGGACCTTGGAGGTCTTGTAGTCCAACCCACTGCTCAAGCAGGAGACCCTATACCATTTCAGACAAATGTCTCTTTTTGAAAGTCTCCAGTGATGGAGCACCCACAACGTTTGAAGGCAAGCTATTCGATTGGTTGATTGCTCTAACCATTAGGTATTTTCTCCTTAGTTCTAGGTTGCTTCTCTCATTATTAGTTCCCATCCATTGTTTCTTGCCTTGCCTTTTAGTGCTTTTTTTGTCTTTCTAGTTGTTTTTTTCTTATTCCCATAGTTACATTTCTATCACCAGCACAAAAATATTATTTCAAAAGAAAAACCAATTCTTAACTAAGAAAACGAAAATGTGCCTTTACAGATATCTTGTCCACTTTCAAAAACCACAAAGTACTGAAGAATGTTTGCCACATCCATTGTTGTAAATCCGTAAATTTCCAAGATAGCTTTGGACATTCGGTTACTTGGTCAGGAGTACTGGCTGCTTAGGATTTTCATATATTGTAAAAAAACTGTGGGCAGGTAAAGAAAGAAATTTTATTTGAATTCCAAGGCATCTAAGTATGTTCCAAGTAACATACCTATAGCAAACAAAACTCTGAGGCAAGTAGATTCCTTAAAGAATAATTTTATTGGATATGTCATATTGGCACAGACTGGTGAAAACCGACTCTGCCTATTCCTGCAGTTTTCACCTAATTAAAAGTAAAAGTTTTTTTCACTTTCTCCAAACAATCAGTCACATGGTCCAATCAGGATACTGTCCAGTTATAGGTGACTCCAGTCTCCTACTTCCGAGCACCTGCGGGAATGTCCTTGGTTCCCAAGAGAAAGTATTTTGTTTTGACTACAACACCCCAACTATCTCTATTCCCCCCTCTCTGTCCCTCTTCTTCAGTGTGTCAGTGCTGAAGTCTCAAAATGGTCTCAGTCTGTAGGAATCATGGACATAGAGTCATGATTTTCTGAGCAAAGCTGAGCAGCTTGTGTTTATTCTTATAGCAAACTTCTTGTTTACACAATTACAAAGATTGAGTTACCCCAAAGATAGCTAACTAGTAACAAGTTAATATCTAAAGAAACCTCTGAATCATACAGACAGACATGTCAAACATATAGGTGAGCGCCTGATTGCTAGTTTAATCTTTACCTTAAACAGAACAGAGAGCTGAGTAAATAATCTTTACCTTAAACAGGACAGAGAGCTGAGTAAATAATCTTTACATTAAGCAGGATGTTCAGTCAATATTAACCAAGACAGGCATTTCATATCATTGTCAATGATTGATAACAACCTACATCGGTCAGGCCAGCTTCAGGGTTGACACTAAGTGTCACGATGTGAATTTTGATTGTCAGCTGTGCTCACATACTGTACTCTATGATTTAAAAGATTCCTAGCAAAGCAAAGCAGACACGTGATGTGAGTGATCTGCGCATGTGCAACATTCCATTCATTCCCTTCTGCTGCTGTCCTTCATTGAAGAAGGACATGTTCTTAGGTTGCAGAGATGTAGTCATTAAGATTTATGTTTTTATATTCTTTTATACTGAAATAAATATTTTGTTATTCAGACTTATATTCTCGGGCTTTATTTTGACAAGGATTGGTTTCCAAGGAAAAAGTTTGCATTTTTAAACCTATGAACAAAGCCAAACTGAAGAGATGACCAGACTGAGCCAGTGGGAGGGGTCAAACATGTCATCAGTCATGAGTTCCTTCAATTCCTTTGTGTTCTTAACTCCCAATAATTTCCCTTGACCATTTGTAGTTCAGATTATTGTAAAGACCTTAAGCTTACAATAAATCTTTATACACATTTGAAGTGCCTAGATCTCTTGATTTCCTTGGTGCTTGAAAACTATCCTTGAAAATCCACATGTCTCTAAAAATTGCAGTGCAGTTCACCAATGTCTCTCTCAATACCTCTCCCCCTCCCCTCTCTCTCACACACATTGGGTGGGAGAGAGACCTGTCATATGATTGTATGGATAAAATGAACTACATTTCCCTGTGTACCATCTAGAATTTTCAGCAGGGGAAAAAAAAAGAGATGAGAGACTTCACTGATGTAGGATGTAGTTGTGATCCTAACTCTAATTTTGTATTTTCTAACTAGATGTTCTGGAGAAAACTGACAGGTTGGAGGGTCATATCAGGTCAGAGGAGGCTGTTTTTTCTCCACCTAGCTCATTATTTTGTCTTCAGATACATATTAGAATAAATCTCAACAAATGATGACATATACACAGACTTTCCCACCCCAGAAATGGTACACCTCAGGGCAGAAATGCAGAACAGCCAAAGAAAGAGACATTACCTAGCAAAAACAATGGGATTTCTACAGAGCTGTCTAATATTCATTTCAAACGACATTTTCTGTATGTGTATCCTTGGGAACATAGGAAGCTTCCTTCTGTTGGTCAGCTTTTCTGTTCTTCGCAATATGGAACATGACAAGGTATTTTTTTCAGTGCTATTTTTGTATGTTCTATCACAGCCTATATTTAAAGCACCACTTAAACCTGCCAAATGGTGCAGCGTTGATGTTTTTTTTAAATGGTTGTCAGATCAGCTCCCTCTCCTCCCAAGTACAGTACATTTCTGACATGGTTCAAAGGGGCAACATGGAAGAAGCTGGAAAAATAGAATAGAATAACAGAGTTGGAAGGGACCTTGGAGGTCTTCTAGTCCAACCCCTTGCTTAGGCAGGAAACCCTATACCACTTCAGACAAATGGCAATCCAACATCATCTTAAAAACTTCCAGTGTTGGAGCATTCACAACTTCTGGAGGCAAGCTGTTCCACTGATTAATTGTTCTAACTGTCAGGAAATTTCTCCTTAGTTCTAAGTTGCTTCTCTCCTTGATTAGTTTCCACCCATTGCTTCTTGTTCTACCCTCAGGTGCTTTGGAAAATAGCTTGACTCCCTCTTCTTTGTGGCAACCCCTGAGATATTGGAACATGGCTATCATGTCTCCCCTACTTTCTCCTCGCAAGTAATCTGGCTGACCTTCTCTGCTCCTGCCTTTTCTCTGTCCTAGGTGTTCTTGGATCAGGTACAGAAGGCAGTTCCTCTTCCTCATCCCTGACTGGCTGCAGCTGCATGCTTTCCCCATCTCATGCCTCAGGGCTGTCCTGCTGCAGCTGTGCTTCAGTCAAATCTCTCTCAGATGGCTGGTTGGAGCGATTGACCAACTCCACTCCAGACATGCCTGGAACTGGTTCATCTTCCTCCGAGCCGACATCTGGAGAGATATCTGGGGAAGCATCCGGGGGAGTCATTACACTGGATGATATTCTGAATACGAATAAGCTATGCTAGAGTTAACAAAGCTGAGCTGAAAAACTCTGCATAGTCACTAGGTGGCAACAGAGAGAAGCCAAAAATGGGCTCATGCCTGCCATCTATTGAGCCATTTGGATTTGGGCCCAAGCCTGGTAGTCCTAATATCAGGCTACATTTGGATCAGAAGCTCGGAAACTACTTTCAAACTAGGTAAAGAAGATCAGTTTGGCTGGAAATGATGGATGCTAAGACTGAGCCCAATGCCACGTCTCTTAGATCTTTAGTCTCTAAAGATCTGTGAACAGAAGTTTTGAGAACCTGTGATCTCAACCCACTCCTAGGTCAACTTGCTATCCATCCATTTGAAGTTCTCCAATCTCTCCGAGTTTCATTGACCAGTGATCAAAAGTATCTATGTGGCCACTGGTTTGTTGGTATCCATTATCCCTTTGATATTTAGGGGAAAGAAGGTAGCTCTGCCTGTTTTGAGAAAGCTCTGAGTGATGTTCAGTAACTTAGTCATTTTTCATTATTTAGCAATTGCAGCAACTGGACGCAAGTCTCAAGGGTTGGTTCTGATCGAGATAGTATGGAGTGGAACAAATTATTTCTGAGATGTGGAAATTATTTCGATGCGGCCATTTTTGCAGCTGCATCAGACTGCCCCTGTTGAGATCAGCAACAGTTCCAAAACCCTTTGCACAAAGGCTATTGCCAAGTCAGCTCACATTGACCAAAAACCACACAAAACAAAAAACAGAATTTTACACACACACACACGCACGCACGCACGCACGCACGCATGCACACGCACGCACACATTAAAACGCTGCCTTTTCCTTCCCCATCTTCAAGAGGATATATTCTCCCACATTCAATCCCATTTGCTCCTGTAGCAGTCCTTAGGCAGGAGGTTTAAAAAAAAGGTCTTTTTCCTTCCAGAGCTTTATGGAAAAACCCACCTCTTTGTTACCAGAAATCTTACAAGAATCGGGTGCCCATGGCAGGTGCTGAGAATGTTACAAGCAGTCCAAGGGGGTGTTGGGCTTGGTGAGAAACTCTTTCTTGCCAGTGTATTTGTGGTGGCTCAAAGCCAGTGAACACAATGAAGTCTTTCTTGGATCATCTTTGGTCCTCTATCCTAAAGGCCTGGAATCACCCCCTCCTTCCCTAAAGCTTCCTGCCCTAACAGAAAGACAGAGAGTTCACTTTTCTCCAGCACCTCTTTGCCAAAGCTCTGTGGTCTCACTAGAGAGGCAGGGAGCAAAAGCAAGAGAGGCTTAGAAAGAGCTGGAATGTTTCTTAAGCAGTGACCAAAGCCTTCTACCTTGGAGAATCACTTTGCTTGTGAAACAGAGAGATGCCAACTAGTTGCACATGACATTTCTTGAATATGGTTCTTCCTCTTTTTCTTTCAATCCCCGTAAAATAACTTCTAAGTAACTCACTGAGTTCAACTCTCTGCAAAAGATGATGATGATGATGATGATGATGATGATGATGATGATGATGATGATGATGCAACATATAATAATGTTGCGTCACCTGCAAAGTCACCAATCCATTACACTCCACTTAGAAACTAACAACCTACTCTCCAACAAACAATTTGGTTTCAGGAAAAAAATTATCCTGTAATCTGCAACTCTTACACTGCAAAAACATATGGACCACTCAACTTGATCAAGGTAAAACAATAGATGCAATTTACATAGGCTTTTGTAAAGCCTTTGATTCAGTAGTACACGACAAACTACTTCTGAAACTAAATTCCTATGGCATCTCTGGACCCCTACATGATTGGATAACTGCGTTCATGTCTAACAGACAACAAGTGGTTAAAATAGGGAGTGTGTCAGGCAGTGATTTTATATTGCCTGTTACATGTATATGCAGGGGAGATGCATCCCTATCAAATATAATGGTTTATTCCTGAGCACGTGATTAATATGTTCCTAGTACGCATGTGTACATTCCTTTCTTTTGATCCTTCCTTCTTCTTCAGCTTCTGTAAGGAGCAAGACCTGTTTTATAGCCAAGATGTGATTATTGAGAATTTATTGTTTTTGTACTGAAATAAATATTTTCTACTTTAGTATTTTAAACAGCGGTTTCTTTTTATAATGTCAGAGTTCCAGGGAAAGATCTATTTTGCCTCTGATGAGAGTAATTCTTATCTGACAGAGTGCCCTATCAAATCCTGCTCCTGTCAACAGTGGGGTCCCTCAAGGCAGTGTTCTAGGACCAACACTCTTCATACTCTACATAAACGATCTTTGTGATCATATTATAAGCAACTGTGTTGTCTTTGCTGATGATGTTAAACTATTTAACACCACCGACAATGCTGCTACCCTTCAAAAAGACCTTGACCATGTAGCAGAATGGTCATATAACTGGCAACTTCAAATCTCAACCAACAAATGCTCTGTCTTACACATTGGCAAAAAGAATCAGAATACAAATTCTGTAGCAGATTATCTGTAAACCCTGGTGTTGAGTTCCAGACAATCTTGCTCACTTTGCTTGCTTGTGCTTTCTCTTCTTTAGAGACGCTAACATCAAGTGAAGAAACTGGACTCGATCTCGGCTATCAGCCAGTTAGAAAGCTTGTAGCTGATTAATCAGTTGCTTTGGAAGTACTTCATTGGCTCATTAAATGATTGCATTGAAATGGAATTTACACAATGGAGCCAAAACCTCTGCATAGGTGTCTTTTGGAGTTGACTTAGTATCTCCTTATACTGGGAGTATCACCACAGGTTCCCATGCATATGGCACAGAGGTGGGTTCCAACTTACCTCACTGCTGGTTCGCTTCCTCCCGCGTTGTGTGGGTGCGCCTCGTGGGCACGCATGTGCCTCGCGCGCACACATGCGCAGTGAAAAAAACCCCAAAAATAAATAAACAAAAATGCCAAAAACAAAAAACTGGCAACGCATGCGCAGTGCCGGAAACTCGGCTTCTGCGCATGCGCAGAAGAAGAAAAAATTCAAAAAAATTCAAAAAATTTTCAAAAAAAGGTGGCGGTGCCCATGGACCAGCACCGACCGATCTAGTTCGGTGACATCATTGTGATGTCACGAGCAGGACACTACTGGTTCGGGTGAACTGGTCCGAACTGGGAGGAACCCACCTCTGATATGGCAACAATATGTCTTCAAAATTAAGCTAATAATAATAATAATAATAGTTCTACAAGTCCTCACCCTGGACCTGTTTGCCACTAAATAGCAGAATCAACATTTTAAATGGATAAATAATGCATAGATGATAAAAATGCATGCATTATTACAATGCCTTCCTATCTTTATTAAAATTGCTTGCGCTAATTAATCTTGCAAAGTTTAGTTAAATATTCACGTCAAAATTGCAGTTCTAATTTCAGCCTCCCCAAAATATCTACAAAATCACAGGTTCTAGCAAACTGGAACTTCAACTGCTCGTCTTTTGCTAATTCAAAACGTACATACAGTTTCTCTCAGACTGTGCCTCTGTATGTCTGTGTGTGAACTGTGTGTGTGGAGTGCTTCCCTCCAGAAGTTCTGGGTGCTCCATCACTGGAGGCTTTCAAAAAGAGACTGGACAACCATTTACTTGAAATGGTATAGGGTCGTGATGGCGAACCTATGGCACGCGTGCCAGAGGTGGCACGCAGAGCCCTCTCTGCTGGCACATGCGCCGTTGCCCCAGGTCAGATCTCCATGGGGTTTCTTTCATGAGCTTCTGTTTCCCTGCAAACGACGAAACAGAAGCTCACAAAAGAAAAAGATCTTATCTCTTGCCGTGCTGCCGATGTTGGGATGCCCCGCTTCCCACTGGCCAGCTGCTCTTCGGGTCTCTGCTGCGCATGCGCGCATGTCCATGCATGTCCATCCGCATGCACACATCCGCACATGCACAATTTCATGCATGTCTGCACATGCATATGTCTGCGTATGTCTGCGTATGTGCACGTTCGCACACCTTTCAGTTTGGGCATGCGCGCACACACAGTTTGGGCACTTGGTGTCTAAAAGGTTCGCCATCACTGGTATAGGGTCCCCTGCTCGAACAGGGCATTGCACTAGAAGACCTCCAAGGTCCCTTCCAACTCTATTATTCTATGTTCTACATATTCTGCGCAATACCTATTGTAATATATTGACTTGATTCACTCATCATACCAAGCCTTCAGCTAACATTGACAGAATCCAGTGGGTGGGTTCATGGAAGACATGAGGTCAAAACCCAAACCATTCTCAAGCATAGCTGTCAATGACTTCTTCAGCTTCAACCACAACAATACATGGGCACACAATCGATACAAACTCAAGGTAAACCGCTCCAAACTCAATTGCAGAAAATACGACTTCAGCAACAGAGTGGTCAATGGCTGGAATGCTCTACCCAACTCCGTTGTTACATCCTCAAACCCTCACAGCTTCAACCTCAAACTGTCTACCGTGGACCTCACCCCATTCCTAAGAGGTCTGTAAGGGGGCGTGCATAAGCGCACCAGCGTGCCTACCGTCCCTGTCTTACTGTCCCCATTTATCTGTACTTACTTTCTTTGTTTATGTTTATACCCATACCTGCTATCTTGTACATGTTTGACAGATAGATAGATAGATAGATAGATAGATAGATAGATAGATAGATAGATAGATAGATAGATAGATAGATAGATAGATAGATAGATAGATAGATAGATAGATAGATAGATAGATAGATAGATCTAGTCCCTCGGGAGTAGGGCAGCATAGAAGAACCAAATAATAAATAAATAAATGATAGATAGATAGATAGATAGATAGATAGATAGATAGATAGATAGATAGATAGATAGATAGATAGATAGATAGATAGATAGCAATAGCACTTTTCTTATATACCGCTTCATAGTGCTTTACAGCCCTCTCTAAGCGGTTTACATGGGCCCAGATATAGTTAAATAAAGCTTTGCAGGTGATTTTCAAAACTCCTCTCAAAGTTATTGCCAAATTGCAAATGCACTTGAGTCAAAAAACAGAGCAGGATAATCATAATAACTGTAATTCATTAATTTTAGCAGGATTGAAATGCACATTAAATTATTAATGTGTATTTTGTTATGAAACGCTATACTGAATAAATTCTATGATGCTAGAAATTATTACAAATCTATCTAACCTACATTTTGTATTACATTGAAAATAATAGAAAGTGAAGTAGTTCAGGACCAATTTAAATCCTTTTTTAAAAAAAGATATATTTTCTCAGATCTGAATCCAGAATTCATCTGCAGATTCATTAGGTCAGCCTCTTCATAGTATTCTCTGATTTTGAAATACTGGTACTGAAAAAAAAAGGTACAGTAAATATAAGATTAAATGGGTATAATGCAATATTATTTTTTTCTCTCTTTCTAAAGTAAGAGGAACATTGGTATTTCCTTTCTACAGTATAAATTGAGCTGATCCTGGTTTTACATAATTTTACACGTATCACCAAAAATCTGCCTAAAAATATCATTCAGGTAATTGTGCTGAATTGTTTCTAAATGATAGCATAAGGGATTACAATTTAGAATGCAGATCAAATTGATAAATTAGTTGGAATGCTATTTTGTGCTACCTTTTCATTGACCGGGAAAAAGTGCATTAGGTTCTCTGCTATTTCCTGAACTAAATTTTTATTTTGTTTAGTCGCTTTTGGTGTGTGTGTGTGTGTGTGTGTGTGTGTGTGTGTGTGTGTGTGTGTGTGTGTGTGTTTTAATTGTTCAAATATCTTCCCACTAATCAAGGCATTTCTGAGAAAAGGGACATTCACATAATGTAGGATGTAGAAAGGTGGAATGTTGTTTAAGCCAATTTGTATTGGGAGAACGATGGTCGTTAACTCCAGCCTGCTTGATTCAGAAATGCTAAATAGATATTCACAGAGATAGCATTTGATAAAAATGACGTGCAATTGGTTTAAGTACTTTTAATTCATGATTAATACAGTATGCTCCTTAAAAAAAACCTTACACTATTTTGGAAATGCAAACATTTGACTGATTCTTTTCTTCCCTTGATTTACAATAACATAATTTCAGATCTCTTCAATATTTTATGATGAGTGACTTGTGAAATTTTAATAAATAACAATGGATATTATTGCTAATATATTCCTGCAGCCAATCCTCCCACTCTTTCTTTGGGTGCATATGTATGTATGTTTGTGTGTCTCTGTGTGTATATATACACACATTCACAATTTTAATCCTTGATTGTGGACATTTTATGAAGACAGTTGCTTTAAATTTAGGAATTGAAGACGGAAAGGCAGGTGGTGGATTGGAATCTATCTGTAAATGTCTGAATAATACACAAGCTTTTGTGTTTCCTTAGTTTCTTCCAATTGTTTAATCCTAGCAACAACTAATTAGCATGCTCTAATTAGTAATGGTTGGGAAAGAGAACCAGGAGTGGATTTGTGTGTGTTTGTACATACGTGTGAAAACACTGCACATTCAGACTAATTGACATCTGGCTATAGTTGTGGACCTTCGATTTCTAATAAAAAGCAAAGCAGATTTAGGAAATTTGACACCTGCCTCCTGATTCCACCTCTCTCTCCCCAAATAACACTTATATTAGAACATTTAGTTCATTTTTTTCTGGTTTTCAATGTGCCCAACTCTGTTCTTGAAATCTTTTTATATACGGAAATTCGGATTATAGACTCAAGATGTTTCTTAGAAGCAGTTTTGACCTGTTTCTGAATGATCTCCATGTTGTTCATTAGGAAAATGGAAAAGTCAGTCTGAGTAAGTGTCAAGATTTGAAGGATCTTCCTGCTGTTTCTTTGTTTTTGTTTTGTTGCGGGTTTTGTTTGCTAGCCCACTCTGCTAATGTTTTGAAGCACGTTTTACCCTGAAATTAAAAGCTCAGTCTTGTTCCTGATGGGCGATCTGCTTTAACTGATTTGATCTAATCCTAATTCCTAATTTGCTCACTGAATTACCAAAAGATTATGCACTCAGAGAAAGGATGTCTGTTCTTTGCTGCATCTTCGCATTTTTCTGCAATTGCTTCGATTTTGGAGCCCATGTATTTATTTATTTTATTTATTTATTTTTGTCAAGTACGTGTTGGTAATATACATAGATATAACATTGTTTATATACATAAAATGAGTACTGATAAGAGGGAACATTAGGACAGGGACGGTAGGCACGCTGGTGCACTTATGCACGCCCCTTACTGACCTCTTAGGAACAGTGGACAGTCTAAGGGTAAAGTTTTGGGGGTTTGGTGACGAAACCACAATGTCAGGTAGTGAGTTCCAGGCATTTACCGCTCTGTTGCTAAAGTCGTATTTTCTACAGTCAAGTTTGGAGCGGTTCACTTTGAGTTTGTATCTGTTGTGTGCTCGTGTATTGTTGTGGATCTCCCCAGATGCATTGTTTGGGGCCGATAACAAATATAAAACCACTATTTTCAAATGCTTTCTTTGAATGACATCATGGGCCTTTTCTGATTGGTTGCTACCACGTAAATCTTGTTTACAATATTAGATCTACATGGAATCCAAGGCAGAACCAAACCTGTGGCTGTTTCCAAAATAGGATTGATAGTAAGCTTTTAATTGGCAAAGAACAACCATGGGGATCAAATAGCTTTGCTTCCTATTCATTTTCACACTGAAAACAATATGTTTTTTCCTATTTAATTCAGAAAACAAAGGGTTACACCTATCAGTATCTGAGCTGGTGTAAAGATGATGTAGTTTGTCTGCTAATTCTTGCAGAATTTATTTATTTATTTATTTGTCAAACATGTATAGAATAGTAGTAGTTTGTATAAACATAAGTAAAAAGTAACGATAAAAGAGGACAATAGGACAGTAGGACAGGGACGGTAGGCACAGTGGTGCGCTTATGCACGCCCCTTACAGACCTCTTAGAAACGGGGAGAGGTCGACTGTTATATATATATGAATATATATGAATATAGCAATAGCACTTTACTTATATACCGCTTCATAGTGCTTTACAGCCCTCTCTAAGCGGTTTACAGAGTTCAGCATATTGCCCCCAACAATCTGGGTCCTCATTTTACCGACCTCGGAAGGATGGAAGGCTGAGTCAACCTTGAGCCGGTGAGATTTGAACAGCTGAACTGCTGAACTAGCAGTCAGCCTGCAGTCGCAGCATTTAACCACTGCACCACTTCAGCTCTAAGAATATGCCTTATCTCATAATAATTCTTGGTTTGGATGACAAAATAAAAAACCATTCGTTGGAACAATGCCAGGCCCATTATCCATCCCAGAATTTTAAACGAATCAGATTCAGTTTTCAACCAAGTAACAAAAATCGGGGGAACCTACTTAAAAGATTAAATCTATACTGGAGATGACAAAATACTTCTGGCCTGGGAGCCGAAACTGACTTTGATTTGGTTCAGCCGGTTGTCCTCTCAAAGCGAATAGGCCCGCGGAGAAGTGAATACATCAAGAAGATTTCACGTAATGAAAATAGAAGTACAATTAAATTAAATGAATGAAACAAAGCCAATAGGACTACTCCACCGTGTACTGAATAAGCTTCCTCTTCTGGCACGTTACTAAAAGAAAGTCTCCTTTGAATTGAGCTTAACTCAAGAATTCAGGGACACAGCTTTGTGGTTTTCCTGGCAACAGTGTGGGGAGCAATTTGCTATTCCTTCCCCCCCACCACCACCACCCCCAGTGTGGCACATTCAGTGTTGCAATTTGTCAAGGACTTCTGAGGCCACATCCTAGGCTTGGAAAAGCTGGTGTATTTATGATTTTATGGCCTTAAACTGTGGATGGCTGTTATAAAATGAGAAGCACGTTGGCCAAACAAGGCAGAAACCATGAAAATGCACTAAGAGTTGATGGGAAAATAGAACTCAGTATGCTGCGTTCTACCAGCAACTGTCTGATGACTCTAAAAAATGGTTATCGGGCTCTCGAAAATTATCTCACTGAAATGAGGCGGTTAAAGGAGCATTGGTATCTATTTTTGACCAACTCTTGCTCTATATTGTTGGTTTCAACTAGTAGGAGTTCCTTTGGATTTTAGAACGGACTGACAGAATAACAGAATAACAGAGTTGGAAGGGACTTTGGAGGTCTTCTTGTCCAACCCCTTGCTCAAGCAGGTCTATACCATTTCAAACCAATGGTTGTTCAATCTCTTCTTAAAAGCCTTCAATGATGGAGCACCAACAACTTCTGAAGGCAAAGGGTTCCACTGGTTAATTGTTCTCACTGTCGGGAAATTTATTCTTATTTCTAAGTTGGTTCTCTCCAGGATTAGCTTCCATCCATTGCTTCTTATTCTGCCTTCAGGTCCTTTGGAGAATAGGTTGACCTCTTCTTTGTGGCAGCCCCTCAAATATTGGAACGCTGCTATGTCTATTAAAATAGACATACCTAATTCCTGAAAGCATTCTTCATTTTTTTTCAGCCTCCAGTCCCCTAATCATATTTGTGTGTCACGAGGTGATTTTTGATTGTCAGCTGTACTCATATGTCAGACTTTATGACCCAGAGGTTCTTAACAAAGTAGAGCAGTCACATGAAGAGTGAATTGCACAGATGTTACATTCCATTCTCATTCTCCATTTCCTTTTTTGCTGCTATCCTCCCTGGAAGGAGGGTCTCTTAGATCAGTGTTTCCCAACCTTGGCAAGTTGAAGATGTCTGGACTTCAACTCCCAGAATTCCCCAGCCAGCATTCGCTGGCTGGGGAATTCTGGGAGTTGAAGTCCAGACATCTTCAACTTGCCAAGGTTGGGAAACACTGTCTTAGATTGTCAAGATGTAATTATTAAGATTTAGTGCTTTTATATTATTTTATACTAGAATAAATATTTTGTTATTTAGACTTTTACTCGCGCTTTATTTTATCAAGGATTGGTTTCCAAAGGAAAGATTCATCTCCTCTAAGATTTATTTTCTAATTGGGTCATTGTGATTGGGCCTTGAATCTTCTATCTGCAATGCATTTGCTCTGTTACTCTGCCCAAAATGGTCCCCTACTGAAGCATAATGTTTTCCAGTAATGATCTGAATGAAATACCCAGTTGGGAGCATCATGTATTCTACCAATCCACGCTGGTTGAAAATCAGAGTATGAATGTTCTTACTAAGGCTCTTTGTTCCTTCAAAGGCAGAATGCAGATATTCCTTTGTTGTCACTATCCTTTTATTGCCATTATTATAAATTATTTGCTCCTGTATTAATGTTGTTTCCATGGAGTGGTGCGCTGGCCTAGAGGTGGAGCTCTCACCTCACAATCAGGAGGCTGTGAGTTCGATTCTAGGTAGAGGCAGATATTTCTCTCTCTGGACACAATGAGAATATATCTGCTGAACAAAGCTCCGCATTGGTGACAGGAAGGGCATCTGGCCATTAAACGTTCTGCTAGCTGCATTCCGTTGCCCTGACTCCACCCCGCAAGGGAATATGGGGTCATTAAATGATGATGATTAATGTTGCTTCCATCTTGTTTTAGTCTATTATCATGTTCTTTTCCCCCCAAGTTTTTTATTTTATTTTATATACATGTATCAATGCATGAAAAATGTGGTACCTGGGTGTCACATATTCTAATACAAATAAAACTAGTAGAATTAATCATAGTTATTACATTCAAACAACTTATATATTTCTAATAATAATACACATTTATATTAAGTTGTAGTCTATCATTATTCAATTATTCCATGTGTTCTCTTGTTATTGCTTTTATTTTATTATATAAAAGTGTATACACTAATATTCCCCCTTTCTCTTATTTCTATCTCTTATTCTAACTTTTAATCATATCACCCTTTTATTAAGGGACGTTTTCTTTCTATCCTACCTGACTTCTAATCATATCACCTACCTAAAAAAGAAAGAAAAGAGAGAAAAAGAAAAGCAAATCAGAACAACAACGGAGAAAAATCATCTATCCATCGTCTCTTGTCCGCTTCAGTACTTTAATGGTTATGCTTTTTTTGACTTGCCTCCCATATTCCTCTCTTGGATCTTTATCTCTGTTTGGATCTGCTTCTTGACTATTCAGTCTAGGTATTTCTCCCATCTCTACCCTCTTCCACTGACTAGTTTCCAAAATTTATGCTCAGGCCCCTATCTCCCTTTCCAAAGTATTTTCATATATCTCCAATTCTCTTTTGAACTCTCTTAAAATATCTATTATGTTTTTATTATGCTTATTATTTTTAGTGTAAACTAAATTTCAGGGTTTTCCTAAGAAGAACTGACACAAAAGCTCCTTGGTTGTTGTTTTTAATGATATTATTACTGTTTTGGAACTTCAGCCCAACTGCTGATAGAACAAAGGATGAAAATGAGTAAATAAATATGGTATTCATAATATGCATTATTTATTTATGAATAAGTAAGTGGTCTGGACACTGTCCAAAGGCAGAAGAGATTCAGGGTCAAGTCCCACCTCCATCATAAAAGCTCCCCTGGATGATTTGGGGCCAGTAATTTTCTCTCAGTCCACCTACTTCGTAGAGTTATTGTGTTAGAAAATGTGGAGGAAGGAGAGAGGGAAGGAGAGGGGAGGGGAGGAGAGGAGAAGGAAAAGAGGAAGGAGAGAGAAGAGGGGAGAAGGGAACAGAGGGAAGGAGAAGGGAAGAGACGGAAAGAGATGGACCGTCGTTGTAAAATTGGGTGGAATATGGTGTATATGAGAAAGGAAAACAGACGGGTAATATTTTTTCTTTATCTTACTTGATGGTTATATAATTGATATTACAATGGAAGATAATATACATTATAATATGATGGATGTTATTGTGTATGTGTTTATATGTCACTGCATATTTGTTTATATACATACGATTATAATGACGATGATGTTTGTTTGTATGTTAAAACCTTGGACACCTAGAGAGCACACTCCTCAAGATATAAAAGAAATGTATATATAAAACAATTAAAAATATTATAACAACGAAAATGCGGAGAAAAGCGAATGTTCTTGAGCTTCTAATAAAAAAAGTGAAATATAAATCTGATGACTAAATAAAATTATGATATGCTCCAAATAGATCAATTATAAGTAAGCTGAATATTTGTAGTGAATCATATTTCATTAACTGGTTTTTTTTTAAATTTATTAATCATAAATATATAACATCAATCGGTTTTATCTTGGCAACAAGCCTTGATCTGACCATGACTCCACCCAGGGGTGAAATGCTACCGGTTCGGCCTGGTTTAGGCATACCGGTAGTGGTGGCCGCCGGTGGTTTGGAGAACTGGTAGCGGCAGCAGCGTGAGGCTCCGGCCGGATGTCGCCATTTTCTTTTTTTTAAACCCTCTGCGCATGCGCGAAGCCTTCCGAACTGGTAAGGAAGATAAGTAGATTTCACCGCTGACTCCACCATCCTCAAAGAAAAGAACTCAGCTTAGCCTCTGAAGAGCGGAGGTGGTGCAGCGGTTAAAGGCAGGTACTGCAGGCCACTTTAGCTGACTGTGATCCCCAGGTCAGCGGTTCAAATCTCACCGGCTCAAGGTTGACTCAGCCTTCCATCCTTCCGAGGTAGGTAAAATGAGGACCCAGATTGTTGGGGGCAATATAAATATACATTGCTTACTGGTGTAAACCGCTTAGAGAGTGCTTGCACTATGAGGCGGTATTTAAGTCTCACTAATAAATAAATAAATAAGTTGCATCTGATGTTGGAAAGGAAGGCAGAAAGAAGACATTGCATTCTGAGGCACTGTAGCCCCACTCTTAAGGATTTTAATCAGTTGTGACCTTGGGCCCACCTCTCTTTCACAGGTTGCCTTCACGCAACGTGCTAAACCCTAAGCAAAACACAATCGCTATGTTCACAGAGCACACAAGGCTCAAGTCAGTAAATCATATTATGTCTTAATCTGATGGATAATGGCTGAATACTTTCTGAATCACCAACTCTCCAATTCCAGGTTAGTCTAGCAGCCTAACATATAGAGCAAGTCTCAATCTAGTGGGTTTTTAAAAAAAAAATGGGAAAGGGGTTCCTAGTAGATTCTAGGCAGAAAAAGTGAGACATTGAGATAAATGATTCTTTTTTAAAAAGCCCCCCCCCCCCAGTTCAAAAAGGATGAATTCCTGTCAAGATACCTAGATATTTGGGATATCTAGGATAGTCTGAAGATCGGGCATAGAACTAAATGAAAAACAAAGCAATGTGATAAGGTAGGGTGTGAGTGTGGATGTAGTTATGATTGATGCCTCCTAACAATAAAATTATCTCAGTTCACCCTCTCTTACTTATCTTCCTTTCGTGAATAGAATAGAATAGAATAGAATAGAATAGAATAGAATAGAATAGAATAGAATAGAATAGAATAGAATAGAATAGAATAATATATGGAATGGAATGGAATGGAATGGAATGGAATAGAATTCTTGATTGGCCAAGTGTGATTGGACACACAAGGAATTTGTCTTTGGTGCATATGCTCTCAGTGTACATAAAAGAAAAGATACATTCATCAAGAATCATAAGGTACAACAATGATAGTCATAGGGTACAAATAAGCAATCAAATCATACTAGGAAACAATCAATATAAATATAAATCATAAGGATACAAGCAACAAAGTTACAGTCATGCAGTCATAAGTGGGAGGAGATGGGTGATAGGAACGATGAGAAGATTAATAGTAGTGCAGACTTAGTAAATAGGTTTGACAGTGTTGAGGGAATTATTTGTTTAGCAGAGTGATGGCGTTCGGGGAAAAACTGTTCTTGTGTCTAGTTGTTTTGGTGTGCAGTGCTCTATACCATCATTTTGAGGGTAGGAGTTGAAACAATTTATCTCCAGGGTGCGAGGGGTCTGTAACTATTTTCACAGTCTGTAAATATTTTCACAGAAGCAACTAAGATCTACAGATCTATAAAAAAAATACTTTTCTTAATGAAGAGAAGGGCCACATTCGTTCATTCCCTCTTCCTGATCTACACCAGATCTATCAAAAATGCTTTCCTTAATTAAGAGAAGGGCCTCATTCATTCATTTCCTTCTCCCTGATCTACTAAACCCCCCCTCCTCTTCCTGGAGTCTTCTCTTTCTCTGGCATGAAGGGGCATGCAGCGTGTTAAAAAACAAACTTGAATTTGGGTACACAAAGCCCTTCTGTTTATTGAGAGCTCCTGAGCTTCCACCACCACCTCCCCTTCCTCCTCCTCCTCCTCTTCCCTCTTTCCATTTTGCATTGAGAAAGGATTGTGCCATTTATTTGTTTACCTCGCGCATTAAGGGACGCAAACTCTGCGTGGTCATGAGCTACCAGATTGGAGGAAGAGAACACAAAAAACCCAGCACATTAAAATTCCAGGGCAGCTCCCGACAAAGTCCCCTCTGTTCGGTGAAAGATGGCTAGGAACGCCAACAACTAGCGCTGTGACAGGCAGGCAGCCGGGACAAACAAAGGACTCACTGTGTCAACTCTCCCTGCCCTCCAGAGGGGGAAACCTTTCCAATCACCAGCCATGATAATCATGGTTGCGTATACCAGCTGGCACCTCCACACATAGGCGCCCACTGACCTGTCGTAGCATGAGAAAAATGAAGCTGGTAACATGGCATGGGGTGGTGAGCATCAAAGAGAGTGGTTTCCCTCCCCCACCCATCCCCTTCTGATTTTTAATCAAAGAAAAGCTGTGAATGGTTGTCAGGCAACATAGCCATCTACAACATCAGAAGGGCAAACAGAAATTTGTGGGTGCTTGGGTTCCATTCTGGTTGCTGCCTGGTTGGGCACGTCTCAACTCTTTGATTTTCTGAAGGTTCTTTGCCTCTTATAGAAACGTATCTGATAATATTCGTGTATGGATTGATAAGTTCCCAAGGTGGTGTGGCGTGAAAGCTGAAATGTAAGCATCTTGTATTATTCAGCCAGTCAAAAAAGACAAGGCATCGGGCTAAAAACTGGGAGACTGTGAGTTCTAGTCCCACCTTAGATTCAAGGCCAACTAGGTGAACTCAGGCCAGTCACTTACTCTGAGCCCTAGGAAGGAGGAGGCTGTAGCAAGCCGCTTCTAAAAATCTTGCCAAGAAAATCAAAGGGATTTGCTCAGACGAAGTCCCCAGGGCTCAAAAAATTGGCTTGAAGAGCTCAAAATTTGTGAATGTTTATATCTCAGAGCCAAAATTGAATTAAGGACCTTCTCTTTGGCAAAAGACAATGATGAAAGCAAAAGGTGATTTGTGTGTGTGTATGTGTGTGTGTGTGTGTGTGTGGTTTTGCCTTACCTCTGCTACAGCATTTTGCTAATAATAATAAATAAATAATAATAATAATAATAATAATAATAATAATAATAATAATAATAATAATAATAATAATAATAATAATAATAATAATAATAATAATAATAATAATAATAACAACAAGAAGAAGAAGTAATAATAATGCCTTTATTTGGCGTTGACAAAATCCCCCTCAGTCAATTGCAAAAGGCAGCTTTGCTTGAAACAGCTTACATCCTGCAACCGATACCTTTAACACCATCAAACAACATCTGCCAAGCCTTTAGGAAGGACTTGATTGGTGGATAAAAAAATGCCAAATCCAACCTAAACATCTGGCTAACTGTGTGACCAACCATAATAATATTCTCCATTTGTTTTACATAATTATTTATTTAAATTATTCAACTCACTCTTCTATTTACAAAATGGCTGCTCAGAGTACAATAAAGGGTGCTTTTCAACTGAAGGATTGAAGGAGAAGTTATAGTACAGCCAGTTAAGACTCAGATTCAAACATCTCCCCCCCTCCCCCCTCCCCTAAATAAACAGATGGAAAGACTTCAAAAACACGACAACCCTAACCCAACTTTGTTGCAGAAAAGGGAACACATGGAAAAGAGCATTCCAGGCTGTGCTTGAAAGTTGTCTGTTGGGTGCAGTTGGATGATCTTCCGTGATCTCTTTCAGTCACTGATTCTTGACTTCGCACAAGGAGAGCCATGTTCATCTATGGTAACCAAAAATAAAAACCAGAGTTTATATTTCATAAAAGGTGTTAGTCAGAAAAGGTGTTGCCAGATTCCTTTGGATTCTTGTTGCGATTTTTTTTAAATCAATGTAGGTTTCCCAAAATATATCAAGTCTGTTTCAGACTTGATATATAAAATACTGGAATAAGAGCACTGCTGGTTCTGAGCAGGACGGGGATAAGATTGGGATTCTGGAGCATTTTTAATGTATTTCCAAATGATTTATAAAATCCCATAAAAACAAATTAAGATAGAAACAGAAAGATAATAACAAAACTGTTTCAGTAAAAAAACATATGGCTTTAAAATAAAACCTACACACACATACACACACACACACACACACACACAGAGAGAGAGAGAGAGAGAGAGAGAGAGAGAAGGGATAGTACCAAGAAGGGATAGTACCAAGCATGTCATGTCCCTTGATTGTAACGAATGAATATTCATAAATTAATAGATCAATAATGAATCTACCATTGATGAAGAAGGAACTGGGTTTGCAGTTAGGGGAAAGCTGACTTTATCCCTAACTGTAAACCCAGTTCCTTCTTCATCCTCAACTACTACCGAGCTCATCAACTAGTACCATGATGGCGAACCTATGGCACGCGTGCCATAGGTGGCACATGGAGCCATATCTGAGGGCACGTGAGGCTTTGCCCTATGTCAGCTCCAGTGCATATGTGCGTGCTGGCCAGATGATTTTCGGCCTTCCGGAGGCTTTCCTGAAGCCTGGTGAGGGTGAAAAATGGCCCAACGGGCCTACCGGAAGTCTGGAGGCTTCAGTGAGGCCTGCACGCATGCACGGGATGCAGGCAGCGGGGGGGGGGGTTGTGCGTGCATGCGCAGGGGGAGGGCATTGCATTATGGGTGTGGGCACGCACGTGCACGCTATCACGTGCACATGCATCCTTTTGGCACCTGAGCAAAAAAAGGTTCGCCATCACTGAACTAGTACATTTGTAAATAAATACACATATTCTTGGGGCTTCATTCCTAAGGAGAGATCAAGCACTAGTAAGTGTGTCCCCTGGAACTTGCCACGGTTTGGAGGGTTGCAACACCGGTTAGAAACAATTGACTGATATTGTCAACCCGGAAGCTGACCTGATCGAAGCCATCTTGGAGCTTCAGTGTTGTCACACTGGAGTTGAGAGATAGGGGAATTAGAGATAGCTGGGGTTTTGTAGCCACAATAAAACCAAAGCCTTGGTTTCAGTAGTGGGTTCCACTTACCTTTGCTACCGGTTCGGGAACGGGAGTGCGTGGGCATGCATGCATGCTTCGTGCGCGCACAACGCTTCTGCGCAGAGCGTTTTTTGATGACGTCCGGGTGGATGGGCGGAGCCTCCCGCCGCCACCACCGGGTCGCCGTACCGGGTCTAACCGGTAGCAACCCACCACTGCTTGGTTTCTCTTGGGAACCAAGGACATTCTCACACCTGGCCCGAGGAAGGAGGAGTAAGGTCACCAGGCAACCAGTCAGCGTCTTGATTGGACCATGTGACTGTTTGGGGTTGGGGGGAAACTTTTACTTTGAATTAGGTGAAAACCGTGGGAAAATTCAGAGTCGGTTTTTGCCAGATCTGTGCCAATATGATATACCCAATAAAGCTATTCTTTGAGGAATCCACTTGCTGCGGAGTCTTGCACGCTATGGATCTATTACTTGGAACCCTGACAGATATGCCTGCTGGTTCAAGAGAATCAGGCTTGCATAGGAATAGGCGGCTGCAGTGAAAGATTGCACAAGGCAGCATTCTCCCAACTATCTGCCTTCCAAATTCATTAGACCGACTCTTGTGATCTTTGATCAGGTGAGCTGGAAACATGAAAGGAGACGTTCAGTTTAGCTGGAGGACACCTGGTGAGATGGCACTAATAGCTTGATGCACTGTATCGGTCACTGTCACTACCGTCATCATCATTTGAATTTAAAATTCTGTTTTTTTTTTCTGAGAACTCGTGGAAAAGTACAGTGTATGAAGATCATCTCTCTAAAGAGAGAAGTGGCAAGTCAAAACTCATCCAGCAAGCTCCATCCTTGAGTGAAGACTCATCCAAATCCAACCTCAGTAAGACCAGACTTGGAATATTGCATTCAGTTTCGCTCACTGCATTACAAAACAGATGTTGAGACTTTGGAAAAAGTGCAGAGAAGAGCAACTAAGATGATTAAAGACCTGGAGACAAAAACATATGAAGAACGGTTGCAGGATTTGGGTTTGGCTAGTCTAGAAAAAAGAAGGATTGGGGGTGGGATAGGATAGCAGTCTTCCAGCATTTGAGAGGCTGCCACAAAGAAGAGGGGGTCCACCTATTCTCCAAAGCACCAGAAGGCAGGACAAGAAACAATGGTTGGCAACTAATCAAGGAAAGAAGCAACCTAGAATAAAGGAGAAACTTCCGAACAGTGAGGACAATTAACCAGTGGAACGGTTTTGCCTTCAGAAGTTGTGGGTGCTTCATCACTGGAGGTTTTTAAGAAGAGACTGGACAGCCACCTGTCTGATATGATATAGAGTCTCCTGCTTGTGCAGGAGATTGGACTAGAAGACCTCCAAGGTCCCTTCCATCTCTATTCTGATTGATCTCTCTGACTTTTTCTCTAGGGTGGCTTTTAGAGATACTTCTGTAAGAAGATCCTTAACAAGACTGAATGTTCACCGCTAGATGGTGGTACAGCAGAACACTTACTTGAAAAAAGAAATGAATACAAAAGGCAAACCAAGAGGCATACTTGCCTGGACCTGTTTGGCCGTTACAGTGTATGTGACAGATTACACAGATTCAGACACCATTCTTATGCTAAGGCTGGGACAAAGCATCCCGTTTCAAAAGGTCTGGTTGGGAAACAGCCATAACCAAGTCAGAGAGCATCTGCTTTTCATGGAGAAGAGCTCCAGCTCCGTTCTCAGCTTCTCCAGGATTGGGATGGAGGGGGGGAAATAAATCTATGGCTTATAAGACTGGGGAGTTGCCATCAAGAGGTGGAGAAGCAGAGATTCTTCTGGTATTATTGAATGATGTACTCCCAGCATCTCTTGGCCAGCATGGTCAATGGTGAGCAATTGTCAGGAGTTGTCATTCAGCAATATTTGAAGGATCGCAAGTACCTCATTGCTGAATTAGATAAGCCAATTATATGGTTCATGTTTCCATAGTCCTCTAATTCTGAAAATAAGTAGGCTTAAAGGTAAAGGTTCCCCTCGCACATATGTGCTAGTCGTTCCTAACTATAGGGGGCAGTGCTCATCTCCATTTCAAAGCCGAAGAACCAGCGCTGTCCGAAGATGTCTCCGTGGTCATGTGGCCGGCATGACTCAATGCCAAAGGCGCATGGAACGCTGTTACTTTCCCACCAAAGTGGTCCCTATTTTTCTACTTGCATTTTTTACGTGCTTTCAAACTGCTAGGTTGGCAGAAGCTGGGACAAGTAACGGGAGCTCACTCCGTTACGCAGCACTAGGGATTTGAACCGCTAGGGATTCGAACTGCCGAACTGCCAACCTTTCTGATCGACAAGCTCAGCGTCTTAACCACTGAGCCACCATGTCCCTACATAAGTAGGCTTAGAAGTTCTAAAAGAATACCAGCAAGTAAGATTGCACACCTTCTGCAGAGCGGATACCTGTGCTATCCATGGTTGGTCCTTCCATCAGCCGCTGCCTCAAGTAATTAATTTGAGATACAAGGAGTGAGCAGCATAAATGTGTTATTTCTGGGTGTTCATTCCAGAGGAAGACAAAGTCAGAGAGCACAACACTTACAGAATGTCTTATCTCAAGGTCTGGGCTGGAGAACTTTAGAACTTGGTTTGAGAAATAACAACAACAACAACAACAACAACAACAACAACAACAACAACAACAACAGAGTTGGAAGGGACATTGGAGGTCTTCTAGTCCAACCCCCTGCTTAGGCAGGAAACCCTACACTACTTCAGACAAATGGTTATCCAACATCTTCTTAAAAACTTCCAGTGTTGGAGCATTCACAACTTCTGGAGGCAAGCTGTTCCACTGATTAATTGTCCTAACTGTCAGGAAATCTCTCCTTAGTTCTAGGTTGCTTCTCTCCTTGTTAAGTTTCCACCCATTGCTTCTTGTTCTATCCTCAGGTGCTTTGAAGAATAGTTTGACTCTCTCTTCTTTGTGGCAACCCCTGAGATATTGGAACACTCTCCCCTAGTCCTTCTTTTCACTGAGCTAGACATACCGAGTTCCTGCAACCGTTCTTCATATGTTTTAGCCTCCAGTCCCCTAATCATCTTTGTTGCTCTTCTCTGCACTCTTTCCAGAGTCAATATTTAGTGCTGCATCTTAGACCACCAACTGTCCTGGCTGAGTCCTGCACTTGTACCTTTGAAAGGCATTCTCTCTCTTTTCTCAACCATTGCTGGAATGCATCTATAGCTGAAGGATAACAGCAATTCCCACCCCTTTTGTTACACCATGAACTGTGAGACCTTTTGTTGGGCTTTTTGGAAAAAGTGACATCAAAAATAAATGCAACTGTTCCATTCAATTCATTTTCCTGAAATGGACTGATTAAATTTGATGTCTCAGTGATATATCCAGGAGGGGGAAACTCAGTTATTGCTTCTGTTATGAATTCTCAAAGAATTTTTTGAAGAGTCACTCCCACCCGCCGTTCACTCCTACGGTTACCCCACAACAAAAGGAAAATAAGGTTGCTTAGCCTTAAAGACCACTGTGAAGATTACAAATCTGGTAAAAAAAAAGATAAAACATTTAATTCGTTTTGAAATGTTGCGCAAATATATTGGCTTTTATTTGACTTTTATGATGGTTCTTGTTTTAAATTGTCACTCTGCCTGGTGTCTACTAAAACTCATTCTGTAGCATTCCAAACTGTTATGGATAATTAGAGGAAAGGAGCGCACCAACTGCCCATAAAACTAAATTCCTGTATTGCTGGAGAGTGGATCCCTTCACTTTTGAGATTTAGTAAACCTCTATTTGTATTTTGACAAGTATGATGAATAGAAAAGGAAGGAAGGAAGGAAGGAGAAGAAAGAAAAGAAAGAAAGAAAGAAAGAAAGGAAAGAAAGAAAGAAAGAAAGAAAGAAAGAAAGAAAGAAAGAAAGAAAGAAAGAAAGAAAGAAAGAGGGGGAAGGAGGGAGGGAGGGAGGAAAGGAAGGAAGGCAGGAAGGAAGGCAGGAAGGAAGGAAGGAGAAGAAAGAAAGAAAGATAGAAAGAAAGAAAGAGAGAGAGAGAGAGAGAGAGAAGGAAGGAAGGAAGGAAGGAAGGAAGAAAGAGAGAGAGAGAGAGAGAGGGAGGGAGGGAGGGAGGGAGGGAGGGAAGGAAGGAAGGAAGGAAGGCAGGAAGGAAGGAAGGAGAAGAAAGAAAGAAAGAAAGAGAGAGAGAGAGAGAGAGAGAGAAGGAAGGAAGGAAGGAGAAGAAAGAAAGAAAGAAAGAAAAGAGAGAGAGAGAAGGAAGGAAGGAAGGAGAAGAAAGAAAGAAGGAAAGAAAGAAAGAAAGAAAGAAAGAAAGAAAGAAAGAAAGAAAGAAAGAAAGAAAGAAAGAAAGAAAGAAAGAAAGTACATTTTCATCCCAAATAATACAGTCCACTGCTTTTTCCTAGTCTGTCTTCTATACACAGCCCTGGCCATACAACAATTCTTTCAAAATATCTCCTTCCATTAGCAAATAAATCTACAATAGTCTAATCGGAAAAGAAGCTTGGAAAATATTGTTTGGTCATCATGGCTGTAAGGAAACTTTGGCTATCAATTTAAAAAACTAGCTATATCTTTTCCCTTTTAATATTTTATAATATTTGGTTGTGTTTTATTGGTGGTGGTATTATTAATTTGTTTTCTCCATGGCAGTAAATAAATACTTCTAGCTAACTTTTTTTCTAGAGCTTCATTACTCCTAAGAACACCACAATCACCTCATATTTCAAATTTCACTGCTTCAGAGTGCCGCACGTGCATTATATGAAATTTTAATTTGACAATCTGTGTTGAGAAAGGACAGGTTTATTTACCTCCCTTGGCTACTAAGTATTGGCTTGGTTGACACTGTATAATCAGCAATTACCTGACCATTGTATATTATAGAATCAGTTCCTACTTTGGTTTCATTTATTGATTTTGGTGTTTTGAATAGGTTTATTGTTTCTGTGCAATTACAATTCTGTGCAACCTGCCTTCCATTGAGGACCTGTATGCTGCACAAGTCAAAAAGAGGGCTGTGAAAATATTTACTGACCCCTCGCATCCTGGACATAAATTGTTTCAACTTCTACCCTCAAAACGACGCTATAAAGCACTGCACACCAGAACAACTAGACACAAGGACAGTTTTTTCCCGAATGCCAAACAACTAATTCCCACAACACTGTCAAATTATTTACTAAGACTGTATTACTATTATTATTCTTCCTTCCTAGTACCTATCTCTTCCCACTTATGACTATAACCATGTTGCTTGTATCTTTACAATTTATATTGTTTTATTTGTTTCCTAGTATGATTTGATTGCTTATTAGTCACCTATGACTATCACTAAGTGTTGTATCTTATGATTCTTGATGAATGTATTTTATTTTTCTTTACGTACACTGAGAGCATATGCACCAAAGACAAATTCCTTGTGTGTCCAATCACACTTGGCCAATAAAGAATTCTATTCTATTCTATTCTATTCTATTCTATTCTATTCTATTCTATTCTATTCTATTCTATTCTATTCTATTCTATTCTATTCTCTGCCTCCCGAGTCCCAGCTGATCTGGAGGAAATGGGGATTTTGCAGTATCCTTCCCCTGCCACGCCCACAAAGCCACGCCCACAAAGCCATGACACGCTCATCAAGCCACACCCACTGAACCAGTAGTAAAAAAAATTGAATCCCACCACTGGTGTATGTGTATGTGCTTGCGTACGTACGTACGTACGCATGCAATTTCAAGTCAATTTTGACTTCTGGCGACTGCCTGGACAAGTCCCTGCAATTTTCTTGGCAACATTTTTCAGAAGAGGTTTCCCATTGTTTCCATCCTAAGGCTCAGAGAGAAGGGCTGGCTGAAAGTCACCTAGCTGCTTCGTTTCTAAAGCTAAACTAGAACTCCCAGTCTCCCGGTTTCTAGCCTGCTGCCTTAATTGTACCAAACTGTCTCTCTATTAACTGTGTTTACACCACTATTAATATACAGTAGGTGGCTCTTTTGTCTTCCTGCAGTTGAGCATCAAACTCATCGTCCTCAAAAAAACCCTACATCTTCACTCGAAGATATAATTCACCTTTGATAAATTTTAACCTTGAAATGTATTAAACGCTGCAAACACTTATCTTATTTTTTTCCCCAGGGATACATTTTTCTGCATCTTAACTTTGCTGTCTGGTTTGACAGCTGTTTGATGGCCCTTTCTGATTGAAACGCAAGAAACCCTGTATTATAATATATATATATTATACATACACATACACACACACACACACACACACACACACACACACACACACACACACACACACACACACACACACACACACAGAGTATATATATATATATTGGAGAGAGATATATAGCCATTATTATTGGAGTTTTGTTTGGTTTTGTGAAAGGCAAATTAGATGTTTAAAAGAACCATTCAAAATATTGTCTACTGGAGCATTAAAAGATATTAGTATCTTGCTGAGATTGTTTATTTTATGTTCCCTTTGTCTTGCTTCCCCCTCCCTCGTTTTCATTTAAAAAAATCAGTGACAATAACATTTTGACGGATGTTGAAAGAATTTACTGCCACATTGTGGGTGTTCAATACATCTTTCATATTCTCTCTATTTTTAGTAAACTCTGTTTATTGGTGGGGGAACCTCTTTGGCCATTCTTTGCCTGTAGTGGCGTGCATGAATAATCATGTTTTGCACATGTTCAAATTCCTGGAGATTTGTAATCTGGAAATTTATGGATGTGATTGTATCGTAAGACGGGGAGTGGTGCGGTGGCCTAGAGGTGGAACTCTCAACTCACAATGAAGAGGCTATGAGTTCGATCCTAGGTAGAGGCAGATATTTCTCTCTGGCACACAGGGAATATATCTGCTGAACAAAACTCTGCATTGGCGACAGGAAGGGCATCTGGCCAGTAAACACTCTGCTAGCTCCATTCATTTGCACAGACTCCACCCCACAAGGGATTATGGGGTCATTAAATTGTGATGATTGTATTGTAAGGCACACACCATACAGAATGTAACACAAGTTTGTGGTGATCAACTGATACATACTTAAAGTGACATTGTCTGCTTGGTTTTTTCGGTTTATTCGAAACTCTCTAGCAAAGCTAATGTCACTTCTATATGTTATTGCTTTAAAAAGAGGAAAAATACTTAGGGGTTTATATTATCCTATATATATATATATATATATATATATATATATATATATATATATATATATATATATATATATATATATATATATATATATATATATATATATATATATATATATATATATATATATATATATATATATATATATATATATATATCCTTCCCCTGGTGTGGGGAGTGAATGGAGTTTTTGCAGTATCCTTCCCCTGCCATGCCAACCAAGCCAAGCCACGCCCACCGAGCCACCGAGCCACGCCCACAGAACCGGTAGCAAAAAAAATTGGATTTCACCACTGGATAAGCTACACTGGTTTTTTTTAAAAAAGCTGAGTCTATTTCTTTCTGCCCAACCCCTTTTAAGAGAGAGAGAGAGAGAGAGAGAGAGAGAGAGAGACAGAGACAGAGACAGAGACAGAGACAGAGAGAGAGACAGAAAGAGAGAGATGCACATTATGTTTAATTAACACTTTGCATATCCTTTGGAAGTTCTAAATGCTGGTCTGTTCTTTTGGAATGAAGATACAGAAATGTCTCTTTCTTCTCTTCAGTAGTTAGTGGGGAAAAAGGAAAGGAAACACTGTGGCCTGGAGCTATTTTTTGTTTAAAGAAGGTAAATATACAAAAGATCATATCTCTGAAACTAAAAGATAGCGATAAATTGCGAGGCGGCAGTGTTAGGCTTGATGGAAGCAGTTGTTTTCATTACTTCTGCATCTCCTTTTAATCCCCAGGTTTTCCAAGCCAAGGACATCTTTTACAAGTTTTCTCTCCAGCCCCATCTACTTTGGAGGAGGGGGAAAAAATACACCACCACCCTTCCAACCTCTAAACTAAAGTTGCTTTGTGTTTGCTTAATGAACAGTAAGGGCCGGAGCAGTTTACTGCTTCGTAATTGGTTTTCAATTGCCCCCCTTCCCCTTTATCTTCCCAACTCACAGCATCTTTATGAAGTGCCCACAATGAATGCAAAGCCAGTAAGGTCACCTCTCCTAAGGGGGCACAAGGGGAGTAAATTGTGCTTGGTCAAGGACTCCATTGTAGGATGAACAAACTGACCAGCCTTCCACCCGTGTTCTCGGCCTCTCCTCCTTCTGCCATGAGGTTAGTTCAGTGGTGGGTTCCTACCAGTGCAGTCCACTCTATAGCACCGGTAGCGGCCCGCTGGTGACGTCACAGTACCGGTGCGGTTGGTTGCTGGTGCCTGGGCGCCACCATTTTTTACAAAACATTTTTTTAATTTTAAAAAAAAATTCTTCTGCACATGCCCAGAAGCTGAGCTTCTGGCACTGCGCATGCGCTGCCTTCCTACCCCACAGTGAGTCCAAGCAGGGGAGGATGGCTGAGGGAGCGCGTGAGACGCTGAAAGAACGGGCGGCAGGAGCTATCTCCATTCCCCTCCCTTCAGCAGTCCGAGAAGCCACGAACGTGCGGTGATGATCCTAGGCATTTTCGCACGTTTGAGGCTTCTCGAGCTGCTGAGGGGAGGGGGAACGGGCAGCAGGACCTATCTCAGTTCCCCTCCCTTCAGCAGTCTGAGAAGCCATGCCCACCCGGTCACATGGCCAGCAAGCCATGCCCACCTGGTCACATGGCTGGCAAGCCACACCCACAAAACAAGCCACGCCCACAGAGTGGTAGTAAAAAAAATTAGGAACCCGCCCCTGGGTCAGTTCATAAAAGATCTCAGCGGTTTTGCGAAGGTAAAGGCACAGAGGGCAGGTGGATCCCAAAGATTTTGGGCTAGATCAGGGGGACCCGAGGGTTTTGTTTTCTTTACGATTCAAGAGCTGCGCTTTATATTATGAGCTGAAGGCCATGTCCAAAATATAACAGGTAGTGGTAGAATAAAACATAACTTTGGTTTCACTGGATTTGACATTTACCTTTAATTAAAAGTAAATAGAGTCTCTCTCCAGTCAAGTAGTCAACTGTTCTGTAGGTCTCCAATAGGATCTTCCATTGCAAGATGGCAAACATCACCCTTAAGATCAGGGGTGGGTTCTAACTTACCTCACCACTGGTTCGCTTCCTCCTGCACTGCGCATGCATGCGCAGTGCTGAAAACTTGGCTTCTGCACATGCGCAGAAGCAAAAAACAAGATGGCGGCGCCTATGGTGCCGCCATTAGAGCCAGTTTGGGGGCGTGGCCAACTGACAATTGCTCCTGGTTGGGCGAGCGGGGGGAGTTCCCGCTATAGAACCAGTCTGAACCGGGAGCAACCCACCTCTGCTTAAGAGGTTAGGAGAGGCTGCTTAGTAACTCTTAACTATAAGCCTTTGGTTTATGCCTAAAATATATGCCCAAGCTTTCTACTACCACATGCATTGCTGGTGCTTCATTTCCTCTGAGGTAGGTACAAACGACACCCCCAAAAATAATATTTCACAAAAATGCCATTTCTTATAGTCAAGAAGCATTGGGCATATGACCATCTCTTTCCACTGAGGAAAGATTTTGCTTCATCTTTTCCCTTTTGCTTCCAAAAGACAATCAAATGTACAGGTTAGCTAGCTTAGGAGTCCCAAGTCCACCAAACAACCTTGACCAAAGGGACGCCAAAATCTGCTTTGGCGTGTCAAAAATGTTCTTCCCCTATGAATGGAGCTTCTCTTTCTCCACCTTATTTTCGGAGTCCTTCCACATTTGCTGGTCTTTCATCTCTTTGCACCTCTGAAGCAGTGGTGAAATCCATTTTTTTTACTACAGGTTCTATGGGTGTGGCTTGGTGGGTGTGATGTGGCTTGGTGGGCATATCTTGGTGGGTGTGGCAGGGGAAGGATACTGCAAAATCTCCATTCCCTCCCCACTCTGGGGCCAGCCAGAGGTGGTATTTGCCGGTTCTCTGAACTACTCAAAATTTCCACTACCAGTTCTCCGAACTACTCAAAATTTCCACTACCAGTTCTCCGAACTACTCAAAATTTCCACTACCAGTTCTCCGAACTACTCAAAATTTCCACTACCAGTTCTCCGAACTACTCAAAATTTCCACTACCAGTTCTCCGAACTACTCAAAATTTCCACTACCAGTTCTCCGAACTACTCAAAATTTCCGCTACCGGTTCTCCGAACTACTCAAAATTTCCACTACCAGTCCTCCAGAACCTGTCAATCCTGCTGGATTTCACCCCTGCGTCTGAAGCCTTCTCTACTGGGAAGACAAAGCATAGGGGCTTCTCCACCGTTCTGTCTTCAAGCTTTATTAGAAGGATGGGAAACCAGTGAAGCTGTACAACGGAGGAAAGGATTTGTGAGTGACCTAAAATATGGGAGAAGGAATTATCACACACTCCTCCCACGGATATTTCAACCACACCTTCTTCTTTTTGAAAGGGATTTCCAAAGCAAAGTTTCTTTCATTCAACAGTATGAAAGCTGCTAGGGAGATCCAAGAGAAATGTTTCCTCCTGGCAGGAGTTCCCGGTTTCCATGTCCTCCTTTGAGTCCAGGTTCTTCCTCCACAATCCTTTCCTCTCAATGCAGCAGAACTAGGTGTCAAAACGCCTGCCTTGTTTGTGGCTCCATACAAATGGCAGCCGGTTGGCCCAGAAGCAGGGGAGAACATGATGAAGAGGTTGCCCCAGCAATCATTACAATATAGTCATCAAGCCCTTTGGAATGACCTGGATGTACTCGAGCCTGGCGGTTGCTAAGCAACGACGAGGCCTGCCTTTCCTCCGAAGGACTCTGCAAAATAGCTTTCTGGCAGTTGCTGAAATCTGGGTGGAAAATGTGTGGATATTTCTCCATTGTAAGCTTGGTAGGGACAAAATTAGCATGCTCAGATGAGCGTTTCCTTCTGGAGTTCATAAAATGAAACACTTTCTGGCCCATTGTTACCACTGCCAACTTCCTCACGCTGGTGGCCCTGTCAAGAGCTG
This sequence comes from Diadophis punctatus similis, assembly GCA_023053685.1. Classification (NCBI taxonomy): domain Eukaryota; kingdom Metazoa; phylum Chordata; class Lepidosauria; order Squamata; family Dipsadidae; genus Diadophis; species Diadophis punctatus. The sequence goes on along the minus strand of JALIGW010000012.1, from coordinate 10,760,822 downwards.
AATTTTTTTCCTGGGAGAGAGGGATATTCTGTCCACAAGATGCCCTCTGTTGTTAGGGGAGAAACAGCAGTCCAAGAAAGAAGCGAAGAAGGACAAGCGAAGAAGGGATGGGATGGGAACCAAGGAAAGACCAGGGCTGAGCTAAAATGCAGGCATCGCTCTCCATGTTCAGGGCACTGATATGACTATTTTGCCAACAGATAAGGACAGGTTGGAAAAGAAATCAATTTCTCTTAAAATAAGAGAAATAAGAGTCAGTAACTCTCCTAGTTCCCTGCAGAAAACTGAGGGTTTTGGGTTGGGTTTGTTTTTTGTTTTTTGTTTGCAATTTCAAATAGTTTTTAGTCTACCACTTTCTTGTTTTCAATGCACAACCAGGTGAGGGTTCAAATCCTCACACTCCCTAATGGGTAGACCTATACTTCAAATTCAAATGAGAGTAAATCTACGAGTCTGAAAAGGTACATTGTAAAGTTTCCTTCCAACTTTCTTCTTTCTCAAATTGAATCTCAACCCTACTTAAAAGACGTGTTTTTCAGTTCCAGTTTTATTGGAGCTCTCTTATAAAGTGGTAACATGTACACTGTAACACTGAAATCAAAGAAAGGTTTGCCTTCCCATCTATTGCCTCTTCAAAAATATTCAGGGTTATTAACCATAGACCCACTCTATTCTTGCTGTTCCAATCACTTCATTCCCTCTTTTTATTCCAGTTTCCTTTCTTACATTTTCTTCTTTTTAACAAGGAAATTATCCCATATAATTAAGATAGCTAAATGAGAAAAGAGAAGGCAAAAATGCACACACACACGCACACATGCACACACACATACACAAAGACACAGACAGACACAGACACACAGACACAGAGAGAGAGAGACACACACACAGAGACACACACACACATACACATACACAGACACAGACACACAGACACACACACACAGAGAGACATACACAGACACACACAGACACAGACACACACAGAGAGAGACACAGACACACACAGACAGACAGACACACACACACAGACACACACAGACACAGACACAGACACACAGGGAGCACACAGAGACACAGACACACAGACACACACAGACAGAAAGATAGACACAGACACCGACAAGGGGACACACACACACACACACATACATATACGGTATATACATATATACACATACGCATATATATTCTTAACGAAGCATCCTTCCATCCTTAATTGTTACCAAGGTAATGACCCCAAGCCAGCCATCTTTAATTAACTTTCAACAGATCTCCCGAAATTAGATTCTCAGCAAATTGCTTGCCATACCTCTCAGACACGAAGCAACATCTGCAGATCCCACCCATTCTGGCATAATTTTTTATTTGTCCTGGCAAATGTGGGAATGGTAGAATCGGAGGTTCCTTCTACAGCATGACCTTCTATAACTTTTTACCTTTTTGGCTAATCCTGTAGAACCAAGGCATTTTTTTAGGATATGTAAAGGAAGAATATCCATTGGAGACCCTCTTTCCTCCTCCCAACTTTTTTCTCAATTATTCAATGCCTATGTCATCATGTCTTCCTCCAAATTTCTAAATGTTGGTTGTACACGAGGGGCTCTATTGTCCAGCCTCTCTGTAGACCTCAAGTTGAGAAGATGGTTTGTTGTGACGATTGCTTAGAGCAGTGTTTCCCAACCTTGGCAACTTGAAGATGTCTGGACTTCAACTCCCAGAATTCCCCAGCCAGCGAATGCTGGCTGGGGAATTCTGGGAGTTGAAGTCCAGACATCTTCAAGTTGCCAAGGTTGGGAAACACTGGCTTAGAGAGATAGAAAAACGCTATTCATGGCTGCCTGGGGTTTCTTGGGAGCCAGTGGAATCTATACATTAATATCACAAGGGTAACATGCACTAATGTAATAATGATACTGTGAATGTTTTTTTTTAAATAGAGCCTAACAGGCATTAGCAATATTAAATATAAAGAGCAAGAGATGGTGGTTACATCTGATGTATATGGGAGAAGTCAGAGAGAGGGGAAATAATATTATTCCTACATGGTGTTCATTTGTTGATAAAAAGATATGAGATGGGGTTGCTTTTATAGCCTGCTTTCCTCATTCAAAGAATCATTCTTAAGTCAAGCACGCATGCTTCTACAATCCATCAATTCGTTCCTTTCATCTGCAGCACTTCCTCTCATACTTTTTCCCCTCTTCCCCTCTTCACAAAAGCCTATGATAAATCTAGGGCCTCCTTCCTTTTACAGTGAATTGAGCTGATGTTAATGGCTAGCATTCAAAGTCTCTCTCTCTCTCTCTCTCTCTCTCTCTCTCTCTCTCTCTCTCTCTCTCTCTCTCTCTCTCTCTCTCTCTCTCTCTCTCTCTCTCTCTCTCTCTCCTTGAAAAATGTTGGACTGATCCAAAAAAGCTATCTCTCTCTCTCTCACACACACACTCTCTCTCTCTCTCTCACTCTCACTCTCTCTCTCTCTCTTTGTCTCTCTCTCTCTCTCTGTCTCTCTCTGTCTCTCTGTCTCTCTGCGTGTGTCTCTGTTTCTCTGTGTCTCTCTGTGTCTCTGTTTCTCTCTCTCTCTGTCTCTGTCTCTCTCTCTGTGTGTCTTTCTCTCTCTCTCTCTCTGTCTCTCTCTCTCTCTCTCTGTCTCTGTCTTTGTCGCTCTCTCTCAGTGTCTCTCTCTGTCTCTCTGTCTCTCTCTCTCTCTCTGTGTGTCTCTCTCTCTGTCTCTCTCTCTGTCTTTGTCTCTCTCTCTCTCTCTGTCTCTCTCTGTCTCTCTGTCTCTCTCTGTGTGTCTCTCTCTGTCTCTCTGTTTCTCTCTCTTTCTGTCTCTCTCTCTCTGTCTCTCTCTCTCTGTCTTTGTCTCTCTCTCTCTCTGTCTCTCTCTGTCTCTCTGTCTCTCTCTGTGTGTGTCTCTCTGTCTCTCTCTGTCTCTGTCTTTGTCTCTCTCTCTCTGTCTGTTTCTCTCTCTCTCTCTCTCTCTCTCCTCTCTCTCTCTCTCTCTCTCTCTGTCTTTGTCTCTGTCTCTCTGTCTCTCTGTCTCTCTGACGCTCTGTCTCTGTCTCTGTCTCTGTCTCTGTCTCTGTCTCTGTCTCTGTCTCTGTCTCTGTCTCTGTCTCTGTCTCTGTCTCTGTCTCTCTCTCTCTCTCTCTCTCTCTCTCTCTCTCTCTCTCTCCCTCTCTCCCCTTGAAAGCTCCATTAATAGGCTCTGTCCAAATGCCCTGTGCTTAAATTAACCTTGGCTCTTCCCAAATCCACCCAGGAACCCAAGAATCTTTGGGGAGATAATAAAAACTTGTGGCTGCAGGGGGAAAAAATAATCCCTTGCTGTTCAGGTCATATATGGGGGAAAGAACCTTAAAAGCACCATCTCCTTACACAGATGGAAGTATAATGTCCTTCCCCTGCCTCCAAACCATATATTCATGTGTTCCTTTTTAAAAAAAATTTGCCCCTACCCATCATCTCCTCAAACAGTATCGCCCAACTGGGCACCTCTCCAGAGGAGCTAGGCATACAATAACCATGATTCCCTGCCAGCTGAGATATGGTGGAGGTTGTAGTCCCTCGGGGTGGGGAAAGCATATAGGGAAGTCAATACCCTGAAGTCAACTATCCAACTTCTTGATATGTAGTTACTAGCTTTAATGGGTCGCCAAGAAGATGATGAGGTTGCTGAATTCTCCCAAGAAGAAGGGGAAAAAATCCTTCATCAGGTAAAAATCTATTTACAGACTATATATTTTTGGCATATTGCCCACAAGCTAACCTGCATTATCCAGAAGACTCCAAATTTGATTGCTGTTGAAGTGGCTCCCCCACTCACTCATCCATACTATCAATCCCATCAATTCATCCCAGAAGAGAGATGATGATGATGATGATGATGATGATGATGATGATGATGATTTATGATGATGATTTATGATGATTTATTGCATTAATGCTATGGAAAAGACTAAACAACAACAACTGCACAGTCCGGATTCTATATGACGTAGAGACTTTATTTTACATTAAAGATACTCACAATTATTCCCACTGCATTTTCTTTCTAGCTTTGTGAACAGCACATTCCACTCCATAAATTCTGTTATGCACAATTGAATTGAATTTCAAGTTGACCCGAGTTACAAATTCACACATTTTTGGGAATGAATGGCTTTGGACTGCATATAGTTGGAAATACTCACGATCGGGTCATCTTTCCGGCTGTCGGCTGTTATCTTCTTCTTTTTTCCCCCCTATCTCATTTCTCTCTTTCTCGCCTCAACATAAAGAGTCATTATCTGCTATACGTAGGCCCAGAATTAGGACAAAAGGAGGTATAAGTTTTTGTCCACTGAGCTCAGCTCCTTTGGAATTCAGCACCACGAATTCTGAACAGCGAACTGTTAACTTCAAAAGAAAAATCGGGGGAAATGGGAGCCTTTTCCCCATTATCAGAGAGTAAAAAAAAAGTGTGTGTGTGTGTGTTCATCCACTCCCCCAAAAACACAGGGACACATATACATATAGCTAGAGTCCTTTCTCATTTTCCACTTGGTTGTTGTTGTTTTTCCCCCTTTCTTGACTTTGGAGCATTTCAGAAGTCACATAATATGTTTTGCACTAGATCCTGATATTCTGATTTTATCATTGATGCCATGATAAATGCATGCAATATGATAGGGGGTTGGTTTTAAAAGAAATAGCCAATGCAGTTCGTTATCTCTCTCACATTCCGATCTTATAATTTTATATTTAACTTTCGACATCCATGAAAGGGACAAAGTTCAGTGAAAATTCGAAACTGTTAAAATAAATAAATAAAATGTCCTTCAAGTAGGACATATTTAAGCACATGCTTAATGCTCCAACAGAAACCAATGGCATCTAGGGTAGGATCCTAACCCCATTTAATTTAGAGTAAACCCTAACCCTCAAATAGGTTTACATCTCAGGAGACATGCACAGGGTTATGCTGTAAAATATTTCATTGTGCACTTTTTGTTCAATTATTATCATGCTATACAGACCTATTCCTGAACTACATTATATAGTTATGCAATTGTTGTTGTAGTTGCTGTTGCTGTTGCTGGTGTTATTATGGTTAATCTACAATTCGATTCACAGTCTGGGACTGGTAAAAACTTCGCAGTTCAAGTCCTAACCAAGGACCTAAGAGCTGTTAAGGTAATGTCTGAATATATAGGCGGTTCCAAGTAGGGTGGGTTTGTGTGTGTTTTTTTCTTCCCAACGTCAGAATATTCAGGTCTAACAAGTTCAAATTTTCCATGTATCTAAGCAGCCCTTTGGATATTGCTCCAAGCAGGGATCCTATCACTATTGGTACAACCATTGCTTTCTTCCTCCATAATCACTCTATTATTATTCAAATTCATATTGAAACTAACTTTTATTTTTTTTTTTATTTCATCAGCTTTATTTCTTTGGTCAAATCAGATTTATTGTGTTAAGATCCACTGGATATTTTTTTTTAGAAGGCATGTGATAAAATCCTTCACTTTGTGTCTCTAAATAGGTGATGTGAGCGTGCATTCATATTTATCTCGAGCCCCTCCAAGCCCCTTTTGCTAGTAATAATCAAATCCATTATTCCTTTGTAGATTGTAGTTAAAAGTATTTCTTTTTCTTTAATTGTAAAAAAAATTTTTTAAATCCTTTCAATACCATATGTGCTTTCAGGCTAAAATTAGATTTTTTTTCCTCCTCCTACCCAATATATATGTTTATCACTGAAAAATAACAACTGTTGATTTGTTCACTGCTGTTAGTTTATTTTTGTTCTATGTAGGGAATGTAATTATTTCCAACTAGTTGTAATTTCCAAAAAAAAATGCAGTGTTAACGAAAGCAACCATATTCTCGATCCGGTGTGGGCGTCCTTCTTCCTAGGAAACGAGACCCTTAAGAACGATTTTCTAAACGTTAGTGCGAATCATCCTTCGCCCCCCCCCCCCCCCAGCGCCGCCGCCGCCAACCCGTTTCCGGTGTGTGTTTGTGTTTAACTAGTGTTCTTCATAAATCAGTGCCACTACTGTTCTGTTAATATATAAGCGTTCGTTATAAAATTTATCCGGGCTCTGGATACCATTTTGTCTAGTTCTGTTCCAGCCTTTTTCGAACTGAACAGGATTGTAAGCTGATCGGGGCACCTTGAACCTGGCTGGGTTTGAAATAAAGAATTAGCACAAGAGAATGCAGAAATAAGCCAGGATTGAAGCGCCACGTGTGTAAAACGTGGGAAACAAAGAACTAATGAAAGTCTTTGCAACCTGCTAGCTCGGTGGGCAGAGTTCGGGCAACAGGCGTTTTACAAATCAGGAAAAACGTTTTGCTAGGCTCCGCAGGCATTCTCCTTCGCTTTTAGGAGTCGGTGGTTTAGCAGGCTGCGAAACTCCAGAAGTTTTGATTAGTTTAGGGTTCCAGATACTGTGCGAACGAATCCAGACAAATGGGATAGTTTAGTAGCCAGATCAAACGAGTATGTGTGAACCTCCCTAGTTTTGCAGCGTGTAGGGGTCTCTCTGCTTCCTCGTCAATCCGCCTGTCTTTTCCTTTCCTTTCCTTTCCTTTCCTTTCCTTTCCTTTCCTTTCCTTTCCTTTCCTTTCCTTTCCTTTCCTTTCCTTTCCTTTCCTTTCCTCTCCTCTCCTCTCCTCTCCTCTCCTCTCCTCTCCTTTTCCTTCCTCTCCTCTTCCTTCCCTCTTCCTTCCCTCTTCCTTTCCTCTTCCTTTCCTTTCCTTTCCTTTCCTCTTCTCCTCTCCTCTTCCTTTCCTCTCCTCTTCCTTCCCTCTTCCTTCCCTCTTCCTTCCCTCTTCCTTTCCTCTTCCTTTCCTCTTCCTTTCTTCCTTTTTGTATTTGTTTCTTTTAATACGTTAGAGAGCACCAGGTTACATTCCTTACTTCTAGGGCGGGGCGATCCCCTAAAGAATTTGCCATACCTCTTCCTATCCGCGGATTAAAACAAGCGACTTTCTTCCCCTTCAAGGGGGAAACTTTTTAAAACAACGAAGGAATGCGCGACGAGATGATTGGGCTAAAGAAAAATGGCGTTTAATATTTTGGCTACATTTGCGATTCATCTGCCATAGTAAAACGGAAAATTTCAGCCTTATCAGAAAAGCGCATTTCTCTCTCTGACTAAAAGTGGACCAACAAGCTTAAACAACTGACAGCGAACTTAATTAATCTAACTTTCAAACTCCATGGCAAAATCACGTTCAAATAATTCAAATTACTTGTGCTCTCTCTCTCTCTCTCTCTCTCCTCTCTCTCTCTCTCTCTCTCTCTCTCTCTCTCTCTCTCTCTCTCTCTCTCTCTCTCTCTCTCTCCTCTCTCTCTCTCTCTCTCTCTCTCTCTCTCTCTCCTTTCTCCCTCCCCCCTCTCTCTGTTCTTGCACACCTAGATGAAACACACAGTTCTTTTCAAATTCAGTAAGAAATAGAGTTAAGCGGTTTTTTTTATTTCCCAAACATCACCGTTTTCTCTCAGTTAACAATGAGGACACAAAACAGAACTGTGCACTGTACTGTAAGGGAAAAGAATTTGAAGGAAACTTTCTTCAAATTCTTTTGAATTTGAATGCACCAAAGACAAATTCCTTGTGTGTCCAATCACACTTAGCCAATAAAGAATTCCATTCCATTCCATTCTATTTTTCAGGTCCCTTCTTCTCCAGAGCTATATCTGTTGAACTACTTCCTCTTACAAAACCGCGCAGAAACCCAAAACCTCCCTCAATTTGGAGATCCTCCTTGACTTGATTCTCGTGCAACTTTTCTTAATTTATCATCTCTACATAGGTGGAGCTATAGTTTCCATGGGGACGGGGAGAATTTTCGGCCGGAGCATCTGGATGTCTGCCAGTTGTGCAAAGCTGCTCCAAAAATAGAATTTTAACTCGTCCCTTATGTTTTGGTTTTACGGAGTGGGGACCGCCTCCATAGGAATCTGTCCTGCTATCAATCAAGTCACGAGAATCCTACTAGATCTCTTTTCACGGCCCTGTTAATAGACGAGGTTGTTCCGTTATATGTAGACTATTCATTAGGATAACCTTCGGTGTAATATTAATGGTTTATCTGGTTACACGGGAGACTAGTATTTAAAATACAGCCCTTTCATGGAAGGCAGGCACCTGGAATAGATGTTAAAACCAATTATTAAAAAACGGGAGTACTTTGACTCAAAATAAGGAATTCCCTCCGCCCCCCCAATACTACAAAACTTTAATTTGGGATCCAATATTTGAAAGAGGAAGCCACGGAGGAGTATAGAAT
>JALIGW010000012.1:10708260-10752436 GCA_023053685.1 Diadophis punctatus similis | reverse complement strand
GTTACCAAGAAAGTTGGTTGTGCCATGTCCTCAAGAGCTGCCTTCTCCTGGAAGCTCCTTGTTAATCTTCCCAAAACACAAGTTGACTAGCATATCTTCTGGATCTGACTGATGAAGGAACCTGCCTTGGCTTTGGGGCATCTCTAGCAGGACAGAAGATTCCCAACCTCTCCTCATTGCACCCTGCCATGCCATCCCCCTCCCTCCCTCCCTCCCTCTGTCTCTCTCTGTCTCTGTCTCTGTCTCTGTCTCTGTCTCTGTCTCTGTCTCTCTCTCTTCCTTTTGGAATAATTCCTCCCCCCCCCCCTTTGTGAAAAAGGACAGGGAAATCATAGCCCCAAGACTGGGGGGAATACTCCTGACACTCCCCCCCCCCCCCCTGCCTTCCCTGCTTACGGACTGGCTGCGAAGGGCAGTCAAGGTTAAGCAAACTCTCTCTCCTCCTCATTGTCCAGCCTGTTTAGGGGAATCACTTCAAGGTAACTTCAAGGCTTGTTTTTAGCCTCTCCAATTCCCCCCCCCCCCCCCAAGGCCTACTAAGGTTTGGTTGATGCCTGGGCCTTCCCAGTTTTTCCCTAAGCGAGAGAGATTCGCTTGCTTGCACTGCATGGGGCATTTAGCTTGTCTTGGTAACCAGGATGAGCTTTCCTTGACCTTTTTTTTTCCTCCCCCCCCCACTCCTAAGGCTAAGAGTGGCACAAACAGAAAAGTGGACAACACACACACACACACACACCACACACACACACACAACCTTCATTTGTTTCGTTGCCATACTCAATGGCCACGTCTAAGGAGTTATTCCAGTTTATTTGTGAACTTCATAGGTTCAAAACGGGGGGGGGGGGAGGGAGAAAATAAGGCATGGGGGGAGAGAGAGCATATGCTTCCCTTCCAAATGGAGCAGGTAGCTAAATGACTCCTTCCCCTCCCCTGAATTGTGGATTTCCATCACTTTTTCTAGCCATTGCTTGCTTCGCTGGACATTTTATCATTTTTGTTGCTCTTCTCTGCATTCTTTCTAGTCGAGACTCTAGAAAGAGTGCAGAGAAGAGCAACAAAGATGATTAGGGGACTGGAGGCTAAAACATATGAAGAAACGGTTGCAGGAAACTGGGTATGTCTAGTTTAATGAAAAGAAGGACCAGGGGAGACATGATAGCAGTGTTCCAATATCTCAGGGGTTGCCACAAAGAAGAGGGAGTCAAACTATTCTCCAAAGCACCTGAGGGTAGAACAAGAAGCAATGGGTGGAAACTAAACAAGGAGAGAAGTAACTTAGAACTAAAGAGAAATTTCCTGACAGTTAGAACAATGAACCAGTGGAACAGCTTGCCTCCAGAAGTTGTGAATGCTCCAACACTGGAAGTTTTTAAGAAGATATTGGACAACCATTTGTCTGAAGTAGTGTAGGGTTTCCTGCCTAAGCAGGGGGTTGGACTAGAAGACCTCCAAGGTCCCTTCCAACTCTGTTGTTGTTGTTGTTGTTGTTGTTGTTGTTGTTGTTGTTGTTGTTGTTGTTGTTATTATTATTATTGTTATTATTATTATTATTATTATTATTATTATTATTATTATTATTATTATTATTATTATTATTATTATTATTATTATTATTATTATTATTATTATTATTATTATTATTATTATTATTATTTTATAACCACAGAAATCACCTCCTGATCACCCAGCAGAAATGCAGATCGCTCAACAGTCTGTAGAGATTCTCGGTCATGCAGATCACAGTTGTCCAAAACGCACCAAACCTGGGCACCCGTTCTTCCTTAAAAAAAGAAAAGAAAAAAGAAATGTTTGTGCAATTCAGTGTCCTTTCCCTCCCTCCCCCCCAAAAAAATAAATTATACCGTCCCCAAATTCCCCTACAGGGAAATGTTCACGCGCGCGAAAACCTCGCCCTCACCCCGTGTATTAATAAGGGAGCTGGGTTTTCTGTTTAATTAAAACGTGTTGTTTAAACAAAAACAAAAATCCAGAGGAAACCGGGCAAAACCTCTTAAATATTCCATAGGCCGCGATGCTTATTTTGTTCAGGGCCTGTTACTCTAAAGAGCTGTTTTAAAAGGCCGAGGACGGAAGGGAGATCTGGGCTTCGGAGTGAAAATCTCAGAAATTTGAAAAATATTTTCTTTGACAGCAAGCGCAGTGGGACGAAGAACTGTGTGAACAAGGGCGGCATCTAGCGGCCTCCTTGGGAATTGCACCATCGTTTATTCCAAATTGGTGATTCCCCCCCCCCCTCACTTTTCTTAATCTCGTTTGACCTTCCGCGACCCACTTTCTCTTCCCAGACGCCGTGAAATTTGTTGCGCTTTTCAAACACAACCCCAAAGCTGTTATAATACCTGGGGTTCACTTCCTTCTTCCCGCCCTCCGTCTCTTAGACGAACTAAGCAGGCAGGCGAAACTAGTGAATAAATTCGACAGACTTTTCTGATGAAAAACAACGAGGCGAACTCTGTCCGCGAAGAAATGAAACCGTTTGTGCTGTTTTTGGATTCTTCTTATCGAGTGCAGTATCCACTCCCCGGGTGGATTTTCATCCCTTTTCTTTTCTTTTCTTCTTTTCTCTTCTTTCTTTCTTTCCTTCCTTCCTTCCTTCTCTTTTCTTTCTTTCTTTTTTCTTTTATTTTCCTTCCTTTCCTTTCCTTTCCTTTCCTTCTTTCTTCTTTTTCTTCCTTCCTTCCTTCCTTCCTTTCTTTCTCTCTCTCTTCTTTCTTTCTTTCTTTTCTTTCTTTCTTTTCTTCCTTTCCTTTCCTTTCCTTTCCTTTCCTTTCTCTTTCTTTCTTTCTTTCTTTCTTCTTTCTTTCTTCCTTTTCTTTCTTTCTTTCTTTTCTTCCTTTCCTTCTTTCTTTCTTTCTTTTTCTTCCTTCCTTCCTTTCTTTCTTTCTCTTTCTTTCTTTCTCTCTTTCTTTCCTCTTTCTTTTCTTTCTTTCTTTCTTTCTTTCTTTCTTTCTTTCTTTCTTTCTTTCTTTCTTTCTTTCTTCCTTCCTTCCTTCCTTCCTTCCTTCTTTCTGTTTTTGCAAGAATTGGCAATCCCGAAATGCATATGCCTTTCCCCCTGCAATTTAGGCACAAATGCACGTCGAATTTATCCACTCCGTCCCGAATTGCAACACAGAAATGTTTATTTGGGTGCTGTGGTTTCATTCCTTTTTTCATTCTTCCACGTTAAAATGGAGGATTCTTGCAAAAGTGTTAGAACCAGGAGGGAAAAAAATAAATTTACAGACCCGTTTTTCAGAGAAGGGGATATATGCTCCGGTGGAAACGGCCACAGTCGTTTTCAGCTTGTCTGATTCTGGTTTGGATTCTGCGCGATTTTAGAACGAGGTGTTTGTTTTTTTTATATGGGTTGGTATAATTTCCTCCCCGTTGCCTTGAGAAAGCTGAATGATAATGTATGTACTGTATAATAAAACAGTGTTTTTGCACCCGGTTTTTCTTTCAAAGCAAGTAAAAGTTATATTCGTCTCCGCGAACGTTCAATTAATCACTCCGGATGGAGAATTCACAACAACAACAACAACAAATTAGAATCTTGTCGCTTGTGTCTCAAAATTGCCTTTTTAGTATATGCAGCACTCCAAATAATTAAATAAGCAACTATTCGCTCCCTCTCTTAAAATGTTATTTACAATGTAATATTAAAAGACTATTTTATAGCTCTGGGTTTTTCTTTCATCCTTTGGAATTCTTAGCTCGATAAATGAAATTTCATTCAATGTCAAGAATCCCGCCTCCATTAAGGTCTTTTTGCCAGCCTGGTATTTGGGTCTGTTTGGAAGAATTAAAAATCAGCCAATCGGTATTTCCTTAACAGTTTTCCCAAAGCTGGACATTTATTCCCTGCCACTTTATCTGTGTGAAATTGGGAAAGTTGTGTGGAAATTCAGGCAATATACTGAATACGGGCTTGACAGTTTATATAATACGGTGCCTAAAATTATAAGAACTAGCTTATTTTACCTAAATTTAAAGAGTAAAAATAATGAGAACACTTTCAATATATCACTCATTGTTTTTGTTCGTGAAAATATAATATATATAAAATATATAAAATATAACATCCTACGATAGGATGTACTAACATCCTATAGTAATTATGATGAAGCATCTAATGAGCTGCATCTCCTAATTAACCTTGGGCGGGGGGGGGGGGGAGAGAGAGAGAACACCAATTCATCAATCTGGATCTGCAGTGAAGTGGACCGAATCTCGCTTGGTCCAGATCTATCTTCACAAAATGGGCAAATGAGAATCAATGAATTGGACTCTGTAATCGCAAATGTTTTGGGGAGACCCTGAATCACGTACATATCCAGCGTAACCCCTTCTACCCCCTTACTTCAGGTTCTCCTCCGTTTACTCTGCCCAGCTTGAGGGTTGATTCAGTAGGGCGAAGCAGAAAGGAAGCCCACCTCTTTTGCAGTACTGTTAAAAATTACAAGAGTTTCACCGTGTGTACCTGTGTGTACGTTATGCTGCTAATATTAAGAAATGTAATGAAGTTTGTCTGTAAGAAACAGGAGTGGCTCACAGTTCTTGGGGGGGAGGGAGGGAGGGAGGGAAGGGAGGGAGGGAGAGAGGGAGGGGAGGGGAGGGAAGGGAGGGCAGGAGGAGGAAAGGAAATATTCTATGCTTAAAGAACTTCACTGTTTTAGTACAGGATTTGATGGTTTATCAAATTGGAGTTAGCACCTCTATCTCTGGATGGTTTATAATTCTAGGATCTTACCAAGCATAAGTGTTAAGATATTCATGAACTGGGAGAGCCAGTGGTAACAAGGTCAGCCAATGAATAGGCATAGCAACTAAGTCAGCCAATGGGAGTTAAACACTTCTGAGTCTGTGCAGAGAATTGAAACTGAAAACTTAAGCTTAAGGCTGGGCTTGGCTCAGTCCACTCTTTACTCCAGTCCACTCTGTGCTTGTCTGCTCTGCTGAAATGAAACTAATTCTCCTGCTTGTGTTTAGTTGAAGAAATAATCTACACTTGTGGTATTCTCTCTCTCTCTCTCTCTCTCTCTCTCTCTCTCTCTCTCTCTCTCTCTCTCTCTCTCTCTCTCTCTCTCTCTCTCTCTCTCTCTCTCTCTCTCTCTCTCTCTCTCTCTATATATATATATATATATATATATATATATATATATATATATATATATATATAATGTTATATATATATATATATATATATATATATATATATATATATATATATATATATATATATATATATATATATATATATATATATATATATATATATATATATATATATATATATATATATATATATATAATATGTTTATAAAGAAGTTAATGAATCCAGCTGAATCAGTTATCTGTGTGTGCTTCTGGTTTTTGATTTTTATGCAACAAACTCTGATAATAAGTATCCAGCATTCACCAATATATTTATAATGATTTTCTTTCCAGTCTCCCTAACTTAAAACATACCACACCAGGGCTGTAAAAAAAAAGAAATCTGGCTGATGCTAGGTAATATCTCTTTGCTGACCTCTAGTGGTCATATGGCTTTTTGCAGCACTCGTAAAATCTCCTTACCCCATCCCATCTTAAATTATGGATTTTTAAAATCCTTTTTGTTTCCCTCTTAAGTTGGAATTTGGCTTGGTGCAAAACAACATAGTGGGTTCCAGCATTCATACTTTAATTCATACTTTGCCTAAATGGTTCTTGCCAGTCCGCATAATGCCTAGGTATGCTATACAATGCCTAGGGGAAGTACTGTATATAGCATATTAAAGTCATACAGACGTTCCATACTTTGCCTATAAAGGTCACGTGTTCTATAGATTTCCTAGGCATTCTATACAGCACCAGCTTTTCACACATTGCCGGTAACAAATCTATATTGGAAGAGTCTTGCTCTTTGGTTGCTATGCAAATATTTATCCAGACTTCGGTCCGGAGAGCCTAGGTTGGTGGAATACTCAAGCCTTCCATACACTGGAGTATAAAAATAAAGCTGAGAAGCAACCTTATCATTTTTATCATCTGGTAAGTGATTGTTTTAGGATAGATTATCTTCATGGCACTGTTAAAGAACCTCAACAAACTACATACTCTAGTGGTCTCCAACCTTGGCAACTTTAAGACTTGTGGACTTCAACTCCTAGAATTCCTCAGCCAGCTTTGCTGCCTGAGGAATTCTGGGAGTTGAAGTCCACAAGTCTTAAAGTTGCCAAGGTTGGAGACCACTGCCTAGCCTGAAACATAGTCCAGTTCTCCTGACTTATTTCTCTTCAATAATCTTTCTTCAGGCAAAGCTTAAATTAAGGAACAGCAAAAAAAATTAATCTTAAGGGGTTTGGGGGGGTTGCATGTAAAAGAATGCCAAGATAACAGCAACAAAGAATACAAACCTGTGGGCAGTTTTACACAATCCTCTCTCCCTCCCTCCTTCCCTCTTTCTCTCTTCCTCCCTCTCCCTTCCTCCCTCTTTCTCTCTCTCTCTCTCTCTGTAACAAATGCCATTTGTTTCCCAGAACATTTTAGAATGCTGGATTTAGGTTGTTATGAGAAAAGGCCCAGATGGTTGCTTAGATGCCAAATATGTGGCAGGGAAGAACAAAACAGCTGTTGATGCACACACCCAAAGATCCAAGCATTTACTCCATAGAGAATATTAAGCAGATATTTACTCATCTATAAGTAGGTTGTGTTCACATGAAAAGCTACCCTCTGGCTCAACTCTGGCCTACTAAATAAATCCAATTTTGGGGAAGCAAAAGCAAAGGCATCAATATTAGTTTTTTAATATGGCAAATCTTGAGGAAAAAAATTAAGAAACATTGGCCTAAAGGATGATATACATGGATGCCTTTGGAGAGCTTAAGCAGATTTTCTGTCTGTCTGTCCATGTTCATCTGTCTGTCTGTCTGTCTGTCTGTCTGTCTGTCTGTCTGTCTCTCTCTCTCTCTCTCTCTCTCTCTATCTTTCTATCTCTCTCTATCTCTAATTTCTATCTATCTATACTGTATATATATATATACACACATATATACACATATACACACACACATATATATGCATATACATATATATATACATATATATATATATATATATATATATATATATATATATATACTGTATATATTTCTATATCTATTTATCTACCTACCTACCTACCTACCTACCTATCTATCTATCTATCTATCTATCTATCTATCTATCTATCTATCTATCTATCTATCTATCTATCTATCTATCTATCTTATATCTATATCTATCTATCTTATATCTATCATCTATCATCTATCTATCATCTATCTACCCTGTTTTCCCCAAAATAAGACATCCCCTGATAATAAGACCAATTGGGCTTTTGAGTGCATGGCAATAAGGCCAAGCGCTTATTTCAGGGTTCAAAAAAATATAAGACAGCGTCTTATTTTCGGGGAAACACGGTATCTATCTATCTATCTATCTATCTATCTATCTATCTATCTATCTATCTATCTATCTATCTATCTATCTATCTCTATCTATCTATCTATCTATCTACCTACCTACCTACCTACCTACCTACCTACCTATCTCTCTCCATCTCTCCATCTCTCCATCCATCCATCTCTCCATCCATCCATCCATCCATCCATCCATCCATCCATCCATCCATCCATCCATCCATCCATCCATCCATCCATCCATCTATCTATCTATCTATCTATCTATCTATCTATCTATCTATCTATCTATCTATCATGTTCTATGGTAAGTTTCCAAAATGTGATTTGAAATCCATCTGTTGGTATGCCATAGTATTGTAGGAAAAAGCTGCTTAATACACCAGCATTTAATTTCGCAGGCAATGCTGCCACCTACTGGGCATACCAATATCCTACCCCCTCATTCATTTCAAGGTTTTTTTTTACCCTATATCTAAACAACATTCTTAAAAATCACTTTGAAAAGAGCAGAGTCATTTAATCGATCGCTTTAAGAACCCAGTCTACTCCTCTACCAATAGCAAATTGATCCTGGGGATATCTAACAATCCAGGCTGAAAGTATGAATCTTTTATTTTTTTTAAAAAAAGGTGTATCTGTTTGCAAATATTCCTCGCAAGAAGAAAGCTACTGTAAAACAAAAAACCTCCCTGGGTACCTTTCTCCCTGCTTTCCTTTTCATCAGGATTCACACATTGCACACAAGTCAAAAGCCATGGAATAGTTGGATTCACACAACCTGCTAACCTGACATTAAACAAACGATCTAAATTAGTGATTGAACATCCTGTGCATGGGTTGATCCATAAGATTTGGAAGAGGTAGGCTCTCCTTTATTACTCGGGCGGTAACGATTCACGCAATATGCCCCAATGGAATTGAGGGGTCCCTGCTTATTACTTTAACCTGCATTGTGAACCAGACCATCACGATAAACCAAGATACAGTTTGTAGAAAGCATTTGCTACCTGGGGTTTGGCAGAATGTCAATCAGCAAATTTCTGCCTTTGAAATGTATTGGATTGTGTGTCCAAAGGAATCACCTTTAGGCCAAGCAACATTTGGGAGCACTTTTCGGTGGGTAAAGGCCAGTGGTGAAATCCATTTTTTTTACTACCGGTTCTGTGGGCGTGGCATGGTGGGCGTGTCAGGGGAAGGATACTGCAAAATCCCCATTCCCTCCCCACTACCCAGGGGAAGGATACTGCAAAATCTCCAGTCCCTCTCAACTCCTGGGGAAGGGTATTGCAAAATCTCCATTCCCATCCCACTCTAGAAGGATATTGCAAAATCTCCATTCCCATCCCACTCTAGAAGGATATTGCAAAATCTCCATTCCCATCCCACTCTGGGGCCAGCCAGAGGTGGTATTTGTCGGTTCTCCGAACTACTCAAAATTTCCACTACCGGTTCTCCAGAACCTGTTAGAACCAGGGGTGTGTTCTAACTTACCTCGCTGCCGGTTCGCTTCCTCCCGCGCTGCGTGACTTCGCATGCGCCCGCATGCGCAGTGCCCAAAATTCACAATTTTTTTAAAAAGCCAAAAACAAGATTGCAGTGCATGCGCAGTGCCAGAAACTCGGCTTCTGCGCATGCGCAGAAGAAAAAAAATCAGCCAAAAAAAATAATAAAATAAAATCCAAAAAAAAGATGGCGGCATCCATGGACCGGCACCGACAGAACCGGCTCCGTGACATCACCAGTGGTTTGATACCGGTTCTATAGAATGGGTGCAAACTGGGAGGAACCCGCCTGTGGTTAGAACCTGCTGGATTTCACCCCTGGAAAGGCTAAATTAAAGTACCAGTAAAGGGGAATATTTGTAGCTCAGGTTTGAAATGAGAATATCCTTGGTGCTCTCTGAGCTTGGTTGTTATCTTGCAGACGTTTCATTACCCCACTAGCTAACATCATCAATGCTAGAAGGGAGTGGGGTTTGCTCTGTATTCTAACACTAGTTTGGGTAATGAAACATCTGCAAAGGAAAAAAACCAAGCTCAGAGAGCACCAAGGACCCCTCACTACAGTACAGCCTTCTTCGAAACTGAAATTAATATATGTCACCATTAAAATGAGAAAAGTATAATAAAAAAACATTTCTCCTTTGAATTATTAAAAAATTAGAAGCTTCTTTCAACTTCCTTTATATTGCGACCGCGGCAGGACTCGAACCTGCAATCTTCTGATCCGAAGTCAGACGCCTTATCCATTAGGCCACGCGGCCACTTCGGCATAAGACGCTGCGCGATCCCTATAGAAGTTGCAACAAGGACTCCGTCGCAGCCGTGGCTCCGGGAGGTTTAGGAAGGTACCATTTTCCACACAGATGCAGGGGTGGCCTGCAAAGAAAAAGAAACGAAACTAGCTTCTCGACAGCGCTTTTTTTCCTTTCAACCTTGGTTTTTTTTTATATATCCTATTGAAGGGCTCTCTCTCTTTCTGGGGAGCTTTCGGGACGTGAGAAGGAGATTTTGGTTTCCCTTTTGGTTTCCCCCCCGTCTTGAGTTGGAAGAGACCGTCATGAGTTGGAACGGAAGCGCTGCAGATTTGGCGTTGAGTTTTTTGCAAGAGGGTGGAAGGAAGCGGGGAGCAGCCTTGGAAGGTTTTTTTTGGGGGGGGGCTTTTTGCACCCTTCAAAGGTTGCAGGGCCACGGGGGGGCGCACTTCTTCTCTTCCTGCATCTTCTTTCTTGGGAAAAGGAGGAAAGCAGATTTCTTTCGGGTTAGGGGGTGAGCAGGCATCTGTTTCTTTTGGGGGGCAAAGAATAGCTACATTTGGAGGGGGAGACGGCCTAAAATAACCGTTTTTGGGGGGGTGGACGGACGGGCGATGAAAGAAGGAGGTGCGTGAGTGAGTGAGAGGGAATGCATTCCCACGACAACCTTAACCCGCGTCTTGCACGAAACCCATCGTTTGAACCCTTATCCTGCATTAACCCATTTTCTGCATGAATCCGGGTTTTTTTTTCTTCTGAAGTTGCATGTGTCGTTCAATCTTAAAGTGAGCGAACCGGCTGGGTTGACCCAGCTTGCCAGGCCACACAGAACCATGATTAGCAATTAAGCCAGAGGTCTTCAAACTTGGCAACTTTAAGACTTGTGGACTTCAACTCCCAGAATTTTCCAGCCAGCATAGCTGGCTGGAGAATTCTGAGAGTTGAAGTCCACAAGTCTTAAAGTTGCCAAGTTTGAAGACCTCTGAATTAAGCAAACGTGACCCTTTGTGTAAATGGGTTTGTTGGGGTTTTATCTGGCTGAATGTTAAGCGTTTTTAAAAACCAGGTGATAAGGCAAGGGCACTCAATAAATCATCATTTAGACTCGCAGGGGGTCTCCAACCTTAGCAACTTTAAGCCTGATGGACTTCAACTCCCAGAATTCCCCAGCCAGCTTTGCTTTGCTGGCTGGGGAATTCTGGGAGTTGAAGTCCGCCAGGCTTAAAGTTGCCAAGGTTTGGAGACCCCTGATTTAGAAGACAGGGAAGGTGAGATCCATAGCGTGGGAAGGAATATCCTTTGGGGATGTGTGGATACTCTGATTTTGTTTGTTTGTTTTATTTGTCAAGCATATATGATTAAAGCAGAGTATAACCAGTAAAATTATGATCTCTCTCTCTCTCTCTCTCTCTCTCTCTCTCTCTCTCTCTCTCTCTCTCTCTCTCTCTCTCTATGTATATAATAGTACAAGTATGAATAAGAGCATAAGAGGTATGAATATATGGGTACATTAGGACAGGAACGGTAGGCACGAAAATATGCTAGAGGAGAGAATCGGTGTTTGTAATTTAGGAAGGAAAAACTTTTTTTTTTTTGAAAGGTAAGCAAAAGGAACATAGGCTTGACTAACAGAGCAGTGCCACCAGTAGAATATTTGTAGCTCAGGGTTGAAATGAGGGGTCCTTAGTGTATTGCTTCCTTGCAAATGTTTCATGACCCAACTAGGTAACACCGTCCGTGCAGTGTGTTGAATAAACACAGCTATTAATGAATGTGACTTGGCAAGCCGTGATAAAGAAATCATGGTTCGCAATAGTGGCGAATCGCGGTTTGTTGTCTCATGGCAAAGCGGTGTTATAAGAATCTGGAATGCTGTCATGGGAAATATTCACACGAGCCTTTGTTTTGGTGCATGCTGTTTCCTGACAGGTCTGAGCCGGCCAGGAAATCAGGCTTGTTTTCCATACCGCTCGCTTATGGTGACGATGAAACGGCTGGCATGGAGGACTTCGCTGGCAGGTCCATCCTTCTTGGGCAGAACCCGGGCGTGCTCCTCCAGTTCCTCTGCAGGTGGCCTGCTTCAGGAGAAGACGACTCCAGATCCCGGTGCTCCTCTCAAAGAGGAGCAGCGCATGAATCCTCTTGGCATCCAGATGCTCTCGAAGGGTCTTCATGAGCAGATTTTCCGCGGTGCTCAAGTTCCTTATTCGGAGGAGGACATCCAGAAGAGCATAGAACACTTGCAGGAACATGACTTGTGGGGCAAAGAAACATCCACCATTCCTGATGTGGAATTGCAGCTTCCCCGGATGTATGGCGCTAACATAGATGAGCATTTCTGCCGCTTGGCTGAGACGCAAAGCCTCCCTTACCTGGAAGCTGCCAAGGAACTTATCCAGCATGAGATGCCGCCAAGGCCCACGGAATGGGCATGGGAAGTGGGATGGACTCAGTACGGCCCCGAAGGGCAGAGGGAAAAGGTGGACTTCCCCGATGAACGAGCGTTGGTCTTTGATGTGGAGGTGTGCATGGAAGAAGGACATTGTCCCACCCTTGCAGTGGCTCTGTCACCCTATGCTTGGTAAGAAGTAGAGCCATTTCTGGGATTAATTTAATTTAATTTAATTTAATTTAAAGTTCTTATAGGCCGCCCAATCCCGTAGGACTCAGGGCGGCGTACAGCATGAATAAGAACGGTACAATATATAAGAAAACAATTTAAAAAAAACACAACATAAAATTTTTAAAAAGCAACAAAAACTATTCATCCAGGGGGAATCCGATCTTCTTCACCCCGCCTGCCGGAAGAGCCATGTCTTTACGGCTTTGCGGAAGGTCAGAAGAGTGGGGATAGTCCGGATCTCTGGTGGGAGTTGGTTCCAGAGAGATGGGGCTCCCACAAAGAAGGTTCTCTCCCATGGACCCACCAACCGGCATTGTTTGGCTGATGGGACCTGGAGGAGACCAACTCTGTGGGACCTAACTGGTCGAAGGGAGGTATGTGGCAGGATGTGGTCCTGGAGGTAACCTGGCCCTGAACCATGATGGGCTTTAAAGGTCAAAACCAACACCTTCAATTGCGTCCGGAGACTAATGGGCAACCAATGCAGCTGGCAGAGAATAGGTGTTATGTGGGTGTATCTCGGAACACCCACCACAGCTCGCGCAGCTGCATTAGAGTCAAGTCCTAAGGTATAACTCAGGGGTCAGCAACCCGCAGCTCTGGAGCCGCATGTGGCTCTTTCATCCCTCTGCTGCGGCTCCCTCTCACTCAAAATATGCGTCATAACCGTCAATGTGTGATACCTGCCACCACCACGCGATTTATTGAGCTTTTCGAGCCCCGGTAGGCCAACCATGGATAAATCCAAGAAAAGAAAAGTTTCAGAAAAAAACAGAACGTTTAATTGAACTACATATGCTAGTTCTGTGGCCGCTCAGGAAATAGTCAGGCACGGGAAGGATTTTGTGGCTCCCGGTGTTTTCTTTTCTGTGGGAAACAGGTCCAAATGGCTCTTTGAATGTTTAAGGTTGCCGACCCCTGGTATAGCTAATCCTCGACTTATAAAAGTTCTTTTAATGACCGTTCAAAGTTACAACAGCACTGGAAAAAAGTGACCATTTTTCTCCATTGAAGCATCCCCAGGATCATTTATTTATTTATTTATTATTTATTTTGTTATTCTTATATGCCGCCCAACTCCCGAGGGACTCGGGGCGGCTTACAACAAGGAGAAATACAAGAATAAACAAAGAAATTGCATAAAATTTAAAAACAAGTACAAAAATATAAAACAATTATTTACAACAGCAACATCCATTCAACACATACATACTTGGGGGTAGGCTCAGGTGGAATTAAGTTGTCCCCCCCACCTGCAGGAAAAGCCATGTCTTAATGGCTTTACGGAAAGCCAGCAGAGTGGGGATAGTCCGGGTCTCTGGGGGTAGTTGGTTCCAGAGCACGGGGCCAGCCACAGAGAAGGCTCTCCCCCTGGGGCCCGCCAGCCGACATTGTTTGGCCGACGGGACCTGGAGGAGGCCAACTCTGTGGGCCCTAACCGGTCGGAGGGAAGTATGAGGCAGAATGCGGTCCCGAAGATATCCTGGTCCTAAGCCATGAAGGGCTTTAAAGATGGTGATCAATACCTTGAATTGGACCCGGAGACCGATGGGCAGCCAATGCAGCTGGCGGAGTATCGGTGTCACGTGGGTGTACCTTGGCACACCCACCACAGCACGCGCAGCCGCATTTTGCACCAACTGAAGTCTCCGGATACTCTTCAAGGGTAGCCCCATGTAGAGCGCATTGCAGTAGTCCAACCGCGAGGTGACAAGGGCATGAGTGACCGTGAGTAGCGCCTCCTTCTCCAAATATGGCCGCAACTGGTGCACCAGGCGAACCTGTGCAAAGGCCCCCCTAGCCACAGCAGAAAGATGGTGGTCCAATTTTAGCTGTGGATCTAGGAGGACCCCCAAGTTGCGGACCTGGTCTGAGGGGGTCAGTTTCGCACCCTCAAAGACCAAGGAGGGGTAATTGTCATGAACCTTAGGAGGCAATATCCACAGCCACTCAGTCTTATCGGGGTTTAGTCTGAGCCTGTTCCTCCCCATCCAGATCTTAACGTCGTCCAGGCATCGGCACATTACGTCCACTGCCTCCCTGAAGTCAGACGGGGTGGTGATGTACAGCTGGGTGTCGTCAGCGTACTGGTGGAAACACACCCCATGTCTGCGGATGATCTCACCCAACGGTTTCATGTAGATGTTAAACAGGATGGGCGAGAGAACCGACCCCTGGGGCACCCCACATAATAGGGGCCTAGGGGACGATCTCTGCCCACCTGCCAACACCGACTGCATCCGATCGGCGAGATAAGAGGAGAACCACCATAAAACGGTGCCTCCCACTCCCAACTCGCCAAGCCGATGCAGAAGGATACCATGGTCGATGGTATCGAAAGCCGCTGAGAGGTCAAGTAGCACCAGGATGGAGGAGTTCCCCCCATCCCGGGCCCGCCAGAGATCATCCATCAGGGCGACCAAGGCAGTTTCGGTACTGTAGCCGCGCCTGAAACCCGACTGATAAGGATCTAGATGGTCTGTTTCATCCAGGAGCTGCAGAAGCTGAGTCACCACCACCTTCTCCACAACTTTCCCTAAAAAAGGTAAGTTGGAGACTGGACGATAGTTCTTCAAATCAGCTGGATCCAGGGAAGGCTTCTTCAGGAGGGGTCGCACCACCGCAGTTTTTAACGACTGCGGTACGGATCCCTCCCTCAAAGAAGCGGTGATCACCGCCCGGATCCAGCTGCATGCCACCGCCCTGCTGGCCGAGACCAGCCAGGAGGGGCACGGGTCCAATAAACAGGTGGAGGTCCCCATCGCTCCCATAGCCCTGTCCACATCCTCGGGAGAAACAGGCCCAAACTCCTCCCACAAAGATGGATTAAGACTGGCCCCTGTCAACTCTATGGACTCTGCCCTGCCAGAGTCCAAGTCCAACCGAATCTGAGCGACTTTATCCGACAGAAACTCAGCAAATTCCTCAGCTCTGCCTTGCAAGTGTTCCTCGCTCCCCCCTTTTCCAAGGAGGGAGCGAGTCACCCTAAACAAGGCGGCTGGACGAGAATCTGCGGACGCAATAAGAGCGGAAAGATAGGATCGTCTTGCCGCCCCTATCGCCACTAAATAAGATCTGATGTAAATTCTTAATAGTGTTCGGTCAGACTCGGCCTTCTTGGTCCTCCAGCGGTGCTCCAGACGTCTCTTCTGGCGTTTCATCTCCCGGAGCTCCTCGGTAAACCAGGGAGCTTTCCGGGATCCACTGCCACGGAGAGGTCGCTTAGGCGCAATTCGGTCTAGAGCCCCTGATGCTGCGGTGTTCCAAGCAGCCACCAGGGAGTCAGCCGAATTGGTTACCAGGGTTTCAGGTATTTCCCCAAGTTCCCTCTGGAATCCTTCCGGCTCCATTAGGCGCCT
Organism: Diadophis punctatus similis; assembly: GCA_023053685.1. Lineage (NCBI taxonomy): Eukaryota > Metazoa > Chordata > Lepidosauria > Squamata > Dipsadidae > Diadophis > Diadophis punctatus. The sequence continues at coordinate 10,736,746 of JALIGW010000012.1, read as the reverse complement.
GGGGCGGAACCACCTAGTCGGTCCCGCCTCCCTGCGGGGGAGGAGTGGGGTCGTGAAATCCAGCCTCAGTAGGAAATGATCTGACCATGACAGAGGGGTGATGACTATGTCCCTTATCTTCAGATCATCTCTCCACTGCCCCGAGAGATATACTAGGTCAAGCGTGTGACCACCCTCATGAGTCGGACCCTGGATTATTTGGGTTAGGTCCATGGTTGTCATGGAATCCATGAACTCCTGAGCTATCCCAGAGGTTTCACCAGCAGATGGCAAGTTGAAGTCCCCCAGCACCATAAGCCTGGGGAACTCAACCGCCAAGCCGGCTACTGCCTCGAGCAGCTCAGGCAGGGCCTTACTTACGCAGCTGGGAGGCAGGTACGTTAAGAAAAGGCCCACCTGAACCCCTAAGTCCAACTTCAGAAGGAGCGTCTCACACCCAACAATCTCCGGGGCAGGGATCCTACGAGGATGCAGATTTCCACGCGTTATAATTGCCACTCCTCCCCCCCTTCCCTGGGGTCGAGAATGGTACTGCACCGAGAAACCGGCTGGGCATATCTCAGAGAGGGCTACTCCCCCCTCTTGCCCTAGCCAGGTCTCGGTAACACATACCAGGTCTGCCCCCTCCTCTGTGATTAAATCACGTATCAGGGGGGCTTTGTTGATAATTGACCTGGCGTTAAGCAGTAACATCCTGAGCCCAGGGCCCTGAGAACCCTGGTTGCCAGGTATCCGGGCTGAGCAAGATGGAACCAAGACAGAGGGGCCGGAACAAGGGATCGCTTGAAGACAGCGAGGTCTTATTCCCCGAGAGCGGCCCTCCCCTCTGCTCCCGCCATATCTGCCTCTTCCCATAATGACCGAGACCATAATGATCATGAGATCAAAATTCAGATGCTTGACCCTGCGACAGTTGCAGTGTCCTGGGGTCATGTGATCCACCTTTTGCGACAGAACAATGACAATCATAATAATACCAATAAGGGAGGGTGGGATAAGAAAGATTATAAGAATAATAATACTACAGCCATACTAAGTGGGAAAATACACATAGACATTGGACAGCAGTGTGAGAATTAGGTGTTCAGCAGAGTGATAAGCAGAGATTGGCTTAGCAGAGTTGCTAAACCAAAATGAGAAATACGATAAACATGGATCTGTCCTGTTTCACAGGTATTCGTGGTGCAGCAAACGTTTGGTGGAACAACGCTATAGCTGGTCTAACCAGTTGGGTCTTTCCGATCTCATCCCCCTGGAAAACAGCAGCAGCCTCAAAAGGCAGGATGGGCAGGGGCGGCTGGTGGTGGGTCACAACGTCTCCTTTGACCGGGCTCACGTTAAGGAACAATACCTGATCCAGGTAAGACATCCCTCTCCATTTCTTCAACTTGTTTTCTTCTCATCCCTTGACCAGTTCTCACACTTGAAGGAGAAAAGGTTTGTGGCCAGGAGTGACTTGGCCGATCTTGAAAAATTAAAGTAGGATCAGGTCTAGTTGCTCCTGTACTTAAATTGGGAGACCACCAGGAGATTCTGGGGCTGTACAGGTAGTGTCAACGCTGAAGCTGACCTGACCGAGGCCATTTTGAGACTTCAGTGTTGCCACACTGGAGCTGAGGGATGGGGAGGGAGGATTAGAGATAGCTGGGGTTTGTAGCCAAAACAAAATACTTTCTCCTGGGAACCAAGGACATTCCCACAGGTGGTCGGAGAGAGGAGGAGTGAAGTTACCAGGCAACCGGACGACTCCGTGATTGGACCATCTGACTGACTGGGGAGGGAGGAAAACTTTTACTTTTAATTAGGTGAAAACCGTGGGAACATTCAGCGTCGGTTTTCTCCAGCCTGTGCCAATATGATATATCCAATAAAACTGTTATTTGAGGAATTTACCTGCCTCGGAGTTCTGCTTGCTATGGGTGTATTACTTGGAACCCTGACAGGTAGTCCTCGACCCACGATCAAATTGAGTCCCAAATTTCTGTTGCTAAGCAAGGCAGTTAAATGAGTTCTGCCCCATTTTACGATCTTTCTGGCCACAGTTGTTAAGCGAATCACTTCCGTTGTTAAGTAGATCAGTGCAGTCATTCAGAAAATGTTTAAGGGGTTGATGGTATATATTTCTTTGAACTTGGTTCAGGGTGGATTTGATTTAAATCAAATTGATTTAAATCACGATTTAAATCACGATTTAAACCACTAGTAAAAAGGCTTGATTTAAATCAACTCGATTTAAATCATAATCTTTAAAGAGCAACTGTCATCTCTGTCCCGCAGTAGCGGCTCCTCCTCTGACCCGCTGTTGACTCACCGACAGTCCCAATATTGCAGAATATACAGCCTCATGTTACATACCTAAGCTCCATCTCATGCTGAATAAACTAAATGATTAATGTATCTTAAATGGAAAACTATCTTTAGGTACATTTTTACTCCAAAAGCATTTTATTAAAATAAATTTGATAAAAAAATAAAAAAAATCCGATTTAAATTTAGAAATCCAAATTTTTTTGGATTTTTTTTTTAAATCATCAATTTTTATCCATCCTGACCTGGTTGTTGCAGCATACTACTATATTTGTATAGGAAGCACCTACCAGCATTAAGCAACCACAGCATACAATGCCAGTTGCTGAGTGAGATACGAACTGGCCGCATCGTATGCCTGATGTTCCAGTCTACGTTGGTTTGTAAGGCAGCATCGGAGGGATGCTCCCTTTGAATCGTTCCAACCTCTCTTTTAGGGATCCCAAATGCGATTCCTGGACACGATGAGCATGCACATGGCTATCTCGGGACTGACCGGTTTCCAGCGTAACCTTTGGAAGGCGGCCAAGCAGGGCAAGGGGAGAGGACTTCAAGAGGTCCAGCGACACATCAAGAAGACACGCAGCAAAGGCAGTGGACCCGTGGTGAGCTGGGGTCTATCTTTAAAAGAGAGAGACTTTTATCTTTAAAGAGAAAAGTCTATCTTTAAAAGAGCAGAAAATAGTTGCCACAAAACAGATTAACAGAGTTGGAAGGTACCTTGTAGGTCATCTAGTCCAACCCCCCTGCCCAAGCAGGAGGCCCTACACCATTTCTGACAAATAGCAGTCCAATCTCTTCTTGAAAGTCTCAAGTGATGAAGCTTCCACAAGTTCCGAAGGCAACTTCTGTTCCATTGGTTGATTCTTCTCACTGTCAGAAAATTTCTCCTTATTTCCAGGTTGAATCTCTCCTTGATCAGTTTCCATCCATTGTTCCTTGTCTGGCCTTCAGGTGCTTTGGAGAATAGCCTGACCCCTCCTCTCTGTGGCAGCCCTTCAAATATTGCAACACTGCTATCATGTCACCCCTGGTCCTTCTCTTCTCTTCACTAGACTAGCCATGTCTGTAACCGTTCTTCATATGTTTTAGCCTCCAATCTTCCAATCCTCTTGGATGCTCTTCTCTGCACTCTGTTCCCCTCTGTTTTATTCGGCAAGATTTATTTTAAACGGGGGAGAGGCATTCACAAATGGGACTGCCTATACATTGAAGGACACACAACAATATTCTGTTTTCTTCCATCTTCATTCTACTGACTATAGGGATTAAGCCAGAGAGGCTTGGCCATCTAATAAAGAGAACTGAGATTGCAAAGGAGATAATAGCAATAGCACTTAGACTTATATACCGCTTCATAGTGCTTTTACAGCCCTCTCTAAGCAGTTTACAGAGTCAGCTTATTTCCCCCTACAATCTGGGTCCTCATTTTACCAACCTTGGAAGGATGGAAGGCTGAGTCAACCTTGAGCTGGCCAGGAATCAAACTCCTGGCAATGTGAGCAGAGTTAGCCTGCAATACTGCATTGTAACCACTGCGAAGGGGAGGGAAGGGAAGGGGAAGGAAGGAAGGAATAGCACTTAGACATATACCACTTCACAGTGCTTTACAGCCCTCTTTAAGCCGTTTACAGAGTCAGCCTCTTGCCCCCAACAATCTTGGTCCTCATTTTACCCACCTCGGAAAGATGGAAGGCTGAGTCAACCTTGAGCCTGGTGAGATTTGAACTGGCAAATTGCAGGCAGCCAGCAAGCAGCAGAAGTAGCCTGCAGTACTGCACTCTAACCACTGAGCCACCAAGGCTCTTAATCTGGTAATTTAATCTGGTTATTTAATTCTGAGGATTAAAACTATGGGAGAGAAACGAGTCATAATATATTTATAAACATTTTTTGCTGATACTCGACAGAATAAACATATATATATATATATATATATATATATATATATATATATATATATATATATATATATATATATATATATATATATATATATATACGCACACACATATATACACACACATGCATGTAAGTTTTTTATTTTTCAATTACAAACAAACATTCTATCAGTCCATCTGCAGTGTGTCGTCTATTTAGAAATATCTGTGTGCAACATCATTCACTATTTTCCACCTCATTCACATTCACATAACATTGTTTTGCTAAGCTTAATATTATAGTATATTATACATTTAAACATTATAAAGCTCTCCATTTTCTTCTTAATATCTTACAATAATAATACATTTTAACATTGAGCATCCATACTCTCATTATACATCTACTAACAATTTACATTTTATCTTAATATATTTTTACTTTCTCTTTAATCTTCTTCCTTTCCAAACTCCTTTTTTATTCTCCAGCCATTGGTAAAATACCTCCCATATCACATAATAATCAGTTTGTTCTTTCTCCTTAATTGCTAATGTTAGTCTGTTCATTTCTGCACATTCTAATAGTTTCCTTATCACTTTTTCATCAGTAGGGCACTCTCCACTTTTCCAATGTTGTGCAAATACAATTCTAGCTGCAGTTCATACATGAATAATCAAACATATGTTCTCTTTTTTATAAATTTCGAGATTGGTTTCTGTTGGAATATTCATGACTGGGAGAGCCATGTGATTGAGTCAGCCAATCAGGCTGAAGTGTTATTTGAGCATGTCCAGAAACTTAGCAAGAAGAAGGGTGTGGTTTAGTCTCTCCACCATTAAAGATTGCTGTGGAAACATCTCAACATGTGGTGAAACAAAGTGGTATTATAAATGTTTTATTCTACTTATAAAGAAGTTATTTGAATCAGCAAAATGCAGTTATCTTTTGAAGCTTCTCATTTATTGTGTAACTCTGACAGGTTATGGGCCCAGGAATCGCTCAAGAAGTAAAGTTAAAACTGCATTGTAATTTAAAGCTGATAAGAAGCTGTCTGTGTTGTTAAAGGAACAGGCAGACAAGAAAAATAAAGCAGGATGGCTGCTACTATGGAATTTAAAGACAGTCCAATACCCAAATTGGGGAAGAAAAATTATTTAATTTGGGCTGCAAAAATGGAATGTTTTTTGAAAGCAAAAGAATTATGGGACATCGTAGCAGACCCCCCGCAAGTGCTTGGAGCAGCAGATCAAAAGGCTCATGACAAAGCTATGGCTTATCTTCTTTTAAGTCTGGGGGATGATCAATTCTTAAATGTAGCTGAATTAAAGTCTGCAAAAGAAATATGGCAGAAATTGAAAGCAGTACATGTCAATGTTTCTGCGTGTAATGTGGTCCAACTTTCAAGAAAGCTTTTCAGAATGAGTTTGCAGACAGGAGATTCTATGGAAGATCATTTAATGAAAATGCAGTCTAATTTTCTAGAATTGGAGCAACGTGGAGTAAAGTTTCCAGAGTCCCAAAAAGTTTTATTAGTGTTAAATAGTTTGGATCAGAGCTGGGAGACTGTATCAGCTATTTTTGAAAGTAAGCCAGAAGCAGATTTGAATTTGGAGGCTTTGAAATCGTGTTTATTGAATGAATATGAGAAAAGGCTTTTCAGCCATGCTGATGGAAAATTCCACAGGCAGGGGCCCAACAAGGAGTACAGTGGAAACTTAAAGCAAGTCTCTAGCAAAATTTTCCACAGGCTGCCTATCTCTAGCAACAGCCGAGGTGTCTGCAGACAAGAGGAGAGCAGAGGCAGGAGAGATCAAGTTACACAGCAACAATTCTGCAAGCAAGTTAAGAAAGCGTGTTTCATTTGTGGAAAGACCAATCATCTGCAGAAAAGCTGTACACAGAAAAGAAATATGCAAGACAAGAGACATTATTTGCAAGGACAGATTGCAGTTGCAAAAGTTTGTTATAATAACAATAGAGACAAATGGTTGATTGACAGTGGGGCTAGTCAAACAATTGTTAATAATTCTGACTTATTTTCCAGATTTTTCCCAGGAAACAATGAAGAAGTGGCCTTAGCCAATGGTCAAAAGGCTAAAATCATTGGAAGAGGCGATGTGCAAATTCCATATTTGGACTCCAGGTTTACTGATGTGTTATGTGTACCTGAAATGGAGCATAATTTGTTAAGTGTGTCTAGTTTAGACAAGCAAGGTTATGAAACCACATTTGTTAATGGGAAGTGTCTCATCCAAAGAAATGGGAATGTTTGTGCACAGGGCATAAAAGAGGATAATCTTTATGTATTGCAGGGACAAAAGGTCCCACATTGTTCCCAGATATTTAAAAATGTAGCAGAACACAATTTGTGTGTTCATCTTCTGCACAGACGACTTGGTCATGCTAATTTTAAGGTTGTTCAACAAATGAAAGAATTTGCAGAAGGATTAGATTTGAAGGGATGTAAGGCATATTTGGATTTTGCAGTATGCAAAGCATCGAAATCTAAAGCATTCCCAGTGAGCAAGTTTAGCACAAGACAAACCACAAGAGCTCTAGAACTGGTGCATGCTGATTTAATTGGGCCCATGCAAGCCAGTTTGGGAGGAGCAAAGTATGCGCTGGTCATTGTGGATGACTACAGCAGGTTTGGGTTTTGCTACTTACTTAAGAGTAAAACAGAGGTGCTACAGCAATTTAAGCAATGGTTAAGTTTTGTAGAGAGAAGGTACAAACAACAGGTATGTCAGTTGCAAACTGACAGAGGTTCTGAGTTTATGTCAACAAATTTTCAACAATGGTTGAGACAATTGGGAATAAGACACAGGCGCACAAATCCTTACACACCGGGAGAGAACGGAGTGGCTGAAAAGAGGAATGGTGTTTTGCAAACAATGAAAGACTCATTACTGGAGGATTCTGGTATGAGCAGGTCATATTGGGGTGAAGCCATACTGACTGCCAATTATTTAGTAAATAGGTTGTGGAGTTCATCCATCAATAATACTCCATATGCAATGCTATATGGGAGAAAGCCTTCTCTAGCACATTTAAAAATATTTGGAAGTACTGCTTGGGTACATATTCCAAAGGCAATCAGAAGAAAGGGACAACAAAAGGCTAGAAAGCTCAGATTTGTGGGCTATGAGCCAGGCTCAAAAGGGTATCGCTTTAGCGATGGAAGTAAAAGGATAGTGATTTCAAGGTCTGCTAGTTTTGCAGAACAAAATTGGAACAGAATTGATGCAAATTCTGAAAATGTCTCACTTAGCGACGGTGATCCACTTAGTGACAATAACTCATTTAATGATGGTGAATCATTTTCTGAAGGTGTCTATGTTCAGGGAGGAGAGTCTGAACAAGATATGAAGCCAGAAAAGCTTGAAACACAAGAACAGGCAATGCCACGTAGGTCAGAGCGTAGGAACAGAGGGGTTCCGCCAGACAGGTATTCTGCCAGTAAAGTTAAAGTGTGTAATGTGTGGTATGAGCCAAGAAACTATAAGGAAGTATTGGCATTACCAAAAGTTGAACAAGAAAAGTGGAAGGAAGCCATGGATAAAGAGATGAAATCCATGGGAGATCATGAAGTGTTCACATCTGTGACTTTGCCACAGGGTACGAAAGCTGTAGGATGTAAGTGGGTATACAAGAAAAAGGTATTACCCAATAATGAAGTACAGTATAAGGCAAGATTGGTGGCACAAGGTTTTTCTCAATTAAAGAATGTGCACTATGATGAGGTGTTCGCGCCAACTGTAAAAGCTGAGAGCATAAGACTAGCACTGGCATTAGCATCAGCATACAGGCATAGAATTTGGCATTTTGATATAACCACTGCATTTCTCAATGCTGAATTAGAGGAAGAAATTTATATGGTTCAAGCACCAGGGTATGAAAATAAAATGCCTAACATGGTGTATAAATTGAACAAGGCCATTTATGGGCTGAAGCAGTCAGCCAGAAATTGGAATATCTGTCTTGATACTGCATTGAAAGGTCTTGGGTTCAAGAGTTGCAAAGCTGATGGTTGCATATACACTGGAAAGTTACAAGGTGGGAATTGTCTACTATTAGCATTTGTGGATGATCTTTGTTTCATTGCAAAGGATGCATCACAAGTTGAAGAATTTGCTAATAAGTTAGAAAAGAAATTTGAATTAAAGAATTTGGGAGAAATAAAGAATTATCTCGGTGTAGAGATACAAAAAACTGAAAAAGGTGGTTATATTCTCAGTCAAAGGAGAAAAATTGAACAATTATTAGAGAAATATAACATGAAAGATTGTAATATTGCTCCTACACCTATGAGCACAGATTTTTACAATAGTTTGGGTGAGGACAAAAGTGAAGCCTGTGATCAGGAGATATATCACTCTGCAATAGGGAGTCTGTTATGTCTGTCACAGTGGTCCAGACCAGACATAGCTTGTGCAGTGAGCATCTTAAGTCGCTTTACTTCTACACCTACAAAGTTGCATTGGATGGGTGTGAAAAGAATTATCAGGTATTTGAAGGGAACTGTGAATTTGGGTCTTCAAATACAGGTCACTGAAGAATTAAAATTGAAATGTTATGTTGATAGTGATTATGCAAATGATGTAAAAACCAGAAAGTCTAATTCTGGAATTGTAATAATGTTTGGAGGGGCTTTAATTGGTTGGAAGTCCAGAAAACAAACAACGGTTGCTATTTCAACTGCTGAAGCAGAGTTTATTGCATTGTCTGAGTTATGTTCTGAAGTAGTTTGGTATGTACAGTTGTTACAAGATTTAAATGTAAATGTAAATGAAGCTGTAACTTTATGAAGATAATGCTGCTTGTATAAAAATGGCAACAGGTGACAGAGTGAAGAACAGAAGTAAACATGTGGACATTAAGTATTGTAATGTCAGGGAAGCTGTAAAAGAAAAATTGATAAGTTTACATCATTGTTCTTCAGAGGATAATTTAGCAGACATGATGACCAAACCATTGGGTGGTGTCCATTATAGGAAATGTTTAAATCCAATAGGTCTGATGTCTCTCCCAGTAATGAAGGGAGGAGTGTTGGAATATTCATGACTGGGAGAGCCATGTGATTGAGTCAGCCAATCAGGCTGAAGTGTTATTTGAGCATGTCCAGAAACTTAGCAAGAAGAAGGGTGTGGTTTAGTCTGTCCACCATTAAAGATTGCTGTGGAAACATCTCAACATGTGGTGAAACAAAGTGGTATTGTAAATGTTTTATTCTACTTATAAAGAAGTTATTTGAATCAGCAAAATGCAGTTATCTTTTGAAGCTTCTGATTTATTGCGTAACTCTGACAGTTTCTTATTCTTGTTTTGCTGGTCTTCCATTACAGGTTGGCTCTTGGAACTGGGTGGACATCAGCAGCATCAACAACCTGGCAGATGTGCATTCCCTCTACGTTGGAGGCCAGCCGTTGCAGAAAGAAGCCCGCGAACTCTTCGTCAAGGGCAGCATGAATGATATCAGGAATAACTTCCAGGTGGAAAGAAAATCTTGGAAATCTCTCTTTCTGAGAACAGAGTCTTAGCTAGTAGGACCCAAGAAAGTATCTGCATTAAATAATCAGGAGGCAATAATAAATTAGCAAATGGCTTATGTTCTACATTTTAATAACTGTCCATTCCTTATGTTTCTCTTTATTCAAAGGATCTGATGAATTACTGTTCCCTTGATGTTCAGGCTACTTATGAAATATTCCATGAGCAGCTTCCTCTTTTCTTGAAAAGGTGAATTATTCATTGAGTAAAAATGCATTGAGCGTGAGACTCCAGTGTTCTGGGTTAGCTGCCAATCTTAGATTGACTTTGTACAGTTGTTTAGGACCTTGTAAAAAAACTTTTTAGGAGTATAGAGTGAGCACAGTTTAGTTCAGTGTTTGAATGCTGGCTGGGGAGTTCTGGGAGTTGAAGTCCAGATATCTTCAAGTTGCCAAGGTTGGGAAACACTGGTTTAGTTTATGGAATCCGTGGTGCTCTCTGAGTTTGGTTGCAGACATTTCATTATCCAACTAGACAATGTCTTCAGTGCTAGAAGGGAGTGGGATAGAAGGAGAGTAACCCACTGGCACTGAAGAGGGTTATTCACAGGGGTCGCCTAAGACCATCGGAAAATACATATTTCCGATGGTCTTAGGAACCGAGACACTGCTCCTCTATCCGTCTCCAGGCGGGTCCACCCACATGCAAATAGACTACTGCAAAAAAAAATCTGTACCATGGGAACTTCTGAGCATTGCGCAGAAGCCAAATTTCCGGCATTGTGCATGCGTCGCCATCTTGTTTTTGGCTTTTTTTTTTGCAATTTTGTAAAAAAAATTCGATACTGTGCGTGCATGCGCACGCAAAGCGCACGCGCGCCCATGAGGCGCGCTCACGCAGCGCAGGAGGAAGCGAACCGGCAGCGAGGTAAGTTAGAACCCACCCCTGAGTTTCCTAATAATTTTATTATTTTATGGTTGGGGGACACCACAACATGAGGAACTGTATTAAAGGGTCGCGACATTAGGAAGGTTGAGAACCACTGTGCTAGAGAGAGCCATTCTGGATTTTGTCCATTGGTTTTGACAAAAATTCTCCTTCCTTGTAAGGTTATCAGATATTTTCTCCATATAAGCAACACTGCCCATCATCTGCCAGAATTTGGATCTGACATTTTGGGGTTAGCTGTTCCTTTCTCTTGTTCCCCGTTAGGTGTCCACATCCCGTGACTTTTGCAGGTATGCTAGAAATGGGGGTTTCTTACCTGCCTGTTAATCAGAACTGGGAGAAGTACCTGGATGAAGCTCAGGTCACCTATGAGGAGCTGCAAAAAGAGATGAAGAAGTCTTTGATGAACTTGGCGGACAATACTTGTCAACTGCTTCACGAGGAGAGGTACTGGTCAATCACGGCATAGTGAGAGTTAGTAGGCTTTAAACCAGAACTACACTGTTTGCTGAACACATGGGTCCAGGGGTGGGTTCGCCACCTTCACCACCAGTTCGCATTGCGATGTTTCACGCACGTGCGCTCGCTCCACTTGCGCGCACACGCGTGTCCCCTCGTGCAATTCTGCTTCCGTGCATGCTCAGTAGTTGTAATCAGCCCGAAACACAGCTGAGGAGCTGATCAGCTGTGCTTCGGGGAAAGGAATAAAGGTAAGTATAAACCCAGGGGCAACCGGGTGGACCCTTTTTCAAGCAGCAGCAAAGGAAAAAACTTCCAAACAGTGAAAAATTCCCAAAAAAAGATGGCGGCACCCACGGACCGGCACCGACTGAACCGGATCCATGACGACATCGTGACGTCACCAGCGGGTCGCTATCGGTTTGGGCGATCCATTCCGAACAGGGAGGAACCCACCCCGGGATGGGTCTTGCAATTGGGATCTCAAGTCAAGCAACAGTAGGGCGATAATGAGAGAAGAAGAATGGAGGAAGAAATGGACTGTTTGGTTGACTCGGTCTTTGGTTGCAGCCTGCAGAATCTCAGAGGGTCAGGTGGATGCTTTTGGATGGGAAAGGCTGTTTTAGCTGGGAAGTGGCTGTTTGAATGACCCCTCCTTGGGGGTTGTCCTGTTGTATTCCGATAGATACAAAGATGACCCCTGGATGTGGGATCTGAAATGGGACCTCCAAAAATTTAAGCAAAAGAAAACGAAACCAACTAGGAAGAAAAAGGAAGATGCCAATGAAGAGCCACCCAAAGCAGTGGAAACAGCATGTCCGCCGGAGTGGCGGGAAGGTAAATGACCACCTAGCGATCAGATTGAGAGTGGATTTCTTTACATTTGTATAATTGTGTTTGATCTCTCTTTTTAGATTAGATTAGATTAGATTAGATTAGATTAGATTAGATTAGATTAGATTAGATTAGATTAGATTAGATTATTATTAGAATTGGAAGGGACCTTGTAGGTCTTCTAGTCCAACCCCCCGCTCAAGCAGGAGTCCCTACACCATTTTGGATAAATGGCAGTCCAATCTCTTTTGAAAGTCTCAAGTGTTGGAGCTCTCACAACCTCCGCAGGCAAGCTGTTCCACTGGTTGATCTCTCTCACCGTCAGAAAGTTTCTCCTCACTTCCAGGTTGAATCTCTCCTTGGTCAGCTTCCATCCATTATTCCTTGTCTGGTTTTCTGGTGCTATAGAGAACAGCCTGACCCCCTCCTCTCTGTGGCAGCTCCTCAAGTATTGGAACACTGTTATCATGTCACCCCTGGTCCTTCTCTTCGCCAGACTGGCCAAGCTCAGTTCCTGCAACTGCTCTTCGTATGTTTTTGTTTCCAATCCCCTTATCATCCTGGTTCATCCTCTTCATGGCCAGCTCAAGGTTGTAGGCCTTGTGGTCCACGGATATCTTTCTGATCATCTTTGGGTTCCTGTACACTGCACTCACTGGACAGGATTACCCATGGTGTTCAGATGAAATTGTTTATTTGTTTTGCTTTGGCGTGCTACTCTAGTGTAGTCCAACCATTGTGGTTGGCACACCACAGTTAAGGCGTAATGCAGTGCACCACCCATCAGCGATAGGGTGATTCTGGAGAATAGGGTTTAACAAACCGTGGTTGAGCATCATGTGTGAACCAGTTTCATCTTAATCATATTCTAATTCTCATTTGAACATTGGGGGAAGTCTTTGAAATTTGCTTTCTGAATGAAAGCTACAAAGGACACACATGCATACTCACACATTCATTTAATGTAAGCAAAATAAATCACAGTTAGCAAAACAGAAGTAAAAGGGAGGAAATAAGAGAATAAAAATCTAGCTAAACCTAGACTATACCAACAGTATTAACTGTACTTTCCTATCTTTGATTCTTTGGTTTTGTTTGCATGCATCCGTATGTTGCATTTTGTAAACTTCTCATCTCTTTTTTAAGAATCTCAACGGCTCCATCCAGCCTCAAATTCCTTGGTTGTCTTCTCCTCCCTTTTAAACTCATTTGCTATTACATTGGGCTGTAACTTTGCAAGACATGGAGTTATTGGGGCAAGATACGTTCTGAGGCTCCTTGAGATCAGATAAAGTATAGTTAAGATGAGGATGAAAGTTAAGGTAGACAGTCAAGATGGTTTGCATGCTGCTCGTATTTTTTTTTTGTGTGTATGTTGTATTATTATTTTGTGAAAATAGATCCTGGCCCTCCGACAGAAGAAGAAGAGCAAAGCCAAAATGCCAGCCAACAGGTTCTTCAGAGTCTAAAGGAGACGGTGGTTTTGCAGCCAAAGAGAATTCAGCATCTCCCCGGCCATCCAGAGTAAGTTTCTAAAGCAGGGGTCAGCAACATTAAACACTCAAAGAGCCACAAAGGTCCTAACCGGAAGTCCCCTGTTCAATTCTGGAGCCGACCGGAAGTCTGGTTCCCCCACCATAGAGTCTCCTAGCACGGCGTCCTTTTTCCTCTACCAGTCCTAACCAAAAGCCTTATCAATTGTGGAGCTGACCGGAAAACCCGCCCCTTGCCATAGAGTCTCCTCCTGGCACGCCCTGCTTCCCCCCTCCCCCAACCGGAAGCTCCTCTCAAAGTTGTGGTGCCGACTGGCGACAGGGAGCCGCAGCAGAGGATGAAAGAGCCACATGCGGCTCCAGAGCCACAGGTTGCTGACCCCTGTTCTAAAGAAATGTTTGATGTAGATAAATAAAGAGTTCTCTTGAAACAGTTTTCCAAAATCTGGTTCTTTCCAGCTCTGATGGATTTCTGTTGCTCTAGTGCCCAATGAGCACAGCTGGGTCTTTCTTTGCCTAAATCTCATGGGAATGGTGTACATCTGTTCTTTGGAAGGACAGATAACTGAAGCTGAAGCTCAAATATTTTGGCCACCAAATGAGAAGAGAGGACTCACTGGAAAAGATGTTGGAGAAGATGGAAGGCAAAAGGAGAAGGGGGTGGCAGAGGATGAGATGGTTAAATAGTGTCATTGATGCAATGAATGTGAATTTGAGCAAACTCTGGGAGACACTGGAGGGTAGGAGGACCCCCATGTGATCATGAAGAAGAAAACAAATTGTCAACCCTGAAGCTGACCTGACCGAGGCCACTTTGAGGCTTCAGTGTTGCCACACTAGAGCTGAGGGATAGGGAAGGTGGAATAGAGATAGCTGGGGCTTGTAGCAAAACAAAATACTTTCTCCTGGGAACCAAGGACATTGCCCCAGGTGGTTGGAGAGAGGAGGAGTTAAGTTACCAGGCAACCGGACGACACCGTGATTGCACCATATGACTGATCATTTGGGGAAGGGGGAAAACTTCCACTTTTAATTAGGTGAAAACCGTGGGAACATTCAGAGTCGGTTTTCACCAGCTTGTGCCAATATGATTTATCCAATAAACCTGTTCTTTGAGGAATTTACCTGCCTCCTGTTTGCTTTGGATGTATTACTTGGAACCCTGACACAAATAGCAGTCGCAGAAAAGAAATATGGACAAACATCTTTGTAAGCAGTGTTCATCATCCAATTGGTTGTCAAAACTGTTTGCTTCTTCTTGTGTAGGTGGTATCGCAACCTGTGTCCCCGGCTCAATGATCCTAGTTGGGCCCCTGGACCCAGCCTTATCAGCCTTCAAATGAGAGTGACTCCAAAGCTCATGAGGCTCACCTGGGATGGCTTTCCATTGCACTACTCTGAGAAACACGGCTGGGGCTACCTGGTGCCAGGAAGGAAGGACAACCTGTTAGAGGACGATCCAGAGGTTGCATTGCCCACCTGCCCTTTCAGGTAAGGAAGGATTTCTGGGGAAGTGAATCCCACAGAGCTACCCCACCCTCCAACCCTTGCATGTTGTGAAATGGAAGCCTAACTTTGAATATAGTTCCCTCAGTGTACAAGTGTGTACATCTCGCACAAAGAACTTTATTACAGTCTTCAGCTGGAGAACAGCAAAACAGTAAAGGAAGTATTGGAAATGACGCTTAGCAAGTGGTGCTGCAGGGATGGTTCTCCAGTGTTTCTGGATTTTGATGCCAATCAAAAGATTTATTCTGGTTCTTGAGAGCTATAACAATGAGAACATGCTTTGGTGAGCTTTATAATGTTAGTGTCAGGGTCCGATGCCCTAATGAAAGCAGGAGCCTCAAGCAAAGTTTCAAGAAAAATCCAGTTGTTTATTAGGAGCAATATGTCGGCACGGATCTAGTGAAGCCAGCTCTGGCCCCACTCAGCTCCCGCCTTGCCTCTGACCCTGTTTCCCCCTCCCCCCCAAGGCATGTCATCAGTCACATTCCCCAAGGAAGCAATTTTGCGGGTCGTAGAAGTCACTCCCTCCGGCCGTTATTGGTTTCTGTGGAGATGGCCTTGACTTTGGCCAGCTAGGATGTGCGTTGTTTTGACTGAGGTGCAAATTTCTCAATGCGGCTGTGAGGCTCAGTTCCCCATCCCCCTACTTATGACAACTCGGGAGCAGGTTAGGGAAGCTTCGCGGGTTTGACAGCAGGTAGCCAAGAACTTTGGATTTAGCAAACATACATTGTCCTGGAAAAAACACCCCATTCTTTCGTGCAGATATTGGATCTAACCTGACTGCTCCCCAGAAAGGTGATTCAGTCATGACAATCAAGAAAAAGGGCCATCCATTTCACCAGACAAGGGGTGATGGTAATTCTGCTGCAATTCACGGCATTAAAAACTCTTCATTTTTGATAGGGTAATAGAACGTC
Organism: Diadophis punctatus similis; assembly: GCA_023053685.1. Classification (NCBI taxonomy): domain Eukaryota; kingdom Metazoa; phylum Chordata; class Lepidosauria; order Squamata; family Dipsadidae; genus Diadophis; species Diadophis punctatus. The sequence goes on along the minus strand of JALIGW010000012.1, from coordinate 10,720,905 downwards.
TCTATCGGGAATATTGCAAGGGGAAAGGCAAGGAGCAACCGGTTTCCCTTGACAGCTACCTGGAAGAAGAGTTCTTAATGGAAAACGGTGATTTTTGGCAAAAGGTGCTTGTTATCCTCTCCAAGATGAGAGATACAGTTTTGTAACAGAGTATGCACTGTGTCGTACCTTGTCAGATATTGGGTGGGGGAATTCTAATTGGATTGTTGGTGTGTGTGGTGATCTATCTATTTACCTACCTACCTACCTTCCTACCCACCCACCTTTATCTATCTATCTATCTATCTATCTATCTATCTATCTATCTATCTATCTATCTATCTATCTATCTATCTATCTATCTATCTATCTATCTATCTATCTATCCATCTATCCTGTTTCCCCCAAAATAAGACATCCCCTGATAATAAGCCCAATTGGGTTTTTGAGTGCATGGCAATAAGGCCAAGCGCTTATTTCAGGGTTCAAAAAAATATAAGACAGGGTCTTATTTTCAGGGAAACATGGTATCTATCATCTATCTACCTATCATCCATCCGTCCGTCTGTCCGTCCATCCATCCATCCATCCATCCATCCATCTATCTGCCTATCATCAGAACTGCAGAAGAGTGCTATTCTGTCGTCTCTTTACAAGGAACAGTCATCCAGAGCACACGTGGATGATCTCCTGTCCTCTCCTTATCTAGAGAAGTTTCAAGGAACCAGTCTACTCACCAGTTCCTTGGTCTTTGCAACACTTATGTATTTTGTTTTTGCAGAGCCATCTGCAATTTGCATTACCTTCTCCAGAAGCTTTCAAGAATTCTTATTGGGTTGTGTTTTTCAGATAAAAAACGACCATGCCCTAATTATTAAAAAAAAGCAACCCTTGCATGTCACACAGGGTAAAACGGGCAACCCTATTGGTTGCTTGTTTATATGCAGAAGGAGTGGTCCCCCCCACATTTTATAAATAATAATTCTCATCAAATGTAAACTTGGAAGATAAGTGATAACTGTGGACAGATACATGTTAAAGGATTTTTTTCTTTTTTTTTCCATGTCAGTTTGAGTTGCTTGGCCATGTGGAGGTGGATACAGATGTGGACTCCATAACTAGAGAACTGAGACAGGTAATGGCCTATCTAAAGAAAGAACATAATCACTCAATCTGATATCAGGCATGCTTGAAGGTGTTCTTACTTACTACCTGTCTATCTATATATATAAAAGCGAAAACCACTCACACATTAATCACAAAATCTCCAGAACCATAAAGCCTACAAACTTGAAATTTGTCACGTATGTACTCACTAAGAAAGGATTTTTCAAAATGACCATCGGAGCATGAGTATTTCTTATGTTATTATTAACAAGCTCTGATGCTAAGGAGTTCTACTCCCCCCCTCCCCCCCCCGAAAAGAAATCTGATCCAAATGCAAAACGCAAGCAGAGGAGTTTCAGTTTCGCTTTTGATTTCACAGCAGCAAGCAGCTTTACTACAGAACAGTTGAGCTAAGCCACGCACAGACTCCTTCCTGTCTCCTTCTTGCTCACACAGCAAATACTGTTTGAGTTTCCAAACACCCCTCAATTCTCTCACACATTAACAGGACGCTAACCAGATGAATACCAATGGATGCTGGTAGGCAGAGACAGATTTTTCCCCCCTTATTTTCCTCCTCAGTTCAGACGAATCTGTTCCTTCTACTGTAACACCAGTTAAAGGGAAAAGAGGCAAAAAACGCAGGAAAAAATTTACAGATGCAATTAGGAAAACACAAGTAAGGGAAGCTGCCTGTTTCTCCCATGGCCAGTTCTATGTGGCATGCTCCAGAGCCACTTCACCTGACAGCCTGGTCATCCTCCAGCCAGAGAGCAAAACTAGGAATGTTGTTTACAGGGAGGTCCTGAGCAATTCATCTGACGAATTGAAAGTCTATGCTATGCAAATAATATCTTCATCTGTAACAGAAACTTAGCTTAGTATCTCTAACAAAATAATACAGTCCCTTTTTTAACTACTCATTAATTTTCAAGCTTTAAGTGTCAATTTATCAAGCCCCATCACATAGTTTCGTAGCGAAACACGGGTATTTTAGCTAATATATATATTAGCTAATATATATATTAGCTAATATATATATTAGCTAATATATATTTAGCTAATATATATATTAGCTAATATATATATAATATATATAATGCCAAATACTACTCACTCATCACGAAATCTCCAGAACTGTAAAGCCTACAAACTTGAAACTTGGCACATATGTTCCTCTTGGCTTCTAAGTGCTCGCTAAGAAAGGATTTTTCAAAATGACCATCAGATCATTAGTATTTCTTATACAGTATTATTATATTAACACGCTCTGATGCTAAGGAGTTAGATGTTCTACTCCCCCTTCCCACCTGAACCGGGCATGGGCGTGGCCACCGCGTGACTCATCCGGCCTGCGGGCTGGGAGTGTAGACATTCTACTCCCCCTCCCCACCTGAAAAGAACTCTGTTCCAACTGCCAGTTGCCTTATATGCTCTGATGCTAAGGAGTGACACATTCTACATAAATTTTCAAGCTTTAAGTGTCAATGTATCAAGCCCGATCGTAACTACTCATTAATTTTCAAGCTTTAACTGTCAATTTATCAAGCCCTATCAGTTTCGTAGCGAAGCACAGGTATCCAGCTACTAGTACATACATAGAAATGACTCTGGGTGGGCTTACAAATGCTTAATCCTGCATCGGTTCTTCTGGCCAGGAGGAGATGGAATCAGTGAAGAGTTCTCCTGAATATCACCATGGCAACGGACCTTACAATGATGTCAATATACCTGGATGCTGGTTTTTTAAGCTGCCTCACAAGGTAAGGGTGAACTTCACGGTGTGTGTTTTTTGTGTATCTGTCGGGGAAGCCAGTGACAACTTGTCTCTACTGGCATTGTGTATGTGTTGTCATTTTGATATCTCTGCGGTTGTTGCAGTCTACTCTGCACCCCACTTCTATTAAAGTTTGTTGCAAAAATCAAAACCAGAAGCACACACAAATGACTGATTCAGCTGGATTCATAAACTTCTTTATAAACATAGTAACAGATGAATTTACAATACCATTAGCAGAGTTCTTCAAGCAATTGAAGACAGCAGAGAACAGTTAGTTTCATTTCAGCAGAGTTCAGAGTGGAAGAGTACAGAGTGAGCTGAGCCATGCCCAGCCTTAAGCTTAAGTTTCAATTTTGATTCTCTGCACAGACTCAGAAGTGGTTAGCTTTATTGGCTGACTCAGTTGCTATGTCTATTCATTGGCTAACCTTGTTAACATGGCTCTCCCAGTTCATGAATATCTTAACAACTTCCCTTTCGATTTAGTGCACACTGGTGTTTTGTATTTAGATAATTTTTGTATCTCTCTTGGGTTGGCGAGGGGGAGAATATGGCACTCTTGACTTACCCAATCATGCATCCGTATCAGAGGTGGTATTCAGCCGGTTCAGCCCGGTTCGGGTGAACTAGTGGTAACGATCTCCCCGGCACTATATTTGTGTACATTTTGAAGCCGCGCGCATGCGTGCCAGCCACACGCACGAGCAAAGCGCATGTGCAGAAGGCCATGCGCGCGCGCTCACATTTGCGAACCGGTAGGGAAAGTAAGCGAATGCCATCCCTGATCCGTATCACTGATGAGTTTTGGCTGGAAGAATTCTTAACGAAGGCATCTTAGCAATGAAGTATCTTTTCTCCTGATTGGAAAAATAAAGAAAAGGAATGTAAATAAGAGGCACCAGAGTTTGAATTTGTTTTAGTTGCTGTTGTGAAGATTTGCTCATTCTCAGTTGTGGGGAATACAGTTGAGGAATGTTAATTAATGGAAAAACTATTCTGCACATTTAGAAAATAAGAATAACTTTCAGAGATAAAATGGGCCATAGCTCAGTAGCTGATCTAGTATAATCTCTTAATATAATCCCATTTCAGCTGGGATCTGCATTGAGAGGGAGTTTCTATGCTTGCATGGAAAAAGGAGTCTCTTTTAAAAATAACCAGGAAGAAGCATTGCATTTTGCTTGCAGAATCTGTTTTGTCACTGGCTTCTTGAGTCAAAATAAACTTTCCTCCCCTGCTGTTAAAAGGACGGCAATGCCAGCAATGTGGGAAGCCCATTTGCCAAGGATTTCTTACCCAAGATGGAAGATGGTACCCTTCAAGCTGGAATAGGAGCAGCCGATGGGACCCACGCTTTGGAAATCAACAAGAAAATCTCCTTCTGGAGAAACGCTCATAAACGCATCAGGTGAGCAGACGAACACAGATTCAGTTGTGGGTTTGTCTCGCTGCCAACTATCCATAGTGTTGCCTACGGAGATTCTCGATCATCCAGGTCATGGTTGCCCCAAAGGTGCTGTTTTTTTCCAAGAGGCAACTGGACTTTCTGGTTTTTCTTTGAAGACGTTTCGCTTCTCATCCAAGAAGCTTCTTCAGCTCTGACTGCAAGGTGGTCTGTCCCAGCGCCGAGCCCACCAATAATTACGCACACACAAACGTCCAAACACAGTTTGTTTTAGTAATGAAAGCAAAGTCTCCTAATAATGTCTTAGGAGCGTAAAAAGCAAAAGAAAGGCAGAAGTGATTCTGTTCAGAAACCCAGCTGTTAATATACTATCTTAACAGCTGGCCGAAGTCCAAGAGGTAATTGGCAAGTCTTATGGTACTTGGCACAAGTCCCGGAACTAGAAAATGCAAGAAACAGGATCCGTGCTGGAATGCAAACTCGAGTCACAGAAGTCAAAATTTAGAAGCGACATTGTTTCCTGCAACTAGGCTCAGCGTAGTTAGGACTTAAGTAGTCTAAGGGCGTGGCCAATTAGCCTGCAGCTCTACTCTCGAGGAGACCTCCTCCTGCGTAGCCACTCTTGCCTTCTAACAGCCCTGTGTGCCCTAGCATCGAGAAGAAGAGGCTCCTCCTCTTCTTCTCCATCACTCATGTGCACCTCACAACCAGGCCCTGGTTGACTTTCAGCCTCTGGTACTGAGTCCTCTCCAATCTCCTCGCTATCGGACTCGGGTATCAGGTGCACGGGCCGACGGTACTGCGCCACAACCGCCTCTTGGTCCTCGGGATCCATGACCAGATGCGCGGGACGTGGGCGGGCCACAACACAAGAAATATAAACCCTTCCATTCCCCCACCATCCAGTCAGAGCTGAAGAAGCTCCTTGGATGAGAAGCGAAACGTCTTCAAAGAAAAACCAGAAAGTCCAGTTGCCTCTTGCGGAAAAAAAGCACCTTTGGGATACCCATAGCGTTAATTGCTTGTTCTTTCTTATTCTCTTTTCCCTCCTTTACTTTTCCTTCTGCACAGCAAAAATTCGAACTTCCTGTTCCATAGGTAGAATGTCACCCTTCTATTATAAACTTGTTCAGGTTCCATAAACCAATTCCAAGCTCCAACACCCAAGGAACGTTGAATATGAATAAAGGAACTAAGCTGGAGTAACTAGAATGAGTTCCCAATACAGGTTGTCCTCCACTTACAACAGTTTGATGAGCGACCGTTCAAAGTTACAACGGCAACTGAAAAAAGTGACTGTTTTTCACACGAGCGTTGCAACATCCCCATGATCACGTGATCAAAATTCAGAGGCTTGACAACTGGCTCATATTTACGACGGTTGCAGTTGTCCCGGGGGTCACGTGATTCCCCTTTTTGCGACCTTCTGACAAGCAAAGTCAATGGGGAAGCCAGATTCACCCAACAACCGGGTTGCTAACGGAACAAGTGCAGGGATTTTGCTTAACAACTGTGGCAAGAAAGGTCGTAAAATGGGGCAAAACCCGCTTAACAAATGTCTCGCTTAGCAACAGACATTTGGGGCTCAATTGCGGTCGTAAGTCAAGGACTACCTGTACCTGAGGAACGACAGACTTTGGGGGTGAATGCTGATAGCCCCATTGTAGATGAGTTCAACATCAAAATCAAAATAACTCCCTTGCTTCAGGTAGATTATTGATTTTGCCTTTGGGATATTCAGTGTTAGCTTTACCAGACAGGAGAGCTGGCCAGATAAGCTTAGTCTAACTTTATTGTAAAACTTTTATTCTCTTTGCAGTTCACAGATAGTGGTTTGGTTGAAGAAAGGAGAGCTGCCAAGATCTGTGACTAGGTACGTAGAGAGAAATGCAGTCCAGACCAACATTGCTTTATTTATATATCTCTTTTATTTTATCCAAAATGAGCAACTTCGGCTAAAATCCATATAAATCCATATAAAGGTACGCATTCAAGTAATGACCCCTTTGGGCCTCAGATACTTAATTTTATTGTCACTATGAATCAGGGGTGACATCCTCTCGGTTCGCTCTTACCTGTCGGTCGCCGCAAAGCCGAAGAAGCTGGTGGCGTTCGTGGCGCGGGGCTGCCCCCGCCCGCCTGGACACCGCCATTGGCGTTCTTTTGCCCTCTGTGCATGCGCAAAGCATTCTGCGGCATCCAGGCGGGCAGGGGAAGTGGGCAGGGGCAGCCCCTTGCCGCTAATGCCACCAGCTTCTTCGGCTCTGCGGCGACCGACAGGTAAGAGCGAACCGGGAGGATTTCACCCCTGCTATGAATCACTTCTCTCTGGAAAGGGTGCAGAAAACAATCTTAATTAAAAAAGAGCAGCTCACGGAATTAGCCTTTTTAATGGGGTTATTAATGTTGCGTCTTCTCCTAGAGCAGGGGTCGGCAACCTTAAACACTCAAAAGAGCCACAAAGGTCCTAACTGGAAGCCCCCCCGTTCGATTCTGGAGCCGACCGGAAGTCCGGTTCCCTCACCATAGAGTCTCCTCCTAGCGCGGCGTCCTTTTTCCTCTACCTGTCCTAACCGAAAGCCCTATCAATTGTGGAGCTGACCGTAAAACCCGCCCCTTGCCATAGAGTCTCCTCCTGGCACGACCCGCTTCCCCCCACCCTAACCGGAAGCTATCTCAAAATTGTGGTGCCGACTGGCGACAGGGAGCCGCAGCAGAGGGGTGAAAGAGCCACATGCGGCTGCAGAGCCGCAGGTTGCTGACCCCTGTCCTAGAGGAAAGTTCCATAGTTTTGGAGCTCCCTTTTGTGTTTTTCACATGGATAGTCTCGGGATTCTCCATCTGGGACCTCAGAATCCAGCTGGAGTTCACTTTCCTTAAAACAGCACTTTTTCACGCTACTGGCAACAAAAATATTAAGAATAGCAATCTTAACGCATGCACCGTTAACAAATAAAGATGATGACACAGCCTCCTTTTTCTGGCTGTTCATTAGGGCTGCGTGCTGGGTTTAATTTCAATCTTTAAATATAGCAAATTTGCAACAGCTTGCAATTAAGGATATAGTTACAGAGAGAACTATTTAGTGGCCAAAATGAGAGTGTGCTGCTCCGTCATCATTACAGTCATTATATGCGATGGAGGAAAGGTGGCTTGTCAGCTTAGCAGCTCACCCACTTAGCAATTGCTCAGATTTTCTGATGAACAGTATAATGAACACTATGGATCCTGAAAATGGGGAACAGGGAAGGCTAGAAATATGGGGGTTTGTGTGTGTAAATAAGGGAACAAGGGAATTTTTATAGCCGTAGGAGTGGCTTGGGTGAGGGTACTTTGCATGCCTGTGGAACAGCTGGAGGAGGAATCAACTAACTGGATCTCTTCATCTTACTGAGATGCCGAGGTCAATGATTGAAGATCAGTTTTTAACTGCTTTAAGGACATAAACAGCAACGTGGAATCTGCAGGGTCGTTGAGGGTGATCTTCTGGGCTTTGAAGTGGGTTCTCACTGTGATCTTTTTGTAGGCATCCAGACTATGATGACGAGAATGCTTATGGAGCAATCCTGCCACAAGTCGTGACTGCTGGAACCGTAACTCGACGCGCTGTGGAGCCCACGTGGCTGACCGCCAGCAATGCCAGGGTAAAAATGTCTTTTTGGGTGCTTCGTATTCAAAAGGCTGCACCGCCCTTTTAGCTGCTCCTACACTGGAGCTGAATATGAAATAGCATGAAAACAGGAAGTTGCAGGCACGTTTCCATAATGCTAAGATGCTTGAGACCCTCCCAGACTTGCAACCGAAACCTATTCATGTTGCTTTAGACATGGGATAAGGGAATTTCTTTCCTCAAGTCCTAAAGCTTGGGTTCAGTCAGTGCTGATGGCTCTGTGGTTAGAGTGCAGTACTGCAGGCTACTTCTGCTGCCTGCCGGCTGCCTGCAATTTGGCAGTTCGAATCTCACCAGGCTCAAGGTTGACTCAGCCTTCCATCCTTCCGAGGTGGGTAAAATGAGGACCCAGATTGTTGGGAGCAATAGGCTGACTCTGTAAACTGCTTAGAGAGGGCTGTGAAGCAGTATATAAGTCTTAAGTGCTATTGCTATTGCTAAATGGCAGGGTTAGGCTTAGGACATATGGCAGAGCAGAATAAATTTGGCTTTTTTTCTGCCATATCCAATGCAAGACACAAGCCATCTACGCACATGTAGAACCGATAAAACAGCATGACTCACTGTCCATTTTGAAGAATGAGTCTTTCGGTGAGCGAAATGACGGAGGAGGAGAAGACATGGCCTTTTAATCCAAGCCCATGCATCGACTGCGGCTCCTCGAGAATCAAAATCTTTTCCTCCATTTCTTGCAGACTGACCGGGTGGGCAGTGAGCTGAAAGCTATCGTCCAGGCTCCTCCTGGTTACCACCTGGTTGGAGCTGATGTTGATTCTCAAGAACTTTGGATAGCAGCTGTTTTGGGAGAAGCCCATTTTGCTGGCATGCATGGTAAGTATCGGTATACTGAGAAGTTTTCTTCCGGGTATTTGGTAGTCAAAATATTGTGTCCGTAGCATAAACATTCTCTGTGTTCCCTGTTAACAGCTCTTGATAGATCCATTTTCTGTACGTGTATTGTCTCCTATTTTTAAAAGGCCTTTTGAATAGGTATCCTCAATTTATTACCCCACAATTGGGACTAGAATTTCAAATGGTATGGGAGTAGAATGGATTTCCAGGGGGAAAAAATTGCAGACTACAGGAACCAGGAGACCTACTCAGGTAACCCTGAAGACACAGATAAACCTCCAAGTGCTTCAACGACCTCTAAAACAGGGGTCCTCAAACTTTTTAAACAGGGGGGTCAATTCAGGGTCCCTCAGACTGTTGGGGGGGCCGGACCGGCTGGGTGGGTGTGGTTAGGTGATCATGTGACTAGGAGGGCGTGGCCAATTTAACAGTCCATTGAACAATGCACACAAATTAAATTTTAATTTGTTTTGCTCCTGGGGGTCTTTTATTTGCTTTTCTTTGCATGTTGCTCTTTTGGTTGCCTTTTCTTTTTACTAGATCATTTTTTCAGTTGTTTAGGAGTCTAGTGGTCCAATTCAGGAAACTCAGTTTTGCAGCAATTCTTCTCAGCCCCAAGGAGCTTCAGATAGATAGATAGATAGATAGATAGATAGATAGATAGATAGATAGAGATAGATAGATAGATAGATAGATAGATAGATAGATAGATAGATAGATAGATAGAGATAGAGATAGATAGATAGATAGATAGATAGATAGATAGATAGATAGATAGATAGATAGATAGATAGATAGATAGATAGATATAGATATCCCTCTCTCTCTCTCTCTTTCCTTCTCTCTCTCCCTCCATCTCTCTTTCTCTCTCTCCCTCTCCCTCTTTCTCTCCCTCTGTCTCTTTCTCTCTATCTTCTAGAGGCAGTGAGAGATGAAAAACGGGCCGTTTTCACCCATTTTTTGGCCTCCTGGGGCATCTGTGCGCCCTATTTTTCACACATACACCACCTCCAGTAGCATTCTGCAGTCCAAAATGAGGCAAAAATGGCTCGTTTATTGACCAAAAATGGGCCGTTTTCACCCATTTTTGGGGCTCCTTTTACAATCACCCCATCTCCAGAAGCATTCTGCAGGCCAAAATTACCTTTCAGTTCCAGCCTGCAGGGCTCCCGAAAGCAAGTCCTGGCTCTGCTGATGGGTGGGTGGGGCGATGTGGGTGGGCCTCGTGGTCCTGTGCGGGCCGGATTAATGGCTTCGGCGGGCCGCATGCAGCCCATGGGCCGCAGTTTGGGGACCCATGCTCTAAAAGGATGCAAATGACCAGCTGTCTGCAAGGAATATAAATGTAAATCCTTCCATTCCCTCACCATCCAGTCAGAGCTGAAGAAGCTTCTTGGATGAGAAACTTAATGTCTGTTCTCGGTTCTTAAGCCACCTTGAGATGATCTTTTGCTTCCTGACCTTCTTTTCCACCCCTTTGAAGGCTGCACCGCTTTCGGCTGGATGACCCTTCAGGGGAAGAAGAGCAACGGCACAGATCTGCACAGCAAGACCGCCTCCACCGTGGGCATCAGCCGAGAGCACGCCAAGGTGTTCAACTACGGACGCATCTATGGGGCAGGACAGGCGTTTGCTGAGCGTCTCCTCATGCAGTTCAACCACCGCCTGACAGAACAGGAAGCCGGTGAGAAGGCTCGGCAAATGTACGCCGTCACGAAGGGAATCCGACGGTAAGGTGGCCTTGGCAAAGAAGGAATTTCTCTTTTATCGAATGATTTGGTTGATTGGTTGGTTGGAATTGATTTAGAGGCTGTCCCAATCCGTGCAGCTCTGAGTGTAATAATACAAGTGGAATAGAATGATAGGATAGGATAGGATAGGATAGGATAGGATAGGATAGGATAGGATAGGATAGGATAGGATAGGATAGGATAGGATAGGATAGGATAGGATAGGATAGGAAAGAGAATAGGAATAGAATAGGAAATAGAATAGGAAATAGAAATAGAATAGAAAAGAGAAAGAGAAAGAGAATAGGATAGGATAGGAAATAGAAATGGAAATAAAAATTGAGATAAAGAGCTGGAAGGGACCTTGGAGGTCTTCTAGTCCAGCCCCCTGCTCAAGCAGGAGAATCCATACCATTTCAGATAAGTGACTGTCCAGACTCTTCTTAAAAACCTCCACTGATGGAGCGCCCACGATTTCTGGAGGCAAGCTGTTCCACTGGTTAATTGTCCTCACTGTTAGGAGGTTTCTCCTTAATTCCAGGTTGCTTCTCTCCTTGATTAGTTTCCAACCATTGTTTCTTGTCCTGCCCTCTGGTGCTTTGGACAATAATTTGACCCCCCTCTTCTTTGTGGCATCATAAAATGTAATAATAACGTGTAATACTACAAATGCACAGTATGAATTGTCTTGGTCTTAAAATGGTTCATTTAGTGATCGTTCAAAGTTACAACTGCACTGAAAAAAAGTGACTTATGAGCGTTTTTCACACTTAGGGCCATTGCAGCATCCCCATGGGATTAAGGTTTTGATGCTTGACAACTGGTTCACATTTATGACGGTTGGAGTGTCCCTGTGTCGTGTGACCCCCCCCTTCTGTGACCTTCTGACAAACAAAATCAACAGGGAAATCAGATTCGCTTAATGGACAGGTTACTAACTTAAGAACTGCAGTGATTCACCTAACAGCTGTGGCTAGAATGGTCGTGAAATGAGGCAAAGCTCACTTAACTGTCTTGCTTAGCAACATAAATTTGGGGCTCAGTTGTGGTCATAAGTCGAGGCCCCCTGCATAGCATCCAAGAGAGTCTAGAGAAAACCCATCAGCATTTAAACCTCCCACATAAGGTCTATCAGCCATTTGAACCCAAGACCTAAGGACAGAGGCAGGTTTTAAGGGCTTGCTTAAACACGTTCAACATGAGGCTTGTAAATTTTGGCAGCTTTTAGATGGAGATTCTCAGTCATCCAGGTCATGCTTGACCCAAAGGTGCTTTTTCAAGAGGCAACTGAACTTTCTGGGTTTTCTTTGAAGATGATACAACAGTGGTGGGACTGATCTCCGGGGAGGATGAGTCTGCCTATCGAGATGAGGTGGACCGGTTGCTTTCGTGGTGTGGAGACAATAACTTGGTCCTTAACGCCAATAAGACCAAGGAGCTTATAGTGGACTACAGAAGGAATAGATCAGACATCCAGCCCTTGGTTATCAATGGAGACCGAGTGGAGCAAGTGGCCAGTTTTAAGTTTCTGGGTGTTAGCATAAAAGAGGACCTGACCTGGGGCACTCGCATTGCAGCACTGGTCAAAAGGGCCCAGCAGAGATTATACTACCTGAGACTTCTCAGGAAACAACAACTGAATGAAAAACTGCTGGTGGCCTTCTACCGCTGCACCATAGAGAGTATTTTAACTTACTGCACCTGTGTATGGTTTGCCAATTGCACAGTGGCAGATAGGACAGTGCTCCAGAGGGTAAACATCATTGCCCAGAGGATCATTGGTTTCCCTCTCCCCTCTTTGGAAGAGCTTTATAGCTCCCGCAGCCTTAAGAAAGTTCGAAACATTCTTAAAGATCCATCTCATCCTGGGCACCCTTTTTTTGAACTATTACCATCTGGCAGACGGTACAGGATAATAAAAACAAGGACAAATAGGCTGAAAAACAGCTTCTATCCCAGGGCAATAACCATATTGAATTCTACGGTATAGTGCAATAACGGGTTTTCAATTTCAATTATTCAGAATGTAAAGGATGTATACGTTTGTGTTTTTATTTTTATAGTTATAATGTACACTGAAGATGGCATTTAATTTGTTGTACCGTGTGCAATGACAATAAAG